>VXBL01002526.1:166590-348444 GCA_013400195.1 Aramus guarauna | reverse complement strand
GGGCTGTGTTTCCATCCCTGCGGCAGTTGATTCCAGGTGTACTGGATGCCCCTCCAAGTGAAAGCAAACTGTGGCCTGCACTCTGCCACCAAAGGGATTGAGAAAAATGCATTCACAATATCAGTTGTGGCGTACCGCTTGGCTGCCTTTGACTCCAGTTCATATTGAAGTTCTAGCATGTCTGGCACAGCGGCACTCGGCAGCATGACTTCATTCAGACCACCATGATGTCATTTAGTATGGAATATCCCTTTGGCTAGTTTGGGTCAACTGTCCTGGCTGTGTCCCTCCCAGCTTCTTGTGAAAATTAACTCTATCCCAGCTGAAAACCAGGACATGTACATATGTGTCTAGGCATAATACTTAATCTAGGATACAAGACTGAAGATCTTCAGTAAAAAAAACACAGGCTGTGTTTCAGCCTTTAACTGAAAAGTAGTAGCAGGTTTTATAGACTCTAAAGGGAAATATACTGAAATGTACAATTATATCTTTATGATCTGATTCTACACTGGTAGAAACAATGAAAAGTAGTAGCTGCAAGAAGCTGGTACAACTCATTATAGGAACAGACTAGGACTACTCGTGAGCACATGAGTCTGGGGATACCCACTGTACAGAGACAAATACATACAATACCAAAAGCATCTCATGAATTTACAGTTTTGTCTTAAGTTGTTGAAGTTTTGACCTCACAGTTACTTTAAGCTTTACAATACTTCATTCTTGGATGGTGACAAAACTTCAAAATTCCACTCTTAGTTAATAGGTGTCTGTTCTTCTGCCAGTATTGTCTTGCTGTCCCTTCCTCCTTAGCATTTATCATCCTGTAGTACTTACAGAAAGTAGCAATATATTTTTGCAGCTGCTGTTTTACCGGTTGGAACACATCAGGCTGTTTTAGCATTCATGATGTAATGAACTCCTGAAAATGACAACAAACGGGGTGGAAGTAAACTTAATGTAAGTACTCTCTTAATAGGCTTGTTGTTAGGCTTGATGATATGTAATTTCATGGTGTCTATAAAGCTAGGAATATAACATAAACTCTAAGACTGGCATGGCTTCTGTACAGTCAGTACTTACTAGGACATACAGGTTATAGAATGCTGCACCAGGAAGAAAGAGTTTTACAAGTTATATTATTTTGAAAATGGAAGGACCAGTGAATGTTACATTTCAGTTGACCTCCTAATCAAAAAAGAAGTAATAGTCCTAAAGAAATTAATAGTTCCAAAGAAGTAATAGTCCTATGAACACCTAAATGTTTCTCAGGCATCTAAACAATCTTGAAAAACTAAAAAAAAACCAACCAAAAAACAAACCAACCCCAACCTACAATGCAGTAGTTTTCCAGAATGAAATAAAATAGAATAAGGAGCTGTATTCTCAAGTATTTCTTTGGTAATTCAGAATTTTCCCTCTCAGCTAGTCCTTAATTGATTGATATAAATTGGAAGGGATCTTTAGGGTGGTATTTTGTAAGGGTGTAACACAGAGACAAGGTTAATTTCTCAGAAACAGAGTTCAGATGGTGGGCTATGAGTTACTCCTTAAGACTTGATATTAAGCATGTGAAAGATACCTGGAACAATTCAGAAGATTTGTTATTATTTAAGTATAGTCTAGTTTTGTGTATTGATTATTGGGAAGTGTTTGTTTCATTGGTTGGTTGGCTTTATGGGGCTGTTTCCAATTTAGACAAACAACAGTTTTAACCTTTTGTATTTTTTTTCATTCTTAAATTTCCAAGTGTGAGTCATGAGTCCCAGGTAAAATTAAAAAGTTGGGGTGCATTACTTCCCCTACAGTAGTAAATCCCAGTCAGTCAATCTGTGTATTTAACACCTGAATGCTTGTATACCAATACATATTTGGAGTTATCTTCTCTACAATGCTATTTGACCATTACAGATGCAGAGATGGGAAGAAGTTCCTGGAGGAGGTGCAAACTTGCATGTTGCCTTCATGGAGGAAGCCCCGGGAAGCAGCTCTGGTTGTCCACATCAACTATGATAGACTCCTCTGACAAAGTAGACTCCTAACTTTCTCAGTAACCCTCACAGTTCTTGTCTGTGTTTGTTTCAGTTTGACTGTCACTTGCTTAAGTAGCATACAAAACCCGATAGTGTTTCAGCTGCCATGTACTGCGACATTAATACTGAACTTCTAGATATACTTTACATAATCACCCTAGGATCATATGTGCCTTTTCTCAGGGCCACATAATTATTCTGCAATAGACTAATATTTCCAGCTGATGAGCTCTGACATTGTAGCTGCTTGTTTATTAGTTTCTAATTTCATTGCATTCCAATATGTGAACTCATCCAATTGTTTCTATATTCCGGTCTGCCTCTGTTTTAATAAAGCCTCTGTTCAGGCCATCTGCAAATTTCATTAGCACATGCTTTCTTTATTTCCAAGCTCATAATTGAAATAGTAAGAAAGATGTGATCTTCACAGGATCTAAGACTTAGCTGAGCTATGACTGGGTCTTAACTTCTAGTTCAGGATCTCCATTTGAATCTTTTTTAGTTCTCCCTCTGTTGTGACCCGTCTTACCCTTATCTACCTTCCCCACTTAGGACTTCTTTAACAACCCCCCTTCTTCATATGCAGTAATAACTTAACATATATCAAATGGTTTATTAAAGCAACATAGATTTGATCTTTGTTACCTTTGTCTAGAAAACAATTTTCTTATGAAAAAGAAGTATATGCTAGCATGATCTCAGGAATTCTAATTTATGCAGTTGACAATTTTTGTCCCTTCCCTATGCAATATGTTGCCCCTAAATGCCTTTTCCTTTCTCCTATCCTACTTGGTATAAAAGTCAGCAAAATTGTTCCTGAGCAGTTAGCACCAGGAAGACATCTTTGAGCACAGGAATGGCCACATCCAGCTGGTTAGAACTGAATTTTGATGACACACAGCAGAATTACAAGCCAGGAAACCAGCTGAAAGTGGTGCTAATACAGATCAAAATTGGGACCATACTAGTGAAATAAAACTCTGACACTGCCATTTTTTCGTACCACACAGTAATCTGAGACACATACTGGCAGTAGTTTGTGTTGAACTGTTGTAAATAAGATATAGCAGTCATGCCTCAGTAGACTTAGAGGAATTCTAGTCTCATTGCTTCTGCACAAGCAGAATGCCTCCTGAGATTGCCAACAGTCGCTTGTTTGTTTTCCTTCTTTGACTGATGCTTAAAAAGGCATGGTTTAGCTTTCTACTTCTGTTCCACAATGAAAGCTTTTCTGTTTTGAAGAGTAACTCAGTCTAAACAGACAAAGTGAAATTCTTATCTCATATTTTCCCTGCTTATTTTAGTATCTGTTATGTAAAGTATTAGTACACATTAGTACAACAATCAAAGAAAAAAAATAGAGGTTTTTTAATAGCCATTGTGAGCAATATTGGGAAAAAAATTGCATAAGCTTGTCAGATGGATGTGTATTTATCATTGTCAAAAACCTTTACTGATAGTCTCACTCCTTATTTGTGTTTGATGGAATGTGGAAAAAATTATGAGGGACATTTATTTCTTGTCACAAAGAAAGTGTAATATTATGGATCACATAGTCTTACAAAATTGTTAAATGTTCTCATCAGTGAGACTGTTCATTTTCCAGTGCTGATGTTCATGATCAAGAAAATGACATGAAGTACATATGAGACCTTCTTCAGGAAAAGAAAAAGCAGTTGTTTTTTTTTCTTTCAGCTGAGGCAGTGACACCAATTTTATTTTCTCTTTCTACCCTGTAATTTAAGAAATCACCTCTTTTAGATCCACAGCTAATCTGCTGACACAGCACTAGCTTTATTTTCAGTTTGTGAAACACTGATAATAGGATAGAGACCTACCCTTGTTAAGTTTTAACTCACTCAGCAAGACAATGTCTTTGACCTACCATGACCCCAAAGGCCTATCACGGAAGAAAAACACAGTATCACGCTGAAAAACAACAGCCCATCGTGTAATTGAGAGCATGACTCAACAACATGCTAATAAGCAGGTGTCTATGTTGTTCATCCTGGCGCGGAAGGCTTATGCATCTGCCCTCTGAATAGTTTTCACTGCCTGCAGTTCAGGCTATGACTGCAGCTGTGAAGGGGTGGGAAAGCCAGTTTATTTGACCTCTGTACTAAAATGCTGTGCCAAAGGTTTGTGATTTTCCCATGCAATGCAGAACTGGACTACTGAGCACAGGCTGCTTGCTTTTCAGACAACTCTTTGTGAAGATGCAGATCTGGACTATGGAAGACAGCATATGGACAAGTATCCAAAAGGCTTCATGATCCTAGTCTTACTTGGCAAAGTAATCCAAAAGGTACTGTTTATAAACACTGTCCCATTGCATGTGTTCAGGCACGTCTTAGTGATACATATGAGAGCAATTTAAGAGGTTTACATCTGCTGCCGTGTGCTCCATAGTTTATGTGAGTCTCAGGAACAGTGATGATAGGGTAAATTTGGAGTTCAGGCTGTGAACTGAGGCAGGAAAGGCGCAGATTCACATTTGCTGCAGCTGACTCAGCTCCTGAAGCAGTGCACGTAGCAAAAGGAACGATGGTAAGCATGAACTTCTTTCTCCCTTACATAAATGACCAAAGCTCATTTGAAGGCATCTAAAGCACTTTCCTTGCCAACTAGAGCTTCTGACATGTATTAAGGATGAAGTGGCACACGCAGGAAAGGAGCCCTCTGTTACTGTCTCTTCAGGAATAGACAGCAAAACAAGGAATGCTACTGTACTTGTAATGATAATTTGGTCACATCCTTTCAGCAGATCTTGCCTCCCAGGTTAAGTAGGGTACAGTAGAGTTCAGGTTCAGAGAAGTGTCACTGGCATGATCAAAGTTATGCAATAGATGATGTATCATTAAATGGTTCTCAAAATGGACTGGAAAACAGCTGAGGGGGGACATATAAAAAGGGGTGTATAGAATGATGAGTGGTGTGGAGAGGGCGATTGGGGAGAGGCTGTTCACTCTCTCTTTCAAATAAAGAAGTAGGGACATCAAAAGAAATCAGCAGGAGGCCAACTCATAACAAAAAGGAAAAGTGTTTTTTCACATACAAGAGGAACTTAAACTGTAGAATTCAGGGAGGTACTGAGGGAGCTGGGCAGCCAAGCAGAGATTGGTTGGTTGCCCAGAGAGATTGTGGAATATCAGTTATTGGAGGTTTTCGAGAGCCAAGTGCACAAAACCCAAGCAAACATTGTCTCAGTTCAGTGTTGCACTTGACTAGACAAACTCCCAAGATCCCTTCCAACCAGATTTATTCTTTAATTCTATGAATTCTTTGAATTTTCAGCTAGATCACCTCCATGAACTATGTCACTGCGTGACTTGTGAGCAACAGTGCCTGTGTGAAGCAAGGGACAGGGCCACATGATTGAGGAAGAGCTGAAGCACATATGACTGGGACCAGTGTAAGCAAGAGTAGCTAGAAGCTTTGGCCCAGTCCCAGACCTATGACATCACTGGCATACGTGAAACCTGGTGGGATGAATCCTGTGACTGGGGTGCTGTGATGGGTGGTTATAGGCTCTGCAGGAAGGATAGACAAGGCAGGCGAGGGGAGGGTGGTGTGTGCCACTATGTAAGGGAAGGGGTGGATTGTATGGCACTTACAGCTGGTGATGACATGGTTGAGAGCCTCTGTGTAAGGATGAAGGGGAAAGCAAATAAAGCGGATGTTGTGGGAGTCTACTATCAACACCCATACTGTCCTTATGGGTGATTTTAACTTCCCAGACATCAACTGGGAATGTCATACAGCAGATGCAAACAGATCCAGGAAATTTCTGAAGCATGTTGAAGATAACTTCTTGGTGCAGGTACTGAGGGAGCTGACTAGGAAAGGTGCCCTCCTAGATTTGTTGTTTGTAAACAGAGGGGGTTTTGTAGGCGAAGTGATGATTGGTGGCTTTCTTGGTCACAGTGACCATGAAGTGGTTAAGTTTCACATTGTTGGTGATAGGAGAAAAACTGCCAGCAAAACTTTGACCCCGGATATGGGGACAGCAGACTTTGCGCTGCTGAAGGAACTAATTAGTAAGGTCACTTGGGAATCTACTTTTGAAGGTATTGGGGTCCATGAATGCTTGTAACTTTTTAAAAGCCATCTCTTAAGAGTACAGAAGCAGGAAATTCCAAAGTGTCAGAAGTCAAGCAAGCAGCACAGAAGGGTGGTTTGGCTGACCAGGGATCTTCTTTTAGAAATTAGTCAGAAAAGGAAAGTGTACAAACATTGGAAGCAAGGACAAGCAACACAGGAGGACTGCGTGCTCCCTACTACATGCTTTTCACCACTGTAAANGATTTGTTGTTTGTAAACAGAGGGGGTTTTGTAGGCGAAGTGATGATTGGTGGCTTTCTTGGTCACAGTGACCATGAAGTGGTTAAGTTTCACATTGTTGGTGATAGGAGAAAAACTGCCAGCAAAACTTTGACCCTGGATATGGGGACAGCAGACTTTGGGCTGCTGAAGGAGCTAATTAGTAAGGTCACTGNATGGGGACAGCAGACTTTGCGCTGCTGAAGGAACTAATTAGTAAGGTCACTTGGGAATCTACTTTTGAAGGGATTGGGGTCCATGAATGCTTGTAACTTTTTAAAAGCCATCTCTTAAGAGTACAGAAGCAGGCAATTCCAAAGTGTCAGAAGTCAAGCAAGCAGCGCAGAAGGCTGGTTTGGCTGACCAGGGATCTTCTTTTAGAAATTAGTCAGAAAAGGAAAGTATACAAACATTGGAAGCAAGGACAAGCAACACAGGAGGACTGCATGCTCCCTACTACATGCTTTTCACCACTGTAAAGAGAAAATTCATGTGGTCAAAGCTTGATGAGAGTTCAGTCTGGCCAGCACTGTGAACGACAACAAAAAGGGCTTTTTAAAATACCTTAATAGCAAAAGGAGAATTAGAGGTAACATTGGTCTGTTGCGTGATGGGGTGGGTCACCTCACAAATAGGGATGCAAAGTGGAGACGTTTAATGCCTTCTTTGCCTCTCTGTCTCCAACACCGATGATGGGCCGTGGGACCCACGGACTCCTATGTTGGAAGACTGTGACTAGGGGGATGCTAAACTCCCAGACAACCCTGAACTTGTTTGAGACTTGCTGCTCCAGCTGGTTATGCATAAATCTATGGAGTCCAATGAGATTCATTCCAGGGTACTGAAAGAGCTGACTGATGTCATTGCAGCACCTCTATAATTTTTCAATAGTCTTGGGAGTCTGGAGAGATCCCGGTCGACTGGAAGCTAGCAAATATTCCAATTTTCAAGAAGGGGTTGAGACTTGCTGCTCCAGCTGGTTATGCATAAATCTATGGAGTCCAATGAGATTCATTCCAGGGTACTGAAAGAGCTGNCACAGTATTCTTCTGGATAAAATGTCCAGCATAGAGCTACACAAGTCCATAATATATTGGGTGAGCAATTGGCTAATGTGTTGGGCTGAAAGAGTTTTAGTAAATGAGGTTACATCAAACTGGCAGCCAGTCACCCAGTGAGGTTTCCCAGGGCTCAATTTTAGGACCTGTGCTCTTCAATGTTTTTATAAATGATGTGGACACAGGAATCGAGCGTACATTAAGTAAGTTTGCCAATGCTACTAAACTAGGAGGAGCTGTGGACTCCCTTGAGGGTAGAGAGGCCTTATAGAGAGAACTGGCTAGACCAGAGAGCTGGGCAATCATCAACCATATGAACTTTAACAAGAGCAAGTGCTGAATTTTGCACCTGGAATGGGGTAATCCTGGGTATACGTGCAAACTGGGGGACAAGAGGCTGGAGAGCAACCCCACGGAAAGAGATCTGGGAGTTTGGGTTGATGGCAAGTTGAATATGAGTCAATAGTGTGCCCTGGCAGCCAAAGGGGCCAACTTTTTATAGATCTACTGGAAAAGCTGTAGAGATCCACAGACTGGAAAACAGTGAAAGCCACTGACTGGTAACAGGACTGTTATTTGACTTTTATAAGGCATCCCAAGGTTTTAGAGCAAAGATTGTTTTGGATGAAGGCCAAGAATGAGATTATTTTGAGGTGGTTATCTAGCTGCTTTAGTTTCTGTATTCTTTCACATAACGCAGTTCTGATATATTGTGTAACACAAAGCTAGGCACCATGTGAACTAAAAGATTACGTTGTTCTTGCTGTATCATGTTAATTTGCCTCACATATGTTACATTTCCTTATGCCTGTTGGTAAAGTTAAAAAGTTATTCTTTCATGCAGTTCAGCAGCCATAATAACATTTCAAAACTGATTTCTGTTCATCTAGTTGAAGTTTTCACATTGCTTTTTGTAGGCTAAAAATTAAGGACTCATGAGGATATGGCTGGCACTAAAAGCAGTTTGGGCATGAGTAGTAGGCTCCAGACCCGTAATTAGACTTTTTATGATAATTTTGGGTGCCTAAATTTCAGTGTGGCTGCTGTATAGAACATTTTTGTTGTTAAGGTACAGGCCTACAGAGAAGTCACTATGGAATTCACCTGTTAATTTACAGCACAACAGCTTGTCCAATAACTGCCAAAAAGTAACTGCTCTTACCTAGAAGCAAGTGAATGATTGATTACCCTTTCTCACTGACTAGTGAGAAAAGGTTTACAAGAGGCAAAGTATGTACCTGAATTGCTACAGTGAAATGACAAATTCATTGCATGTTCATGGCCTATGTTAACTTCTTTTATCTTTGTAAGTTGCAGATAGTCTTAGAAAATATCATCTGCCTTCCTCTGAAACAAGAGATGAAGAGAAGTTTGGATTGAGCATCTAAAACTGTTAATTGGAAAAATTAGGCCTAAACCTAACATTCTCAAAAATGGCAGAATATTGAGATAAATAAATAGTTCATTGCACTCTCATGTAGGACTTGCAGATAGAAGCAAAATTGTGTCAGAAAAAAAGGAAGTGAATATCTTGTTAGGAAAGAAGTTGCATCACTATACTTGCCTAAATAAAAAGTAGTATATAAAGTCTCAAATGGGATTGTAAAAGGATTCATGCTCAAGGAATATATTCAGTGATGTGGAATTCATCTGCTTTGCCTTCCTGTTGGAACAAGGAGTTCTTACAGGCAATATATTGGGTTATAAAAAGGATTTGAATGTCTCTTGAGGCTGAGGAAGAGACAAAGTGTTCCTACAGAGAGAAACTCCAGCAGCAGCAAAGCTCAGGAGAAACAATAGCATGAGTGAAGTCTATGTCTTTTTGAGTGAGGTCTGTGTCTTTTTCTCTCCCTTTAAGGGGAGAACTTTGGATCCAGTATGTGTATGTCTTATTAGAAGTATGGAGAAAATATTACTAGAATTATGTATGTTTTCCACCAATTTAACAAGTCCACAAATTAGGCTCATAGTAATTCTCAGTAGGATAAACGTCAGGGGCATTTTGAACTTCACAACAACACCAAGGATAACATTCGGCTCCTCTTATTTTAATTGCAGAGACCTTAAGTAGTTGGGCACACAATTTTCATGCAGTACATCCATGATAAAATGTCTTTGAAGGTGAAACAGGCTCAAGAAATTATCCCTTCCCTACACACATGGTAATACCATTGTTGCTTGCTGTCCCCTCTTAGTAGCAGTAAGCTGTTGGATGTTCATGATGCATTTGTTGGCTGCATTCAGGTTAAAGGTAATGTTTACTTCTCCAAGACCCATTTTTTTGAACAATGTTATTTCATTTTAGTGATCTGATTCAGAGCGAGTAGCAGGGTCCAAAAGGAGTTCTTAAGGATGAGAAACTTCTTAAATGTGCTTCATGGTTAAAGACAGCATATTATGAACTACAGCCTCATTTTTGACAGCTGTTTTATACATGGCCTCTCTTCATTGCAGTATTCAGTGGTGATCCTTGCTTTTTCCACACTGTGACCCTATGTTGTATGAGAAAACAAGTCTGGACTATATTCATATCTGACCTTAGGGAGAAAAAGGAAAATTGCATCCTTGTCCCAGATCTATCTGTGATCATAACATCAGGATCACTACATCCAGACTATGAAGCCAGGGTATGGCATGTATTGCTGCAAAAGTTATGTCTGGTTGGAGAAGACAGGAAATGTACATAATTTGGAGGGGAGGAAAGCAAGAATCAAGAAAAACCCTGCTGCTAGTAGAACAAGCATATTGAGTTTTAGAAAAGTAGATCATATCCATCACATCACAAGAAAGAAGCACACCAGAAGATGATCTTTACATGAATCAAAGCTGATCAATGTTTCTGGTCACAAAGAGAAAATCAGGAGCATCATTAATCTGATATGCTGCAGGGAAAGCAGTTTCTTCATTTTTTAAAACTATACATAACTTTTCAATCTCAGATGAGTCTCAGAAGTCACCCAGAAATTAAAAAGGAAACACAGCAAGCAATTTTTGCAATAGTTTTATTTTACATCATAGGAACATTGCTCTTGCTCTCCTGCTCTGGAAGTAGGCTATCTGACCAACAGAGATAAAGACATTATTTACTAAATTCAAGGGTAATCAAAGTGATTCATAGATAATGACCAAAGGGTTTCATTTCTGAATATAAACAGGAACGAACAAGGTAGTTTGGGGGGTGTTCATGTAAACATTGTTACTTTTTAATGTGAGAAACGTGCGATGATAAATTTTCAAGATGTGAGGAGATACATCTGTTTTCTCAGTCTTATTTAATCATTCCTACTTCCCTGTAGCATAGGAATATTGTAAGAATTAATTAGTTAATGTTTGTTCACTGCATTTTTCTAGGTGCCCTTATGTCCTGTTATACTCAGCAGAAACATTTAAACTCAAGCTTCATTGTTTCAAGAGGCTGTAATTTATTGTGAAAAAATGGTGCAGCTCTGCTATTTTGACCAGGAGGTCAGTCTGAACATGGAATAAACAGGATGGAGTTGTACATATTCTTGAAGGAGAGAGTGCTTTCCTCTCCCATTAACAGTATTTGCAACAGAGAAAGAGGAAGCAGAGAGAGCAAGACGGTTTCAGAAAAAATGAGGGAGTAGCAGGGAAGGAACATGGCTGAGGTCCAGGTAAGATTGTTAGTAAGGAAGCAAGTCTTTGGCAATGACTTTTGGCTACTACGCTTGTTCACAAACATCAAAAAAAGAAAAATCTTCAGGTGGAAAAAAAATGTTACTAGAATCATCAGCCCTGTAGTACACTTACCAAATTGGCCAACTGCGTTTACAAAGCAAACCCACTACTTACTGACTGTGTGAGTTCTCATCTAAATTCCTATTACACAAAGGAGAGAAAAAAGGACTTTCTTCAGGACCAGAAATAAAAAGTGTTAAACTTCATGTGCTAATATTGCCTGACACCACCAATGATGTCCTTGACACTTCCCGCCCACCAGCAACACCACCTCTTTCTCTCTTTCTCACCTGAAAGAGGTCAGTCTCTGCTCACTGTAGCAGTCACCTTATGTCTAAAATTAATCTTTTCTTAAACAAACATTGTAGCAGTAAGTCAAGCTAACAGAGAATTTGTAAAGTCCATAAAAAAGCCCCACTCAAACCCAGAAATAAACCAAAAACGTTAGTGTTATTCTCTAACAGAGTAGAGCTGACTAGCCCCCATTGCCAGAATGCTCAGTGTACTTTCCTTTGACACACTGTCATAACACCTCCCTTGCTGCTCTTTTGACCTCACCATTGTCCTGCCTTTTCCCTCTTGAAAAACAAATGAGAAAAAAAAAAAAAGAAAAAAAAAAGCTCGGAAACTTCATTTTGGACCAAGAACAGCAGCTGAAGCAACGCCAGTTCCTCTGCAGATTCCTGCCCCTTGGTTCTTGGCCAGCAGCTCACGAGGGCATTGGAAGAGGAAGGTGTGGGAGGGAGGAGGTCAATTCTAGAGCATTCATTCTCCTTGCCCAGACTGCTTCTGGGGACCCAGGAGTAAATAGCAGCTTACAGCAGTCCGTGTCATGTCAACAAAAAGTGAGACACTTGTGGTAAGTGTACCCATAGCTTAGGTAGAAACTTGGAGCCCTAGGCACAGCTTAACACTAGGCTCTTTCTGTTCTCTCATAGTTCTTCTGGAGTGATAGCTCTCCTTCTCCTCAAGACAAATATAGCCCTGGTCCTATGGTACGAACCTGCTGCCTGCAGAGTGGGCTTGGATTTTTTTCTTGTATCTCTACGAGGTATTTCTAAGTGCTGGAGATGTCTTTACTGCAGTATCCTCCTGCCTGCAACAAGGTTGATATTCACTCCTCAGCTCAGCAGCAAATGTGGAATTAACAGTTCATTGAAGATGCATGGGACAATTCTTACCTTTCATTGTGAATAAAGACTAGGGGTGAGATAAAATGGGACATTACCATGCTGGATTTTGTTTCTCGCTAGACAGAGCTCTCACAAGGCTCAGACTTTTTCTTGACTTTCCCCAGTCTCCCAAATGACCTCTCTTTTTTCATGTACTGACACAAGGTGGTCAGTATGGTTGGTGAAAGGTAGCAGCATCGGGAACAGTGAGGTGTTTCAATCAATTTACATAGTATAGACAAAAAGGGATTGACAAAGCAATAGGAAGGCCTTGTTGCACCTTACGAAGATCTCTGGAACAGTTTGCTTGTACAAGGACACCCCACTCCTTAGGGTTTAAGCAAGATGTTCGAAGGACTTGCTGTATGGATGCAGAAAGCACATAGCAATCTGGGGCACCATAGGTGGGCTGATCATCAACACGAACTAGCAAAGTGTTGGCTAACATTCTAGATCTTCCCAAAAAGCAGAGAATCAGAACCATTTGGTTTTATTTAGATTGTCTCTGTTCCTACAGAGATTGTTTGTTATGATGTATGACTTTGCTGGGTATGGTACAGCTGTTACCTTGGAGATTTGCTGGTGACTCTGTTTTAATATTCTGACACACGGTCCACTTCCAGTGTGAGTAGCTCACTGATATCCATATTGAAGTATTTCTTCTGCTTATTTTTCTGGCTCTTTTTAACTAATTCAGGGCTACCAGGCTTTGATTTAAGAAGCTTAGTAGGTGTTGGCACAATGGTCCTAATACCTTTCTATAAAATGTATTGAGTATTTTAACTTCCTAAATGTGAAATTACCAGCTCTTCTACATTTGTATTTATTATTATTGAATTTGTTTATTTATTTTTATTTGTATTTATCTGACAGGTCAGGATAATTTTCAGGTTCCAGATTATGAAAGTTCCAGGATCCAAATAGAAAATGAGATGGCATCTGCTGTTTTAAAGGACTTTTTTCTTTCAGTCTCTGCAGTCTCTCTAGCTTAGTGGTTCCTAGAGAATCAAAGCCAAAGAAGGGCAACATTCCTACCATTAGCACTAGTTCATCAAAATACATTTTGATGATTTTAACTTTAAATGTTGTTTTCCAATATTAGAATCCTTTAGCTCATTTAATATTAAACTTTGACCTCATTAGGAGTCAGGGAAAGCTTCTTCTAACAGTTCTTTCAAAGAATTGAATTTGTAGCATCCATCTGTTTCCTGGGGTACCAAACTTCTATAAAGTGAATTATACAACAGGTTAAGACAAGCTTCTACCTTGAATGACTTAGAGTGTTGTTTCTCAAGCTCTTTAGTCCCTTTTTTTCTTTAGTCAATTAGTAATACTTTGCAAGCTTTATCATAACACTGAAGACCTATATAAATGTGCTTCGTGCTTTTTCTTGCCGTCCCATAGCAACTCCCTCCTTAAGTCTACAGAACTGTGCACAAGTCTCCACCTTTGGTTTACTCGTATTCTGTTGTTTCTGAGAATAGGTCAATACATAGCTGATTTTATTCATCCCAGTCCAATGACTGAGCCTGTTTAGTTTGTGACTTGGAAGTGTTGAGCTTTCTGTGACAGACAAGGGCAAAGAAACATGCCTATGATGAGATAGTTTTTCTTCTGTGTACTAAGTCTTTTTGGATTTCTTAAATTAATGTTTAGAATATAGTGTCCGTCTCCAGGTGACTTTGGATATGCAGCCTTAGGAAGTTTTTGAGGATGAAGATAATTTTCACTTGGGAAACTGTAAAAATGATACAATGACCTTTTTAGTTCTCCTGCCAGACTCTTTTATAGGCAGACTTATGGAGGTTTCTTTAGGTATTATTTTTTTTGCCAAGTACTTTTTTTTTCCGGTACTAATACATATACTCATGGAAGCATGCTGACAAACTATAGAATCCATAGGTAAAATTATCCGTTTTAATTTTTCAGTGGATCGTCTGCAGTATTAGTCTGCGGGTGAGCTGATTACAACAAAGATACTGACTGCACTTTTCTGCAGTCTGTATAAAATACCTATGCTGTATTCAGTAAAGAGAATGCTGCTAAAATTAGGACTAAAAATCCTGATTGTGTTGCTCCAAACACGGTAAAAAAAATTACAGTTAAACTTAAAAGTGAAAAAGGTAAATCCACCTGAGTACTAGGTGTTTACTTTAGGAAAGGCTGCAAGAGCCATGGGGGTTTATCCCACATTAGGAAGCTATATCTCATACATCTGCTGCTTTCCCTTCTGCTGTGGACTTTAACAGTCTGAAAGTGGCAACGGGTCTCACTTACATTGCTGAGAACAGGACAAAGGGATTCCTGAGATCATTCCTACCGATGTGTGATGCTGAGATATCCTCTGTCTAGCTATTAAATCCTACTTGCAAACATGCAATAGAGGCAAGCAAATGTAATACGCTAAGTTCTTCCTTACTTGAATATCTTCTCGAATTCATGCAGAAATAAATATTAAACAGTAAAAAAGGGAGCTCATACTTAAATATATATATAGCCATTATAATTGTTTAACACCTTATTGTTTATAATAATCTCTGATGCTATCAAAAGTGGTACATACTTTTCAAGCAAATAGCAGCAGCATTGGTATAGAAACAACTAGATGGTGCTCCTCTCTTTGGAATTTATCAAAGCTGCAAGACAGGTGAACTAGAGAAGGAAGATATAATCTGTAGAAGAAAATGTGTAATCAGAATCATCTGGTTCATAATGTTTGTTACAGATGCCTAGAAACATTTGCTGAGTTACAATTAAAGTTGTAATTTAGCAAAGATAGAACAATTGCTTTACAAAACATTATAGCCTTTTCTTATTGTAATGTGAGTGCTTAGCAGGATAATTATCCCCACACATATGTATTATAAAGTAAGTATAATATTTTGTAGTGTTCCTTTTAAAAATACATTGAAAACATTTTTGAAGGATTTAGTCTAAGAGATTTTAGCAAATTAACTATGTGATTTTTTTAAAAGCAAGCCTTTTTTACAATCAGAGCCACAAAGAGGAGAAAAATCCTGCAACAATGACAATCTCTGAATGAAACCCAAAACTTAAGCTATCTTTAAGTGAAATAGCAAATTCAAAAGGAAGCCATTAACTTGACAATCACTATTGCACTTTTAAAATTATGTAACTGCAAATAATTCCTTAAATGCTAGAGCATTGTAAGGTGAGAGAACAGGTTTTTTCTGTTTTCTGACCATTTACTATGTGCTCCTGATTACATATTATATGAAATTCATGTAATGACTTGAAAGTATGTTTGTCACCACTTGCACTGCTGGGGGGGTTGTGCTTACTCCCTCAGATTGCTACCTGTGATATTTAGAAGCAACATTAACAGCCAAGATGAAAACAAATAGGCATGGATATTCAAACAGACTGATGGAGGGCAGTAGAAAGGGCCAGAAGTTTATGATATTGTCGTAGTAATGCTCAAACCCCATTTTTTTAAATAGTAGAAAGATGAGAAAGTCTTTTGGAGGGTTAGAAGAGAATTTGGAATGCATTTCTTAGCTATTTTGTCAGGAAGCTAAAATGTTTTGAACAAAATGTAAGTTACTGTGTCAGTGTAAGTATCTCAGGGCATGTAGAAAATGATGGTAATATGTTTGATCTGTGAGGCATTGCAACTTCATCCTCTCACATATATATGAAAATAATTTAGTTTGTATAAATTTTATAGCACTGAAAACTGCCTTATATTTGTCATGTTTTACCACTTATTTACATATCAATAATAAAATTTAAAGTTCCTGAAAATACTTTGAAGTATCTTACATTTTATCTATTTATATTCTTGTAACATGAAGCAGCATTGCCACTTTTATGCTCTGGCATCGTTTAATGTGCAGAGTGGTATAGAATTTGTTATTTATGATACTGAAAGATAAATACCTCCTCAGTATAAAAGAGGAAAATGAGAAAATGCTACTGTATTGCTGCATGTGTTTGAGAAATGTATTCTTTTCCAAAGGAAAAGTGTAGCTTTGTATGATTTTACTAAAAGCACAAGATAGAGAATTTTTCAAGCTACTTCTAAGGCTGCTTCCTGTTTTTACCAATGACCATGCCAAGTAATCATGTTCATAAACTGATCAAACTCAAACTGATAGTCTTTTCCTTATTGGCCCCACAGTAATGGTTTGTAGTAATTTGTGATTAAGTAGTACCTTAAGTTTTTCTTACCATACTGGTCATTTGTCACTGCCAGATATGAAGAATGAAGTGAATTTCAATCTTATAGAGCCCTATCTTGGCACTGGAGTTCCCTTCCAGCATTTTTTGCAAGTTGAGGATCTGAGATACTACGCTAAGAGCTTTGAAATTAGCACATAAAGAACAGACATGCCTTCCCTGCCACTTGACTATATTACTTGGTGATCAAATGACTCCTTTATTAAGTAATTTATTGAATTACTAGGAGATTGTTCAACTGACCAACTAGCCTTTACCCAGAACTCTTCCTCTGCCCTTTCTGTGGTGACAGGATGCAGCAGGGCATTATCCAACTGCTCCCCTCACTCCAGACTTCTGCTGGAATCTTCTGAGGGTTAGAGACCCTATCTTTTCCTCAGTTTCTTTGCTTAGTCCCAGGTCTGTCTGTCTTTACTTCTCAATTAATCTTCCTATTCTTCCTGTGCCTGCATTCCTACAGCCACAGCACAGTACATGCCTTGCCCTGGTTCTCTCCAGTATTCCAGCTCTTCCTGAGATCTGTCCCGCTGCCTTGCACTTGCCCATTCCAGTTCCCTTCCCAATCTCAGCCCCAATGCCTTGCCAGCTAATTTTGCTCACTAACCCCTCCAGTTCTTCCTCTGTACCTACTTACATCCTGTTCCCTGGCTCTTGTTTTTATCTCTGTCTTGCCATGTCTTTGCTAACACAGTTGTGGTTTCGCTTTCTAGTTTCTACTGTTGTATGGTTGTAGTTACCCACAGCATTCCTAATTCAAATTTTGTACTGCCTTCCCTCAAGCGGGGTTTTCTTGGCCCTAATTCACGCTCTTATACCCATTTAGGCTCAGCTTGTTTCTTTTCCAGTTATGAATATCCACACTTCCTCAGTGCTCAGTGAATGCAGAGGAGAGCACTCCTGCTCTGTGTAGAGCTGTACAGAGTTTGCTCCTGGACTCCTCATGGCCCACAGCCATCCAAACTAGCAGCTGTATAGAAAGTATTCCTCTGCACTGGCTGAAGCAGGCTTACCCAGCAAAGAAAGCATCTACACCAAGCCAAAGCTGCTAAGATCAAAGGTTTCAACAGACCATGTGTATATGGCAACATCCTGAGTTTTCCAACCTGGACAATTTTATATATATTTGCATAAAGTTAGATAAGGCACATTTTAAAAATATGCCTTAAGTCAACGCATTTGAGTACTAGATCTTTACAGGGAAAATAGCCCTCAGAGAATACTTTTTCCTTGAGTTTACAATATAACTTACCCTATATTTACCCTCAGGAGGAGCTGAATCAGCTTGACGAAGATTTTCCCAAAGAGTTTGCCTTCTGAATGTAAAGGTTTCAGTTGAAACTGATAAAATTTTGCAAGATTATATGTAACTAAGTGCAGAATACTACAATGGGAAATGTCAACCAGCCTGAATAACAAGCAGTCCCACCAATCTTATCTGTAAAAATGCAAGATATTGCCAGATGTAGATAAGTGATTTAGCATACATGTATATGACTTTAGGCGGCTCTAATGTTACTTGTCTTCCTTGTCCTTACACTGTTGAAGCTGTTGAACACTATCTGTTGAACAGTCTGACAGTGGCCTCAGGGTTCGGTGGTAATACTAATATTGGAAAAGAATGATAAATCTGTAAATCACTTGGGACATCCCAGGAAATGCATTCCCTAGTCATTGTTTTGAAGTTCAGGACTAGAAGGTGTGAGTAACCATTTACTGCCTATACTACTTTAATCCATTTGGATATAACCTTAGCATTTTTTTCCTCTCTTTTTCAGACCTAATGATAATTAATTTAAGGTTTTATACCCTAAGGTGTAATAACCATTCAGCATCCGTGGTTCCAATTTCATACTGACAGAGGAGAGTGTTCGTAACACCTATCTTTCCCTAGTTTCCCTAGGCTTTTGTTATAGCTAATTGAAAGGCTCCTTCTATGGATGGTTCAGTTGGACCCTAATTAACCTGCTCTATTTTTTCACTTGAGAACTTCCTTGTCTCCATTGATTTTAGTAAGAATCCATAGAGTTTTTTCACACAAAGCTTTTAAATTTACCTCTTATATGAGTAAGTCATCCCCTATTTGATGTTGAGTGAATTCCATGACATAATATGGTGACTGTGAAGGTCATATTAGAGATTATTTAAAATAGTAAGCAAATACTAGACAATTAATTTGTCACTTCATGTTGATTGACTTAAATATTGGTCTACCCCAGTGATAAATTACCAAATATTTACAGCACTGTAATTGCCTTAGAGCATGCATAAAAGGCAAAATAAACTTTTATATTCTGAAAATTGCATGGAATTCAGTACAATTATTACTTACTAAAAAAGTATCCCTAAATCTTTACAGGTTTGAAATCTGCTGCATTGTCATACTTCCTAAAGACAAAGGCACAGCCTGTGAAACAGTATTCAATATTGAATCAATTGCTGAGCTTAAAAACTTACCAATGTTTTTATTTCAATGTTTTTTATATCAACCTTTGCACTAAGTATACTACTATTTCAACATTTCTTATTTTGCCTTTCTTTTTTGAATCTAAGGACATTTCTATCACATGGATGATGGTTATTCTGATGGTTTTCCTTTGTAAAATTCATTCTGCTTATCAAGCTATACTAGATATGCAATAGTCCATGCCAAATTGCAGAAACAACATATCTTTACTAAACATCTTTTCAATTCTAAGCAGAAAATTTAATTTTACATAGAAAGAGTAAACCCAGTATTTGCTACTGATTTTATCTTTGTAGATTCTTTGTACTGCATGAAAGATCTTATGCACAGTCATAAGTTTATTGTTATTTATTTATGATTTTTATTTGCCATCTGTCTGTTCAGTCTTATCTGACTTGCATTTATTTATTTATTTATGCTCAAATGAATTATTATGGGATTGTTTTTAAATTTCTTTTGATCATGGCTTATCCAGGTCTTTTTCTCTTTTGATCATGAAAAAAAGTATAAAACAATCTATTTGTGAAATCCTTTCAAATAAAGATAAAACAGATACATATCCAAAATATCTTTCCCAATATGGAAAGCACAGAGGGAATGCATCACCTCTTTCAAAGTTAACCTTGTACATATTCAAAGCATATAAATAGGGGGAAAAAAACCCAGTGTAAGCAAAAAATTGGCTTCAAACTGTTGTCTAAAGGACGTTCAGGGTGATATAAAATATTTTAGACTGGTGATATGATATGATATGCACATACATATCATCTATATTTTTATTATAGTGCTGTGTAAACAAGCTTCATTAGCCATTTAGCAAACTTGTCTTACAGTCTAGCAGAAAATTTTTCTTCTGCTTTAGATTCTGACTTACAAAGAATCTGATCCTGCAGTTTTTACCCAAGCAAATTTTAAATGTGTATTTCTTGTCTTCATAAGTATCCTACAATGAGGGTCTAAATGTTCCCTAAATAAATGGAATGATTAAATGGTAAATAAAGGTAAGAAAGACAGACTCTACTTTTTTAAAGAAAATGTTAATATTTAAAATTAACATTAGTTTTCTTCCCTTACTCGTTAGCTTAGGATTTCAACTAATTGTCAAAGAGAGAGAAACGGAGGCAGAATAAATCCATATTCTGCTTTTATCTTTGTCTTCCCAACCACAGGGATTCTTTCTGATTAAGTTTAATATCATCAAGCATCTCTTAAAGTTCAAAATTCAAATTTACATCAAAGAAGCCTTCCTTATCTGCGCAAGTACCTTTGTCATATTTTTATGACAGTCCAATTATTTGATCTGCTTTTATATAAAGACATAGTATACAGCAGGATATTGGGGGGTATTTACAATGACTCACGTCAGGCACAGGAGGCTTAATTTCTCTGGGCTTCCTCAGTATTTGGTAGAGGTCCCTTTATGAAATACTTCAGAGTAGCAGCCTAGTTTAGTTTGCTCTGAGGTGCCTTCTAGAGAAAATGTTCTCCCTCAACTGTATACAACAAGCCTAGAGAAGTAACATTCCTTTCTTAAAGTCTTGTGCCTCCTGTATGGCCTTTGTCCATACTTCCTTATTTGAGGTTATGTTTCCTAATCTATACTTTAAAAGGGCTAGACTTTCAAAAATCTTGAAAACCCCAAATTAACTTTCATGAACATTTACAGGTGGTTTAACTTCTTAACAGCCTTCCCACCTTGGTATACATGACTGTATACATATTTAGCGCCCAACGATGACACATGGATTTTTTTTAAATTGCGGTATATACATGTTAGAAGTTCATTATAGTAAGTATATGCATTATATAATCCATATTGTCTATATTGCCTATATCACATATCTTATGCAAATGTTAGCCACCACTTAATCTACATATATGGCTATGGATCCTGCCAAGCAAATTCCTGACACACTGAAATTTGCTCTCCTTAGATCTGGGGTTGTGATTCTACTATTTGTCTTGCTTACTTTTCTCAGAATTTTAAACTCCACGATATTAAGGTCACTGCAACCAAGGCTGCCCTTGACCTTCATGTTGTCAGCCAGTTCTTAGTTATGTGAAAGCAATAGGTCCAAGCAGAGCATCTTCCTAGTCAGTTGATCCCCTTCATCAGGAGGAACTCAACATGTTGTCAACACACTCCAGAAATCTCCCAGATTGTTTGCACCCAGGTATATGTCCTCCCGGAAGATATCAGAGTGGCTGAAGTCCCCATGCATACCAGGGCATGTGAAAGTGATGTGTCTAAAGACACCTTCATCTTGTATTCCTGATCAGGAGATATGTAACAGACACACCACGATGTCACTCATGTTGGTCTGCCCTCAGATGTAAAAAACTTGGACAAAAAGCCACTGCAGCACTTAGTCATGTGAGCTGTCCCACCACATTTCTCTGTCCTATCAATATCACTTCTCTATGGATATGCAAGAACTTGTAATTCCTCTTGTTCATTTCCCACACTACATCCATTTGTGTAGAGGCACTCGATACAGGCCCCCACTCATGCTGCAATTAGAGGCAGAGTGCAAGAACCTCCTCCTCCATGTTTTGCCCTGGATACATCCTCATCTTCCCCCTAGCTTTCACTTCTCTCATAGAAAGTCTAGTTATGTACATAGTAGTAGACCAGAAGGGGAAAATACTGTCTTTAGATGAAAGCAGTAAAGAGAGAATTAAAATAGCACATTTCTGCACCCATGCAGTAAAGCAAGCATATGGGCCCTGATGCAGCAACAGTTACATAAGCACACATTCCTGTAAAGAGATTGACTGCATGGTGCAGATTATCTGAAGATGCTTAAAACATTGGAAAATCCATAGTAAGGAATAGCACCTCTGCTTTGGAGAGGGATTTGTAAACTGTGCTATCACTGTTCGTGTCACCACATGCAAAGATATGTCTCTATCCTTGG
Source organism: Aramus guarauna (assembly GCA_013400195.1). NCBI lineage: Eukaryota > Metazoa > Chordata > Aves > Gruiformes > Aramidae > Aramus > Aramus guarauna. The sequence goes on along the minus strand of VXBL01002526.1, from coordinate 326,577 downwards.
AAAAGTCCAAGGTTTTGAATAAGGTGGTAGTTGATGAGGGATTTATCCCTTTCAAAGTATTAAACTCTGAAAATATATACAGTTCAGGATTAAACCTCTAAACTGTGAGAAGTACTTGGATCAATGCTTGATATACCAAGGTGTTACAAATGCTCTTTCAATTCAGTATTTATTGGTGACATGTCTCCTGGCATGATATTTTTACCTGGCAGTCTTTGAAAGCTGTTATTGCACTTGTACTCTGCACAGGAGAACTGGAGTAACTGTGCTTTTAGAGTAGACCTCAGGAGAGGATATGCACCGAATTTAAGTACCTGCTCAAATCCCACCTCATCTATCAAAACAGGCTCTAAATGAGCATAAGGTCAGACAGGGGTGGTGGTTATTTTTTTGTTGTTTGGGGTTTTTGGTTTTTTTTTTTGCTTCTGTGTGTAGGGCTTGTTTTCATTCTGTGCATGTTTATAGGTATATCGCTGAGTCTTCTGTGTATCTGGTGTGTCTCCACGTAACCTTCTTTTTTATTTACATCAACAGAAAAAAAATGCTTCTTTGTTTTACAGACCTTGGTTTAAAATGCTAGACCAATTCTCACTTATCTCACTCCTGTCCAGATCAGCGAGTCAGACAAGGTACTCATCCATCATAATTCTGAAGCCAGATTCCTGTTTGGTATGAAACCATTAAAGCTGCAGAAAAAAAATGTGACCTAAGGACCTCAACCTTTCCCTTCCATAAAGTCAGAATACCCTTCTCCAAGCACCTGTCCCAACCGCCCTCTCAGGAATAGCCGAGCATGGAAGAGGCGAGGGTAGGCTCTGACAGATTGTTGACTGCCACGACATTTGGCAGAAGCCAGAATAAATCACTCAATCTCTGATCAGGAGAAATTAGGTTAGCTTAGGAAAAGGACAGCAGAAAACAGAAAGGCACTTCTATCTTCAGCTGAACAAATCAGAAATTCAGAATATCCTTCCCCTTTTTCTCAGCATTACAAACAAAACCAGGAATACTTTTTTTCAATGTAGTGTATTGGGAGGGATTGTCTTCCACAAGCTTGTTGCACTTGGCTGTGGGCACCATGGGAGAAAAAGCACAAGAGCTCAGATAATTCTCCAGTTTCAGTTTCATCTCTTCAAGTTTATTTTCTTTCTTTCCTGGGTTTTCCTGAGGCACGTGTTTCTCTGTTTATGTACAGTGACTTCTGTCCTCTTCCCTAGTCTGCCTACACAATAGCATTTTCCCTCTTATGTTTTGTTCTTTGACCTCTCAAGCCCCTCACCTCCTCCAAATGTGTTGTTTCTGCACCAAGAGAGACGAGCACAACCACTGGGAAAAAAACCAGTTAGTTCTTCAAAGAACTAGACTGCAGCCTCAGTCCCAAACCTGGGTACATATTTCTGGGTATGAAAGAAAAGCAGATGAAAGGCTGGTGAGGTTTTTTGGGCTGTTCTGTTTTTAACACAGAAAACTCAGTAGAGAAAAGAGAGGTGCTACCAAGGAAGTATCAGGCATAGCCTGAACCAGTCTTGGGAATGTGGTCCTGAGAAAGGCAGCTTTTGAGACAGAACTCCAGGGCAGAGCTGTAAACTAAGAGACTTTTTTTTGTGTTCACAGAAAAAGGATTTTGTATTTTTTTAATGTTGATGTAAATAAACAAGATTGCATTATCAGCATCTCCTCACACAAACAACATGCCAGCCCCAAAGTCTTGCTAACTGCTTAGGTCAAAAAAGGATAACAGTATATATTTATGTAGAGTGAATAATACATGAATCCCTTACTCTCAAAATGTGATACTGTGTTCTTTAGAATGTCATTCATTAATCTTTATGGCACAAACAGTGGGAGCAGGTCAATACGGTTAAAGATAATTAAGAATTGATTAGCACCTGAGAAGCCAAATGAAAAGACACATTTTTCCCCAATGACTGGAATTGTTGAATTAATTGATAAACCCAAGAACCTTTCTTTGAGTTCAAATTCTGTTCCTCCTCGCAACTACTGAGATTTTTTTTTTCTATAATTTAATGTTGGTGTGTATTGGTGACGTTGCACAGTGCCTTAGGTCCCTTAGCCTTTGAAGTGCTAAAGGGCCTTCTCTTTCCCTTTCTGTAGTCTGCTTTTCACTTGCAGCTCTGTAAACTTTCAACCAAGTTGCTGGACACCTCCTAGGGGACGACACTTGCCTGGGAACTCCCGTCACTTCTCTCCTCAGTTCGCCACTGGGGAGTCNCCTTTTCATTTTTCCCCAAACGTACTTTTTCTGTTAAGTTTGCTATATGCCTTTGATACAGACCCTGCTAATGTTTGCACATGTGAACCTGTCAGAACCCTCCCCCAAACATTAACTTTAGAAAAAGAAACAAAAATAGTCTTTCATTTACCCATTATAAAGTATTATAAAATTGAAGATGAATTTTCATGATAAACATAAAAGTACATCTATACATTTTTAGAGTGTCCTAATGTCTTTTAATCCATTCCAACACAAGCTCGAGGCACATATACTTTTTTGTGGAATATTAATATATGGTATAAAGTATTCCTTGTACATGAGACCTGAAGACCTCTAACAAAGCAAGTGCTTTCCACAGGTAGTTCTAGCTTCCTACAGTGACTTTGCAAAATAGCTGTTAACGTCATTTGCTTCCAAACATCTCTCCTTGTAAGTACAGTGTCGAGCACTGACCTAAGGATTTTCGAGAGATTAGTAAGGCAGTCCTTTGTGTTAAGTTTGTTTACCATCCCACTCAAGAGTTGAGATCACAAACTGTTGCATTATTTCTAAATAACTTGTATGAATATCTATTGCAGATCTGGCATAAATCTATGTAAATTTTTGCATTGCATAACAAATATGATGAGGTACATCAAACATAGCATAACCAGCTGGTTGAGAGAAGTGATTATCCCACTGTATTCAGCACTGGTGCAGCCTCACCTTGAGCACTGTGTGCAGTTCTGGGGCCCACAGTTTAACAAGGATGTGAAGGTCCCTGAATGCATCCAGAGGAGGGCAACAAAATGGGTGAAAGGGCTGGAAGACATGTCCTATGAAGAGTGGCTGAAGAATTTGGCTTTGTCTAGTTTGGAGAAAAGGAGGCTGAGGGGTGACCTCATTGCTCACTACAGCTTCCTGAGGAGGGGAAGTGGAGAGGGAGATGCTGAGCTCTTCTCCCTGGGATCCAGAAAGATGCATGGGAATGGTTCAAAACTGCATCAGGGGAGGTTTAGACTGGACATTAGGAAGCATTTCTTTACTGAGAGGATGGTCAGACACTGGGACAGGCTTCCTAGAGAGGTGGTCGATGCCCCAAGCCTGTCAGTGTTTACGAGGCATTTGGACCATGCACTTAATAACATGCTTTAACTTTTGGTCAGCCCTGAAGTGGTCAGGCATTTGGACTAGATGATCATTGTAGGTCCCTTCCAACCGAAATATTCTTTTCTTTTCTCTTCTCTTCTCTTCTCTTCTCTTCTCTTCTCTTCTCTTCTCTTCTCTGCTACGCTACGCTACGCTACGCTACGCTACGCTACGCTACGCTAAATATTGCTATCAATAGTAATTCTGTACTTCATTTGCACTTCAGATGTTTCTGCTGGCTTTCTTTTAAAGTCTAAAGACATACTGTCATAAGTCTGCCATATACCACAAACAACGATGTGTTTGTAATATCCATCTGATACCTATTTCTGTTACTCTACTTTGCCCATAAAGTTCTCTTGGGATTTCTTTTAACATTCTAAGCCACTGATTAGTTTCAAGATGCACTTTATTTTTTGAAAAGCAGGGGAAAAAATATCTTGCTAGAGAAATATTTCATTCTTTCTGCTTCCACCACAAATGCTTAATTTCTTTCAATATGGCCTGAAGCCCAGGACAGGCAATATTCTGTAATGTTCCAGTGACAGGATTAAGATCCAGTATTTTGTGATCCATCAGTGTAGAAATGGGAGCTGTATACCATTGGCAGGGCAGATCATTGGATAGGAAATGGACTGTGTGCAGTACTTTCTATCAGTCATGTTCTTGCTGAAATATCAGACCTTGTGCTTGTCATATTGTGTGTGAAAAAGCAATTTATATTTAATTATTACATTTCTACAATGTGTTAGTGATTGTTTCACTCTTCTTTAGATGTCTGCACAGTTATACTCCTAATATTAGAGGATTTATTTTACTGTTGGAGAAAGATGAAAGTGACACTAATAATATTTCTTAAATACAAAAAATATTTGCATAGTCTTTTTTGGTAAAGTCTAAGAAATACAGAGAATGTTTGACATATGATAGAGAGATTACTTTGTCATTTGTTTGACATGCGTAAATTTAAGGCCAACATTGCTAGATCATCTAGTTGCTCATAACAGGTCATTGCATTTCATTGTTTTTCTAAGGCACATCTTTTGAAAATAGATCAAATGAAGCTTTTTTCAGTAATAGGAAGATTTAATGGTTACACATTCTCATCGCTGAAATTTTGTGCCTGAGCTTTCACATCAATTTCTGTAGATTCAACTTCAAGTCACTGGTGCCTGCTTTATTCTCTCCTGCTAGATTAAATAGCCTTAGTACCTGGTGTTTCCTCCCTGCAAATGCAGTTATATTCTGTAATTATCTCATAGCTTCATTTTTTGGATAAAACTGGATGCATCTAATTTGTCCCTCACTGAAAGGCATTTTCTACAACCCTCAAATTATTCTGTATTCTTTTCTATACTGCTGAATTTTCAACAACTTTTTCTAGACATAACTCCTTGACCTAGATGCAATCTCCTTGGATTACTCTCACCAGTACTGTATACAGCACAGTGATAGCAATGCACCAGTTTATGTTTAGTTGCTAGTCTGCTATGATTCTTAGATGTTTTTTAGTCACTGCTTTTCAGTATACAGTCTGTCATACTTGTAGGTTTTATCTCTATTCTTGGTTTCTACAAATATAACTTTGCATTTTGCATTGCTAAATTATATTCTGTTTAAATAGAGGCCAAACTTAGCAAGTGAGACAGATGGTTCTGCATGATTCCTTTTCCTCATCATTATTTATCATTCTGCTAACTGTATGGTTATGTGTAATAATTTTTAACTAGCTCACTAATGAAAATGTTGAATAGAATCAGGCCTTGAACCAGTTTCTTTGGGACTGCCTTAAAAACACTCCCAGTCAATGGAAAACTTTTCAGTGACAGCAGTTCTTGAATGTATTTCAGCAAGGTAGAATCTTATACTGGATCTTAACCAGATTGCCCTGGGGTCCAAGTTCTCAGCCTTCCTTGTCTGTCAGTCCTTTAGCTTGATCACAAGGATGATCCAGCCCCATTTCAGAGACTCTCTTGAATTTCCAGGATGAATCTGCCTTTGCTTGCTTCACACATTTTCCAAAGGTATTTCAAGCTCACTTGCATATGCAAGCTTCAAGTATTAAAAGTTTCAAAATAATAATGTTTTCTGGCATTTTTGCACCCAACTTCATCTCTCTTCATCTCTCTGATTCCACTGATTCCACTCCATGAAATATAAAGAAAGAAGAAAAAGAAAAGCTGCCCCATAACCTGGGTGGCTTTGCTGGGCAGTACAAGGCCAGAGAGGGCAGTGCACATCCTTTTTGGTGACTCCAAGGTCAGCCTAAGATTCAGTGTATATACTATCCATGGCAATTTTTAACCTATTTAGCATGTGCTTTACTGATATTGTATGATGTTTATTTATTAATCAGAGTGTAATGCAGTGCACATCCAATGTTTTCCAAATCTACGTATTAAGTGTATATAATTCCATTCATCAGTTTTATGAAAGAATGAAATCACTCTTGTTTGATGAGATCTATTTTCAATAAAATTAAAATTCCTGACGTATTAATTGTATTCCTATCTTAAGTTTTTTGAGAAATCCTTTATGAGCATTTCTGGGTTTCTCCACAATTTTCCTTGGTTTTGATGACAACCTAGTTATTCAGATGTGTAAAACATTTATTTCTTTAAAGATATTACCTGACATGATTACATATCTGTCCTTCTGAAATTTCTGTACTGTCCTGGTGTTTGTTGTATGAACATAAATCATACTAGGTTTGCCAACTAACCAGTTTAAGACTCCTGACTATGAGCCATGCCAATATAAAGCTCTTTATCACTCTTAGATGATTTGGAAAGTAATGGAAATTCAATACATTCTATCTGATCTTCATCTGAGCATTCAGTACACCACCATTTGGGAAGATATTAGTGAAAATGAAGAATAGCAAAAATGGATACAAGTAGGAGCTGAGAGGAGAACTGGCTAAAGACAATATGACAACATATTGGTTAAAAGAATTGTGATGGAAAGAGATTGCCTGTAGAGTTCCTCAAGGATTGGTTTTGGAGGTTGATTTCATGTAATAGTTTAATTAATGATCTTGGCAGAAGTAGTAGGAATGTGGTAATGAAATTTGCTGATGAGAAAATTTGGGAAGTGTTATCAATACAAAGAAGAAATTGGATGACCTCAAGGACTGCAGTAATAGAATAGGATTATATTTAATAATGAAAAGTGCCAGGTCATGCATTTAGGGACTAATAACAAGAATTTCTTCCAGATGCTGGGGGCTGATCAATTGGAAATGGCAACAAAGGAGAATGATCTGGGTAAGCCAGGGTGTGACAATACAGCAAGTCTCAGAAAAGGGCAGGTAACCCAAGGATGTATCTGGTAAAGTATTTCCAGTAGAGAAAAGTGAGTATTAGTGCCATTGTACAGTGCACCGGCAAGACCCTCCTCTGGAATCCTTTTAAACAGCTGTGTTCAAATTTTCCTGAGCTTTGTAAAATTAGCCTTTCTGAAATGCTGAATATAATATACCATTTTAGTCTACCTTGTGTTTGCCAGTTGCTAGGCAACCTGTTGTTCAGTGTGTAAGAATTAATAAGGTGGTACCTTGCTGAATGATGAGTTTTACTCTCTCCGGGGCCTATGTACACTTTTATATGCAGTTGTGTTGCATGAAATTCAGTAGATTGCTTATATTTAGATAGGTGCCAGCCTGTAAAATCTTTACTCTTGCACAGTCATGAGTGATAGTTACTAACCATATCCCTAGAAGAGTATAGAGGGCTATATTTAAAGATAGTTAACACTACCTTGTCTCTGGTGCTCCTATTCTTAAGTGAGAATAGAGTGAGGACACCTTTTAGTGCTTTTAAAAATCTAGAAGCACATTAGCATCTCACATGAAGTCCACTGAAATCACTAAATGGCCGTATATTATATGTAACCATTTTGCAGGAGCTTATCAACATCTAAAATCTTCAGGAAATGATCAGAGCATGATAGACAACATGAAGCTGCAAGAGTCTCAGAAGAATAACTAGCAAATGCTCCTTAGGTTCTGTCAACCTTTTCCCAGTTTGAGGAAGCACACTGTCTATCACCTGAGTTTAGGCCCTCTAACGAAATGATTCATTACACATTCTGGCACTGTGAACAATTATTTTTCCAGGGTTTTGGGGGAGGATGGCTTGGGAAGCCACTCTCAAACTAAGAACTCCTGTTCTAACTATTGGGAGTCTATAAACACTGAAAAGTTTGGCTTAGGCTGTTGCTCAGAGTTTCTCTAGGCTCACAAATTCACACCAGGAGGTGTGGAAGCCCCACGTCTCTGCTTAGCCTGCATTCTCCAGGCTCCCAAGCTGCGTGCTGTGACTTGGCACTCACCAACTTCAGGAGTCCAGTTGCAACAGAAAGTCATTCTCATGATCTCTCACCTCACTCCTGTACATATAGTGGGGTTTGCTTCAGGTCCAGGCCTGGACACCTTAAGATCTCCAGTATTCATACACATATCACTAACCTCTTAAAATCATTAAACTTGTGACCCAAGGTCCAAGGTGCCTTCCAGGTTAGCTAGGAAGAAATCAGATATCAGAACCAGATTTTTTTCTCCTTAAAAGCCTGCCTATGTTTGTGCTACGCATTGCTGAAACCAAGATGCTTATACAAAATATTTTTATGTCAGTGAATCAGCATTTTTTGACAAACCCCTTGCTTTGGATTCAGATTTTTTCACATGAAACTTCTGCAGAACTGGGCTTTCAGTTTAAAAGGAAGGAGGAAACTAACATGGTGTCAGGCTTCCTGACATCATCATATTTCAAAGGAAGGTTGCCACGCGGTTTTGAACTGTCATTACATATCCAATAAAGAGTGATGAGACACTGATGAAATGTTGCTACACAACATGGGCGTTTTGCTTTATGTGATAAAACTCCACAGGTAGCAATCACAACCCTATTCACATTGTTCCAGAGGGAGGAAAAAACCATCCTACATGCCTTTACAGCTGAGCTGGCAGGTAGCTTTATCACTTGCTCACAGCTGTATATTGGGTTTTTTAGCCATGGGATTTACTCCGTCATTGGACTAGAATATGTTTTTTTGTGTGTGCGATTGTGCATGGGAGGATGGATTGAGCAGCATATCTTTAGAAAGAACAAAATAAAGTATTAGTGAGGGCTGCATGGTCTGATTTCTGACACTCATTCAAAAGCTTCACAACTCCAGCTGAAGTTTTTAATTTTCTGCTTTCAAAAGTAATGTTTCAGATGCAGTACTTCTAATTCTTATCACTGAGTTCCTGGCTCTCCACTCCTAACATGAGCCAAAGAGATATAGATATGCCAGATGTATGCCTTTGTCTGCTCTCTAACACATCTTTCCTTGTAAATTCATGAAGTACAGGGAAATGAAGGCCAAATGAAAGCAACAGCTAATGCAGTTTTTGTGTAAATGGTCACAACAGATATTTGATACACTATAGTGAAAGGGTCTTACAGGAAAAGGGGCAAGGAAACAGAGACACTGGTAATTCTGAATTAAAAATATCTTTGCAATATTTAAAACTCTGTAGAGTTATTTTGGTTAGCAGCTACAAAAGATGTAAATCAGGGATGAGAAGTAGTCCAAAAGAGGAAGCTATACTTTCACAAGAGGTTTAAGAAAACTATTCACAAAGTTCTTTGATATTGATAGGTCAGTTGAGGAATATACATTTCAAGTGAAACATCAGTTAACTAACTGATGTATTCACTGAATATTCAGCCTGCATTGAGCTTGCATTCACCGAGCAGCTTATAGAGAAAGCATAGCTTTGACTCATCCAAAAGGTTAACATATCCACTGTTGTCCACACTTTTCTCAGAGGCTTTTTTCCAACTTCATTGCCTGGATAATTTTTGCAACGATAAGTGATCCAGCCATTCTGCCTCTCTTGATCCATGTGCAAAGGAGGAGCCATCGAAGATGGCTTTCTGGGTAAGGAGAGGGTTCTGCTGTGCCTGCATCTGCTTTCTCCCCCTGCCCTGGACCACGGCACCTAAGGGAGCACAGTGGATGGATATTGGAGGCATTCTCAATGTCTGTCCTAAAGAACTCAGTTTGGAAAAGATGCCATAACTCATTCATAAGGCAAAAATTGCCTTTTCCGGTACCCCAGAGAAGTACCTTGCTAAGAAGGGCTGCTACCACAGCTTCATTCGGGTTTCATACTAGGGAGAAAGGTGTGTGACAGAAACTCCCACTTGTTAGTGGACTGAAGCCAGCAGAAAGTGTGTTGCAACCTTTTTGCTGATTCCTTGGGAGCCATCCCAGCTGATGTTGGGAATGTGTCAGTGAGTGTCAATACCAGCTCCAAAGGAAGAGTCTTGATGAAAACAACCATATCGATATCTTAACCTTCTGTATGTCCAATCAGTCCCACAGAGGGGGAAGAAAGAAATTGGTTTGTCTTCAATACTATGTATCAGAACTAATCACACTACTGGGACTCGATTTCTTTTTAAATTATTCTCCCATCTTGCTTAAATTGTTTATTACAAATTTGCAAATTAACTTGTCTGACCAGCAAAAGAAAAATGAGAAACACCTTTGGAAAAGTTTAAAACAACCCTCATTGGCATTTGCAGTAGTATGTTATTCAAATAGCTGCTGGCTAGGAAGGCAAAGGGAAATGTGCCAGGATGAGGTGACAAGGGAGACCAGCAGCAAGAAAGAAAGATTTACTGTTTGCAGACTTGACTGGGTGATTTGACCAGAAAAATAATTACCAATCTCCTAACCCTTAAGGAGACAGTATTGCAGCATCATGCATCGCAAACGCTGCTTTTGGAAATCAGTGTCTCAGAAGCAATAACATTAGACTATTGGAACTTCCATGATTTTGAAGTAGCCTTGCATTCTCCTTTTATCTGTGATACTTTTCACCACATTTACTTCTATCCGTTCCCCCTAATTAGTGAGTAGGCAAGCGGACAGATTGTATTGAGTTAAATAATGTCCTAATCATAACTCTGTTAACATGATCATTAAAATGATGTATAATATCACAAGTTCAGGTTTATAGTTTTGCTCGATCACATACAAGAGGGGAACTTAACAACTGTGCATGGTTTACTATGCTGAGTGTGTGAATAAAATGATAAACATACCATAAATTTAGTGGGGATGTTTACATCTATATGGTGATTTTTCCGATTCAGATTATGGCCACTGCAGAGGATTATGGTTGCAATGTTTTGCTCTGCCAAATCGCAGAAAGCAACTATTTTATTGGTAGTAAGTTATTTACTGAAGTTAATGTCAGTTCCTCTTTGTGGATAGACTGAAAATAATATTTATAGAGACAAGAAAAAGAAGACATTTGGTACATAAGGTACAGCAGTATTTGCCATCAGAGTATTGCGAGCATGAAGAAAACCTCAACAAAATTGAATATTAATTTTTATTGATTGGTAATTAAAATAACATTTTTGCATGCTTTCTGCTTTCTGAGATAGTTAAGCAGAGAATCTTGTTTTCCTGGGGTCATTCAGGCATAGAGTAAGCAAAGCTCCAAGGATATGAAAACTCTCATCTTGACAGCTGTTTTAGCAAACAGCATTCCTGATGAAACTTCTGGAGGACTTTTTCAGTCTAACACAATGACTAATTTACCTCATGTGTTTACATTCTTCTTTTCTTAAATATGTCTGCCATCATGCAAACCCGAGGGTTAGTTGTATTTAACAAGTTTAATGTCCATAGACAGTAACACATTGAGGTTGGTGCCATACCATTATTTTTTTCAATATTTTTGCTATATCATCATGAAGTTAAAGATCTACCACAGCTGGAATTTCTTGTATTGTGTTCCAAATAAATAGTGTTGACGTATTCTAATGTTTTGAACATATCAGAGATTTTCAAGATTTTCATGACTTTTAATATTGAAAAATTATTCAGGTTGCATATCGAACCAAATCTACATTCTTTCTTGATGTTCTGTCCCAATTTTAGGAAGCAAACATCTTTCATCTTCATCTTGTTGTGTAAAAAGTATTATGAGTTACCTAAGAGAGATGCTTTTATCTAAACCTTTTGGAAGTGCTTGTACATATAAGAAGACCTTTCCTGTTATAGCTTGAATAAAGCAAAAAAAATGCACTTGACTACAAAGCACATCTGTACTTTGCATTCTAAGTGGAGTACAAAGCTCAGTATACCTATGTGTTATAAAATCAAAATCAAGTCATGATGAAGTTGGGATTATAGGATCAGCAATGTTTTCTTCTCTCTCTCTCTCTTTTTTTTTTTTTTTTTTTTTTTTTTAAAATGTGTGTGTATATATATATTCTTGCACAGTTCCAAGCATAATGGTTTTCTGGTCCATGTGTGGGGTCCCCAAATGCTACCATAATAAACACAAGAGAAAATCTGTTATTCTTCCCATTGATTATTACTCTCTAATGCTGCCCTCAAATATTATTTTAACTTTATGCTTTCTGTAAAGAATGCTTGACATCTAGAGTGTTCCATTTAGAAAAAAAAAACACAAAACAATCAATCAATGAATCCATTCTATTATTTCTGTAGAACAATCTGTATAACATACACGCAAACTAGGACTCATGGGAAGTAAGCACTGTGGCACATCCTGCTTTTTGTTATGTATGACCATATGCCTGACATACATTAATGTTATAAAATAAATTGCTCTGATAATCTCTATAGTTATTTAACTATGTAGTATTTTCTTTAGTGCAAGTTGAGACAGGTGAATATTGTACAGAAATAGTTCTGCACATTGTTTTTTGCACCTTTTTTTCCCAATATATACCCAATTTTCTTTTATGCAGGTGTGGCACTGTTTTCAGGGAAGAATATTTAGCATGAATCTCAGCAAGTGGGCTTATACAGTGAGTTCATGAATTTTTAAACACTGTAAACAACAGTGCCTGTATTAAATGAGCTCTTTATGTTCCAAGTCATTTGATACGAATGTGGAATGACCATTGTGGAAAAATTCAGATTCTTATGGTGCAGCTCTATGTTAGATAAACAAAAGAATTATTTTTAAAAAAACACTCTCCACCCCTCTGTTTCTTTTGCTTTGCTATCTTGGACTTTTTTTCCCCTCATATTGTGTAGGTTTGCCTGACTTAAGTCAAATGATTACTGTAAAAAGACTCCTGGATGCTTTTAATGACTCAGCTGTATTACCAGCTTAGTGGATGGCATTCTTCTTTCTGAGTAGATACTGATCAAAAACCTCAGTGGGGCATTATGAAGTATTGCTTTTCTTCCACAAATGCGTCTCTTCTTGATGTTCTTCACAAAAATTACTAGTTTTTAATCATTCATTATCTTCCTATCTCCACATAGGAATGCTTGTCATAATCTGTGTGTCAGGTCATATACAAACCCAGAACAAAAAGATAGTTCCTAAGCAGTTTACAGTCTATGCACAGGACAGGAGAAAGGATGCTTAAAATGGGAGAGCATAAAGACACAGTGAGATACCAGGACAAGAGGAAATGGCCTCAAGTTGTGCCAGGGGAGGTTCAGATTGGATATTAGGAAAAAATTCTTCACCAAGAGGGTTGTCAAGCACTGGAACAGGCTGCCCAGGGAAGTGGTTGAATCACCATCCCTGCAGATATTTAAAAGACATGTAGATGTGGTGCTTAGGGACATGGTTTGGTGGTTGGACATGGCAGTGCTAAGTTAATGTTTCTACTTGATGATCTTAAGGGTCTTTTCCAACTTAAATGATTCTATGATTCTATATTGGTTCATGTGATTGACAGTGATCTTAGCTGTAAATCAAAGTTTCAACAAGTGACATGAAGGAGGAGAAACAAAGTCTTTGCAAATGCTTAGTGAAAATTCTCCATGAATTTGGCATGGTACAAGGTGAAAATGTTGTTAGAAAATCGAGTAAGTGGACAGTGGAGGCTGATCTCATGGCAAAAATGGAGGTGTGAGTTATCATTTTCAAACTGAATGAGAAATGTTAGGTCAGGAATGGGCTGGAGCTTGATAGGGAAGCATATCCTATGCTTGAGGTGTTAGAAAAATATAAGAACGAAGAAGGGCAGTCAGTTATCAGTGTGACACTGGTAGTGTTGAAGCCACAATTGGTCTGACTTTTACTTTTGTTTGTAGGCAATACTACAGACTGGTGTAGGGTGAGACAACATGCAGTTTCAGTTGTGTACTCAATGGACTGAAGAGTTTGCAAACACTGCAGAAACCACTTAAAGCAAAGATGTTGCTTCCAGAAACAGACTGCAGGTAATATTTCTGGGAAGAAAATCTGTCCTGTCAGTAACTACTTTAAATAAATGTTTATATTTATTTGAAAACATTTCTATGGGACTTGCTTCTGTCATCTGGAGAATAATGTATGCAAGCTTGGACCAGAGCTATACTAGCTTTGAGGTAGCTGCCATTATGTTAAGCATAAAAGTGGATATAAACCACATATTCAATTTTCTGCAAATGGGTCTAAAAAAAAGAAAAAATCACAGTGCACAGTTACTGTTGCAGAACTGTGGCTTGCTACTGGAGAAATATTTTAAGCCAGAAAAATGTAATTTTGGTTTATTGCATAACTTTGACTTTACAAATGGAAATAAGGTGTAACATGTTCTGACTTCAGTATTATGAGACATTTTAACCATGAAAATTTGAGGAGACCATATGAGAACACATATCCCTGAACAGATTCAAAAAACTGTCCCTAGTATCTGCACTGACACAATACAGGGGCCGTGAATGTTTTCAAGTCTAGGCTTGAGGTGTACTGGCAAGGTCATTAGCTGTCTTTCTGAGTTCTCAGGAGAGTGCTAAAGCAGTGGTCTGCTGCTTGTGCCTGCTCTCCTTGTTTTCCCCTGTTCCCTCCATGTTCATTTCTGACAAACCAGGGTTTTGTCTTACGTTTAGAATTCTTAACAGTTCTTCAATAAAGGCTGCTACTGCAGTCAGTGAGACCAAGCATCATCATAATTCCTAGAGATCAGCTAGACTCAATTGTGTCAATAGGTACTTTTGTTTTCTCAGCACTGAGGATTTCTTTGAGCTTCACAGACTGTGAAGCAAATGTGCTTCCTGCCCTGAAGAAAGGAATGTATATGTATATGTATATGTATATGTATATGTATATGTATATGTATATCTATATCTATATCTATATCTATATCTATATCTATATCTATATGTATTTTGAACAATAGTCTGAGATCTACTCTGACAGTAACTAATACATATTTTCTTTTTTTCTAAAAATTTGAATACTCAGAGAATAAACTCCTGATTATCCTTGATACTTTGCAGTTCACCTGATGCACTCTCTTCCTTTCCATGATCTTCTGAATCCTTTGCATGGTTTTGATTTCCTTCTTGCTGCTTCACCCTGCCTCCAACATTTGTAAATCCCATGTTCATCACCTGCCCCACAGCCCCTGGGGAGGAAGGAATCAGAACTTTAGTTACTTAAGGAAGATCAGAGGCAGGCATGAGGAAAATCAGAGACAGAGACTAGCTTCAAGGGATGTGTGGATGGGAGAGACAGAGTGAATGGACAGGCAGTTGGAGACTGCTGTGGCAAGAAAACAGATATACATATTGTGTCAGTGGAAGAAAGCTTTTATTTATTGAAACTGAGTTCAGTGAATGATGAATGAGTTACATTGAACACATACAGAGAATGAATGCAAGCAGGATAAGCAAGAGCTTCATATGCAAATGTGTGTAAGTATCCATATATAAGAATATACAGAGGTTAATTACAATGTTGTAGGTAGACAATATAAAAACACTTAAATGTTTTCCCTAAACTTTGGCCTGTATACTGCTACACTCTGATGCTGTCTGAAGTAATTAATTTATGTTTGTTAAGCGCTTTTGGGTAGGAAGACCTGCGTGATACAACTGGCCATTGGACATCTTTTCTCATACTTTCATGGGGCCTCAGGAAGTCAGGTATGGGAGAAAAGTAATCCAAATTCATCCTTATTCTAAAAATATTTCTCCAGGGTTTTTCTGCATGATGATATTTGAGACAAGATTCTGTGGCAGAGAATGAATTCTGGATTATTTATTCTTGGGAGGGCAAACAAGGCACAATTTGCCTATTGATGCCTATTGTACATGCCAATGGTTTTTAACATAATTCTTAACATTTCAGAGTGGTCAAAAAGCATGTGATCAGACCAGTTTGTGTAGGACTAGAACAGTGTTTTCTTCCTTCAGGAATTTATAAACACAATTTTATATGCAGGCTATGACTAGTCAGCCAAAACTTATCTTACAGTTTGTAACCAGTCTCACTTCTATTTCCACTTAAAACGATTCTTGGTTTGGCACCAAACTAAAATACATGGGTTTTATGGATTCAGAAATGGCTTTCTGTGGGCACTTGTGTAGATGAAGCTTTGCTTGCCCACATGTTCAGAAAAGGCAGTTGTAAAAGCAATGTGAACTTATGCAAAACAGAATTTCCTTTTTAAATAGCACCATTTTTCTGTATTTTGAGCTAAACCTCTACAATTTTACATATCTAAGAGGGAGGCAGACTACTCAGTACTTGCCTGTAGCCATTCTCTCTGTTGGGAGCAAGAACTCCATATGAACAATGCAGCTCTGGAGTGAGCTTCCTCTTAGCTGGTGTAGTAGGATGACTCTATAGGAAAACGAACTACTTGCTGATGCACTGGAATGACAAAATACATTAATGATTTTATATCAGCAATGTAAAATTCATTGTGTTAATTGATTACCAAAGGTAATGTTATTACAGCCATGATTAAATGATGACTTTGCATCATATCTGGGATTTCATAATGATGTATTAAAAAGGTAGCTGTAGTTATTGTCTCCTCAGGCCAGTAGTTTTTCGTATTCATGTATTATGTGACTAAAAATTTACTGACTAAAAGTAGCATTGCTTTCTTTTACAATATGAATAAAACAAACTTTCCATGCCTTCTCGTGCATCTTGAACCCTTACATTGTGAAAAGTATCACAGGACTAGATGAAGACCCAGCACGGGTAAATCTGGTTGTAGCAGCGAGAACACTTGTTATTAAAAAAGAGACTTTTGAGTCATGGCTCCCGACCATTTTCAGAGCATTAAATGTCTTTGTTAGAGAGCAGGCCTAGCCTGGCACACCTTCTGACTATTTTCTGTTTTCAGCAGATCAGTTTTGAAGGCAGATGGCATTTCTTCCACCTCACAATAACTGAAAGCCAGATGGTTAATCCCACATCTCCTGGGATGAGCTCAGGCTGCTATATTTTCTAGCCATTAGGTGAGTTCTCTAACAGCTAGTCATTACACAAATGGCGCACAACCTGCCCTCACAGCAGATGAAATTAGTTGTATTGCTGACTGCAACTAATTTTTCAGGCCTCCCATAACATGGGTAGAAATTGGGTTCCTGCATGCTAAACTTGGTTAACAATGGCCCATGAGGCAAAAGAGAGGTGCGTATCTTTCTGGAAAAGGCACTCTGCACAGGTATTAGTGATCTGAATGGAGCATCCAGGAAATCAGGCAAGCAGGGACAGGCATCTGTAAAGGCAGACTAGTATCCTTGTGAGGACTTTCTGTTTGGGACTTAGAAACAGGTATTAAGCAATTATGTCTGAGCTTAAACAAGACTGAATGAACTTTTAGTGTGCAACTTTAAGAATGATTATGTTTGAGAGTTATTTGAGTATGTATAAAAGGTGGCCGGCCAATAAGAATAATTTGAGAGTAACTCTGATGCTCTTACAGAAATGTAGACAGATAACTCTCTCTCATCATCATCGAATTATAGAACGGTTTGGGTTGGAAAGGACACCCTCCACTAGACCAGGTTGCCCAAAGCACCATCCAACCTGGCCTTGAACACTTCCAGGGAGGGGCCATCCACAACTGCTCTGGGCAACCTGTTCCAGTGCCTCACCACTCTCATCACCTTCATAGTTTTGGAGGTTTTACTGAATATAGACATGTCATTACTACTTCATACTGAAAACCTAGTGAGTTGTCCTGCAAATGATCAAGATTCATGATAGCTGAAATGATAATGCATGTTCCTTCAAGTGGTGTGAGAGAAAAGGACATTTGGAAAATGGAAATTTGGACAAAAGCAATGTGGTACTACCATCTTAACCGTTATAGCAAAGTCAAGACTCCTTGGAAAGTATTTCTGTGGGAAACCAAGTCCCTGCTCTTTTAGATTCAGATGAAGGAGTCGGACTTATGTCTTCAAGGGGGGTACTCCAGTTCAGTGGCCTCCAAAGTAGGGTGTGTGCACACCTCAGGGGTGCTCAAGACAATCCACTGGGGTGCAGAAAGAAAATATTTTTTCTACCATTAATAAATATGATAAATTTTAAAATTTTATTTTATCTTTATCTCATCATTTTTAATTTCTATTTTTGTGTATATTTTATAGTATATGTCATATATTAGTACAGGAGTAAATTTAATATGATTTATAAATAAATAAATAAACATGTATTGGGTATGTGTGCTTAGAAATTTTTTACCGATAGGAGTGTGCAATCAAACCAGTTTGGAGACCACTGCTTTAGTATACATGTGATAGCCTTTCTTTCTGGACTAACAGTTAATTGCAGATATAAGAAAAGTACCACTCACAGAAAAAAGTATCATGAGAAGGAAGGGCTCCTATGAGTCTGGTACACAGAAAGACCTCCTCCAATTGCAAGTGCTCCTGTTGCCTGTATTTCTTTCTGTATTTCTAGTGTGTCCATATTAGATATCAGAAGCCTTTCGCAGTAAGTGTCATTCATGCTAATCCCACAAAACCCTTTGATAAATGGCCTCTCCCAAACAATAAAAGTTTCACTGAAAAATTCCAACAAGCTCTTGCCTGCAGTTATCTGATTTATTTTATTTTAAAGTATTTATTTACTTAGAAGTCATTACAATGCATTGCATTACATAAAAATGATGGGCACTGCACTGGTGAATATAAATAATATCTGTGAGGCAGAGGAATAGATTTATCATCCTCGTGTACATGTGGGCTTACTCTTACACTCAAAGCTTTGTGGAAGAATATGACTGGATGACTTCTAAAATTAATGACAGTCGCTGCGCAAACCATAGTTTAAAGGATTACGTACATACACGTACCTATAGAGGCTTTGTGTTCTCTATCCATTTTTTCCCCGGAATGTTCAACAAATAAAAATTTTATGCATTGAATGGTTCATGCTGCATTTTACATAATGTTAATAAATTCAGAAAATATAGAAATGGCATTAAGTGTCAGCAGTTCTGCTTGTCTGTGGCATGATGAATAAATCTATCATTTTTGCAAGAGTGATGTACATGCAGGAATCTTTGTCTCACATTTAGAAATACTTTATGCAGATTTCCTTGATGTTACTTGTATACCAAGGTTATGAAATAGACTTTTGCCAGCACTAGCAAGTTGGCTTTGAATGTAGGCATGAAAGATCTCAGCTCTTGTGTGAGCAGAAAAGAACATCACGGATATTATGTCATTTAAAGAGGAAGTAAATTTATACCAGTAGGAAAACTTCTGGTTTTATGGACAATATGGAGATAGTGTTTTAGTTCAGATCAGGAGTGAACTTTTGAAGTGAATCTCCTGACATCCGCCAATTGTTTTCTTCACTTCACACTGTGGGGTGGTCTTAGTACACATGAATTGTATTTTAGATGAAATAAAACCTGGAAGATGAGGTCCAGATGCAAATGAGCATTTGGGGAATCGGACCAGATTAAGGCAAGTCCAATATAAAAAAGCCATGGATATCCAGTCCCTACCACTAACTGTTTCACTCTACAGATCTTCTCCTATTTGTCTTAAAGACTTGCTAATGCGTACATAGTTTCTGTATCTCCTTTGAAAGGGGACTAGTTTCCAGTGCTGTTTTGCCAATATAGCTATGATGGTACAGAGTCTGTAAAAAAAGAACAGCCTTCAGCAAGAAAAAACTATCCTAAAAAATGATCTGGAGGCATTGCTGCTGTAAAAAAAAGCTGCTTATCACACTTTACAGGTCAAGCAGCGAGCCACATAACAAGCCCTTTAGTAGTATCATCAACCATATGAGAAGCAATCTTCTATTTCTTAGTGAAACAATGGTTGAAGACCTCTTGGAAAGCTCAGGTCATATTTATAGTAAATACAGGGATGCTGATGGACACTTCATGCTTAAATGAATATAGACTGTTTCTCACTGGTTGGTGGTCAGGTAACTGCAGTTCCAGCCAATTCTGAAATCAGTCTGATTTCTGATAAGATTGATCGTGCTGAAGTAGTCTAATGAATGAAATATTTATCAGAATGTTTCATAGGGTTCCAATTCATTATATTTTCTCTTCCTTGTACAATAGGGAACATTAGCTTTCTGAATAGGCCATTTTGGAAGTGCTCTTTGTGATAGCACTAGGACAATATAGATTGCCTTCAGTGACTGGCTGCTTTGTGTGCTCAATTTAGGAAAAAAGCATATTTCTTAGCCACATATCTGATTTGCAGACTTCCAGATAGGGGCAGGAGCTGTGTGCAGTACATACGACTGAATGCTAGGAGCAGTTCCTTTAAACAGACCATTTTGGGAGTTGCTTATAGATTGAACAATTACAGCAACATAGCGTCTGACAATAGCAAGCCTTTTCTCTTGCTGTCATTAGGACCTTTGGAGCAAGAAATCACTACTACTTACATTACATAAAATGTGTGCATTATATTGGAGGAGATGGGACTAACAAAGATCAACATGGATTTTGTCTTTAAGCTTTTCCTGTTGCCTGATGTTTCACAGGTCATTAAACTTTGTATGCTTCCAGGGATTGAGGAAAAACTAAAGGCCTACAAATGATGCCTTTTGGTAGATAAAATTTTTTTCTTTTTGTTTCAAAAAAGTGGATTTAATTATTTGGAAGGAGAGCATATCAGTAAAAAGATATTTTTTCTGTTCTTTATTATTAACATTTATTGCTAGCACATCAAAGTGATTTCTTGGTACTGCGTAATGGCTGTCATCTCCAGGGCACATGCGATCCCTACTCTGCTTTAATTTAAAGGCACAAACCTTAGGCTAGGTTACAGTAGTCCACTTCAAAGTATAGGTAACTTTGCACGTAAAAGCACAGTTAACTAATCAGTGTGTTAGTCAAACTTGACAGTTAACCACACACTTAAGCATGTAAATACACCATGAATACAAGGCAAATAACCGGTCTGCAGATTTTCAGTTCTTCCTTTGGTTAGATGTCACACATCCCAGAGAGATGCGATGGCATCCGTTCTGTCACTGCCTCTCTCACTGATTTTGGAGAGCATCAGAAAAGAGTCAGGAGTACAACTGGTTTGATTTCTAGTGCTTTTGATTTACTTTAAAAAGTAAAATTTCTATTTATTTTTAAAAATAATAATTAAAGGTGGGGAAAAAACACCCCCCCATCACATGTTTGATGGAAACTGTTTCTGAACCTCTCAGTATTTTTGGGTCACAGTCAGACTTTTCTATAACGAAATATGTAAAAATTAAAAAATTAAAATTATATTTCTTCCAGACCTGCTTTGTAAAACTACCTGGGCCAAACTATTGGACTTACACTAATGGTCACAGAGTTTTACCTCTGAATTGTAAGCACAATGGTAGGGGCAGGGGCTCTGTCTTACAAGTCAGACTTCTCTCTGCCTGTAGGGTCCTACCTGGAACAGCTGAGCAAGTGTATCAAGGGCTAATAGTCTGCTACTAGTGAGGAGATCTGATTTTCTTTCTCCCATAGACTAGGAACGAAGGAAAGAGAACAACCTGAGACATAGTGTTTATGCTCTTCTGCACACTCAGTCAAGTGCTTGGGGCTTCAGCGTCTGTGCTGTGCATCTCTGAATAGTTATTAATAGAGAAAATGATACCATGGTAAGCTCCAGAAAATCTGAATATATGTTTTACTTTAGATCTTTTCTCTCACCCTGTCTTATATCAAAAGAATGCCTATTTTAGTGCCACTTTTAACTTCTACTTCTCAACTTTTGGAGTGAAATAGAGAGTTATCCTAGGTGCAAAACTCATGTTGGCTTCTATTTGAAACTTCCTGCATCTTCTTTTTTTTTTTTGTCTATTTTTTCCCCATAGTATAAATAGAGCTGTTAATAATGCTTCACGCCACTGTCACTTACTGAAGAGGGGTAGTAGGTTTTCATTATAAGCTTACCTTCCATGTCTTATCCTAAGAAATCCGTAGAAATTGTTCTTTCTACTTCAAAATTTGCATGCAAGATCTGTGGCCAGAGGTTAGCTTTTGACCAAATTTGATAACATTTAACTCAGTCTTCTAATTTAGTTTGTAATAAAAGGTGGAAGCGAAAGGTGACATAATGATGGATGCCTGTACTAAAGTGTGTCAGGCCTTTTCAGTTGCCTGTCTTTCTGCCAGCGACTGGACATGCTGTGATCATAAGTGCCAAGGAACTAAAACAAAATGACATTTCTATTTCCTAGTGCTGGCAAAACTGAAGCTTGGATGCTCAGAAAACACCAATGACCACTGTCTCCCTTAACACCTGATTTATTCCAGTAACTAGCTTCTGATACATTTTAAGAGGTTTGAAAATGAAGCAAAATGAAGGCCCATAAACTCAGACAAATGAAAAACAATCCTCCTTTCCTACCGCAGGCTACAGAAGGAAAGTGTGGTATTGTTTTGCACCAGAAGGTGCTGATTCTTTATGATCCCAGAAAGAAAGGCACTCAAAGTCTATAAAGTATCACTTAAAGTCCCATCTTTTGGCATTAACACTATAAAGGAAAGGAGATAGATAATCTTATGTCCCTTCAGATGCTGGGAACCCCTCGTTCCATGGCATCAAACGGGTCTCCAGCCAGGGCACAGCACACTGTGGGGATCCCATCTGTGGAAATGTTACTCTTTTTTTGATCATTTGAGATCTTATAGGTCTTTCTTAAGAGAAAACAATTTAATTAATAATTTCTATTGTCAAAAAAAAAACAAAAAAACAAAACCAAAAACCCAAGATGTTCACATGAGAACATCTTGCTGCACTTTTTAAAGGCAAGGTCACTCAGGTGGTGCAATTACTTGTACTGCATGGGAGCTGCCCACCGGCTCCTCTATTATAATGAGGTTATGCTGTGGCCAAGGGGTATGTGCAGTACAACACAAGCCCGAAGGTCAGCTCTGTGTGCATGATAGCACAGCACAGCCCTGTGCTCACTTAGGTTAACTGTTGTTTGGATCACCAACTCCTCCAGGTACAGTGAGCTTGCTGGCAGGATCACTACAGGGATGCACTTGTAACCTCAGCCACCAAGGGCTCCAAGAGGCTGGTTATAACTCTGAGTTTGTGCTGTATTTTGTAACTAAGACATATAAATAAGTCTTAAAATTACTTCTTTTGTTGTCTTGTGATCAGGCTTTTTTCCATACTGATTTCTTTAAAAGCTTTCAGATGTATTCTGCCCTTATTTTCTCTGTAACGCATTTTGTGTTCCTCTTTTTCCCTTCATCTAAACAGCACTGAACTGCTGTGCCTGCCTGGTATGTGCTTCTGTTACTATGTCTATGTCAAAACATGGATTCAGAATATCAAAACCTTTTTATGCTTATAGAGAAAATGTATTCTGCATGGTCTGATTATAGCTGTACATGTTTCTGGCCAGCTTTAATCTGTCCCTTGTTTGTATCTTCTGTGTTTGGAAGACAATGGGTCTTCTGATTTGAGTGAATGCTACTAGGATGATTTACAGACCATTTTTGTATGATACTTTAATGCTTTATATTTACATTGAGCTTGATTTCAGTCTTCTACAGATGTCTCCTGGGAAGGCTAAGCTTGAGGTCTAGTACAAATTAATTAAATAAAGCTATGAGTCAGAATCAGAAGGGATTACCTAAAACCTACCTAAAGTTTTGCTTCGTGTCTCAGAGTGTGCTTTCTTAGCACACCCAGGCAGATCCCATTTGGAAGGGAATTGTGCTCAGTGTTTCAGCTACCTCTCACGCATCACTCTCTGATGACATCTATGGAATTTATGTCTAGAATTTCTGGAATTGAACCACAGCAGCACACAGAATGGAAGGCTTTTAGGAATTTGTCTATTATGCATTGCTGGAGAACTAGCTTTTCTTCAGTGGCTCCATTACTGCTTTTTTGCTCCGGAAGTTCCTCAAAGAGTTTGTGCCGTATGACCAAACTAAAGACTCATTAGATGGTTGACTTAGTTGTTGTCTGAATGTTCAGTAAAGAGAGTGTCCTAGGATGGCAGTATAATTAAATATCAAACTCATGGTTCTTGGACTATTCCTTTCCAAGTACGCACTAATATGTGAGTGTGGTGGTCTTAAAAGCTCAGTGTGGGGCCACATCCTCAGCTGGGCAGAATTAGCACTATCTGGTGATCTGCAAAGCTAAATCAAACTGAGAACAGAACACAGCCATAAGAAGTGTCTGACAGTGTTGGGGGAACAGGAGGCAAAGGTTTGCACAGGACTGAAAGACGAGGGAACGAGAAGCTGTTGGGAATGTCACTAGGGAACTCATGGCTGGGGTGGACAGGCTAGTAGCAGCTCATATGGTTGTGCATCTGGAACCCAAAGAAAACTCTAGCTGTGCTTGAGGATGAGGAATCTTTTAGTGGATGACAAGATTGGGAGCAAGAAAGCAGACTTGAATTGAGAAGAATTTATTGTTTGGACACCAAGGTATTTCTGCCTGGGAATATTACTGGAAACTGATACGCAGTGCTCATAGACTCCTCTAAACCAGGCTTTAGGAGTAATGTTGACAATTAGTTTACAAAAGGCATATTCAAAACTTTTTATATTTGCATCTACTTTTTAATTCAGTGCATCTTCTGAATTATTTTATTAAAAATAGGTAACTCTAAAAGATTATATTTGCACTTAAGATCAAATGTCCATTATGCTAGATCTTACTCTTACAAAGATAGTCCTGCTGCAATGCTGTTTGCATAAATCATTATGCACAATAAATAATTTTGTTTGAAAAATCTGATTGAGTTTCTGTGCATAAAAACATATGCACAGTTTTTCATTGTTATTCATGAAAATGTTCATAAACTTTGGGTTTAGTTAAGTAAGGTTGTTTAAGAGAAGTGTTAGTATTAGTTAAAATCAGCTAAAGGAACAATTGGGATTTGTGACATTATTTGGTTATTGCAATGCCGCTACAAACAAAAGTGAACCCTGACTCATTCTTCTGCAGGACTGGATTCTCTGTGATCCTTTCCTGACTATATAGTTTAAAATCTATTTTGTATTTTTGCTATAAAAATAAGTCTTACAGCACTTCATGCAGGATTAAGTGAGGCATTGTCAGTGTGGTGACTGCTTTAGAGGCATTGCAGTCAAAAAGCGGTCAGCTAACATAGTTATAGGCATCATCATTTCTTCAAAGGAGGGAGTAGTCCAAGGATGCTGAAGTTAACTGCATTCACTCTAAAATTGGATTGAGAGCAGCCCTGATGGATTGAGAGCAGCCCTGAAGAGAAGGACTTGGAGGTGTTGGTTGATGAGAAGCTCAAAATGAGCCTGCACTGTCTGCCTGCAGCCCAGAAACCCAAACACACCCTGGGCTGCATCAAAACCAGCATGGCCAGCAGGTCAAGGGAGGTGATTCTTGCCTCTCTACTCCACTCCTGTGAGACCTCACCTGGAGTGCTGCATCCAGCTCTGGGGTCCCCAACATAAGAAGGACGTGGACCTTTTGGAGCAAGTCCAGAGGAGGGCCATGANATTCTATGATTCTGTGAAAATACCTTGGAAGCTGTAAATTCTACCTGAACAGGCACCAAGGAAAGTGACAAGTGATTCCTTTGTTACATATATCAATGTGGAGCTTGATTTCCAGTGACCAGCAGTGATGATGCTCAGATACAGATGAAGATACTTATATCTGAGCTATGGCTAATGCTAATCTCTAAGCTCTATTTATATTTGATCATCTCTGATGCTTGAGTATCAGTAACAAATATCCCCAAGTTATAAAGTTTATTCTGTTATAATAATGTTTACAATTTGAAACTGTTTCCTTATATTTTAGTTGTTCATGAGTCTCTGTAGAACATGTAGTTACATCCATATCAAGCACGAGTAGCAGTGATAAAATATTGCTTCTACTGAAGTCAATGAAGAATTTTCCAGTGACTCACATAGGGAGAGTACTTTACACTTAAACTCTGTGAAGTCCTCTTCTTCACTCTTTAAGTGTGTTGAATACCAGTTTAGTTACCCTGAGAGAGTTACACTTGGCAAATTTCCTGTTTACTTCTTCTGGACAGCCAGGACTGTTCTCATGTTCCTCTGAATTTAGGGCTTCTCTTTACTGCAAGCTCGAGTTACCTTGGGTTACCTAAGAGTAAGACAACTCCTCCTTCTTTGTCAGTCTCCAGTGAAAGTGGTACTCAGGCAGCAACGAGTTTTTGTTTTAGTAGCCCTGCGGTCTCCATGCCTTTACCATCTCCAGCAGCAACAGTACTCTTAATTTCACTCACATTCTCTAACAGATCACTCATCTGAGGTGAAATGTAATGTAGAGGAGTTTGATTTATGGGGGGTTGATAGAGTGAGATTACACTTGAAATTATTCCTTGGATTAAGAGTGTAGTATCTACAAGGCATGAGATGTATGCAGTTATAGTTATCATAAAGAAAATTATCTTTCAACAACCACAAAGAAAGTAAAAACTTTACTAATTCTGAGTGCTAGAGAGGGAAGAAGTGGAGATGAAAATCATAACCTATTTGTAGCCCTCTGCTCTGACATCACACAAGTCCCAGTGCCATCACGGAGATCCTGAGAATTTCAACACAGAGGTGATGGAAATCTGCTTTGAAACACATTCAGACTCAAAGGTTTGAAAATGTTAGTGTCTCATCTGGAAATTTCTTGAGAGAGAAACACACAATGTGTAAATTTCTTGAAAGAGAAACACACAATGTGTCTATGCACAATCATCTATTTTCATCAGTTCCTTTCAGTCACGCTGATCAAAAAATCCCAGATGAAGACAGGATGATAACCTATATATACTTGGAGGAAGAAGGACCCATAGATATATCATATTTCTAGGTATATTTATTGCTGCATAGAAAGTAAGATGGGTATGCTGCCTTTATATCTCAGCTAAGCTCTCAAAATAGCAGCTATGTTGACTTATGTAATACACAAATCTTCTGCTGGGCAGGTGGTTTCACTAAATGTAATCCAGAAATGAAACACAAGTGGTGCAAATGCAACTCAAAATTTCTTTTAAAATTTGAGCAAATAGTCATGGAATTTGTTCAAAATCTTTAGTTAATTCTAGCCATTATTCCTTCCATTGAAGTTTACAAATACTTCAAATCATGAATAGTAAGAAAATAATGTTGCTAATGTGAAGTTTTGTTTTGTATGTTAACCTAGGAGGGATTTAATTTTCTCTTGATGCACATAGAATATTGAATTCAGCTTCAGTTATTGTTAAACAAGCAGAAAATGTGTAGCTTAGTTATAATATCCCAGTTGTACCTGTTAATTGATAAACATCTGCCCAGAAAGATACTAGTTTTCAGACATAAATTGCATAGTTGCTTGATATCCTTGTATTGAATTTCAATGTGACTGAACTAATGGCATAAATATATGGAAAGCATGTGAAATGACAGTGTTCCATCTTCGAAATGCGACTTGTGTTCTGCTTCAGTATGAAGTAAACAGTGTTTTTTAACATTTGCTTAAGGCTTGAGTGATCAAGGGCAAGGCACTGCCAGGAACATACCAGTGGAGCATCCTGTAAGTACGAATGTGCAGAGTTCATCCCAAAGAAGTCTAGTTACAGATGCGTAACTCCCCTTTGACTGGAAAGGATTTCCACTGTAGTGTGTACACGGTAAAAAGCAAAACAACATCGGCAGAGTAAAATAGCCAGGCGAGCTGTAAAGCACCTAGCTTTTCTTTAAATGGAGAAAGGATAATTTTGCCAGTCTTCTTTCTACAGGACTTTTGGGCTATATACCAGCATTCTTCCTTACCCTGGGAAGCCACACACTAGCAGTGCTTCCAGTGCCTTGACACTGTAATCAATGCATGTTGAAGAACATGGGTATAACTTGTAAGCACTAAACGCTCTTGTGATGTATTCCTCAAAAGGTCACCTTGTCTTTAATGCCTTCCTTCTAGTACCCCATATGATGATGTGTTATATGATAAGGCTGCTAACATAATGACGACATGGTCTCTCCTGGATGAGCTGTGTTAAACCAAGTCAGTTGGAAGCTCACAGGAATAATATGTTTGCCAGGCTTGGAGACTATATGTCTTCAACTGAATGTCAGTGAAATGCTTCCAATTTATCACTCAGAAAGAGATGAATTGATGTTGATACCCTTAGATTTAATTTTTTACTGGTGCATAATTTAAAATGTACTTTTGTTTCAGGTCCAGTCAAGGTTAATTTGTATTTGTAAATCTTAATGCAAGAAACAAAGTGTGTCTGTCCATCTGTGAAATGCCCATGATGTTTTTTCTACTCAAGTCTAGCAGTAGAAATACTTAGCTCTCTGGATAGTGACTTATTCCAAATGAAACTGAATATCTTTATGATAATATTGCACATCACAGCTGTAGGTTACCTAAATAGGCATTATATCCATTACTGTTGTGTTACATTGTTCAATACAGCTATTATGTTCCATCAAAAATGGGAAAACATGTATATTATGAGTAGCAAGAAAACCAGCAGGTTGATAATTGCTCTATGCTCACTAATGTGAATTACTAGCTGGCTCATCTATAATTGTAATTAACACCTCCTGCCTCAGCTATGCAATTAGCTGATGTTGCTACAAATTTTTGTTATATGTTTAATCTTTATCTTGTTTCTCTGGCTTGATCTTGTATTAAATTTATAAGCAAATCTACCAACTATCCATGGAGCTGCCATGGCAGTTACTCATTAGTCACGAGGCCCACGCACATAGGCTGGCTGCATCTCCTGGGAATTCACAGTCGACGCACTCCATTCTGGTTTAGTAAATGTGCCTGCTGCGTATCCTTTCGTATTTGCTGTATCTCTTCTAGCTTAATTTGAATTCACGTTGTGAGCTTTCGGTGCCCACAGCCACTTTATGAACTTTTCTCCTAGATGCCATGTTTTAGGAAGTCCCAAACAGAGCAAGTAAGAAATTCTGGAGCAAAACTGTTTTCCACTAGAAAAGTTTTGAGGGGAGAGATGCAAAAAGCCCCGGTCAGGTTGGGTGAGGTGCAACCTGCCACCTTGCCCACCTGGCTGCTTCCCGGCAGCCAGGCTCAGGAGCCACCCTCCTCCTTGGCAGCCCTGAGCGTGAGGGGCCAGCAAGTCCATCTCCCTCTGCTTCCCACTTCTCCGTTGCCAGGCCTCCAGGGACACGGGGCTGCCCTGCTCCCGCAGCCTGCCAGCTGCCTGGGAGCTCCCTGCTCCGGAGCCATTGCCGGGGGCCCGTCTTGGCAGGCAGGTGCTTTGGCTCCGGGGCTGCCCAGCTCGTCTGCTCCTGGCTAGCGAGGGCTTCCCTGCCAGACGGGTGGGGAGGAGGCAGGCTCCCTGCGTGTCCACTTCTCTAGGCAATCTGGGAACCTGGGGTCTTCAGGAGAGCATTTTGGTTTTGAAAAAACATGTGGAGAGCTAGAGGATGAATTTTCAGTGTGTTGCTGGCTCTGTTTTGTTCTGTGCGAGGACTCCCTTGGCATGCAGGCAGAGTGCCTCTCTGCGAGTTCTCCAATTCCACTTTGGGGCTTGCCCACCACTGCAAAACCGTGCGTAGACTGAGCCATGACGGCCTAGCTCGCTGTAGGGTTTCTCTCTTTTCCAGTGCAGAGAAGCCCTACAGCATTTCTGCTGGTTTATACTGTAAGAACAAGTTAACTGTACCTAAAATTGTGCATAATATTAGGGGAATTTTCAACTCATGCCAAAAGTGCAAACTCTTTTTAGGCCCATAATTCTGTTTCCATAAAGCAAGCGGAAGTATGAAAGACACTTCCTTGGGCTCCCCATCATGAAGGAGGCCCTTCAGGCACCCTTCCTGCATAGTCTGGTGTTGTTTTGGACAGAGGAAATAAAGGAGACTAGATAGAGTGCAATCCAGTTCTTTTCAGCTCCGAGATAAGAGTTTTTGACACTAGGTGGTACTACAGACAAAGGCCAATATTTGCAATCTTTTGCAGTTAGGGATCGGTGGCTCTAACCCTGGCATCTAATTTGGTGGCCTGATTATTGGCTTCCACAGCTCATATTATGCTTGAGATAACTATATTCTATTAAACCAGTTTTTGGAGTGTAGTGCTTATGTGACTTATAGCTCCTTGCAATTTTTTTCTTTGTTATCTGTTAGGATTTTATCAGGTAATCCTTCAAGAATCTGTGAAACTCTTTGACAGAGTTTAGGGTAAATCTAACACCAGATATCACTTGCTGATACAAAAAGGCATGTATAACATTTTGAGCCTCCTGTGTTCAATTCTGAAACTATATTTCTCCTGAGGAACACTGGGAATATTTTGCTGCTTCAGCTGCCCCCTCAACTCTTTTCACTGTAATACGTTTTACGGCTTTATTTAAAGCATGGGGATCCATCTGTCAAGGGCATTTCTGAAGATATTCTCCTTTCATTTAACACCAACCTCCACTCTCAGGTGGATGAGCATGTTATTTCCTTGAATTTTCACTCCTGTTTCTCAGTTTCTGCTTTTTTTTCCTTTCTGTTTCTCTGCAGCTACCTCAGCCTCAGTCACTGCTAGATCAAGGCTCTCTACTCCTTCTTGTAATGTGCTGTGCTTGTTTAGGAACAGAGTCTTACATTTGTTACCCTGGTCTGTAGAGGCCATTAGGCATAATTTTTGCTAAGAAGTAAAGTATGAGTGAAACTTCTTTGGATTGTGAAAAGTGTTTGATGCCAGAAGCAAGGAATTTTAGCCTTGAAAAATCTATAACTAGTTTTTAAACTTTATTTTCTTTTTTTTCTGTAATGTTCTGGCTTTTAACAATCAAGATCTTTATAGTGTTTATTACTGCAGAAGTTAAAATCAATGTGTGCTAGCTGTCTCTTCACAGGCATCACAATGAACTGCTTCCTGATCCCATGTGATTCAAACCACCTTTAAAATGTGTTTTATTAAAAATACTTTATGTAGAAGATGACACCAAAGTGGCTACAACAATACAAGGTGGCTGTTTTTTCCTGAAAAATATATAAGCAACACTAAAACTACACTATGATGGTACAAAATCTGTCATCAAGAGTAGATTTAATAGTGAAAAGATTGATTTTTAAATAAACAAACATATTGACAAACAACTGAAGAACAGATAGCACACTTTTGGGCACTGTGTAAATAAATACTGACAAGAGAACTGCTTTGTTCAAAGCATTTAAAAAAATAAGAGCAATAAAAATTATTCTCTGTTTTTCCCAAACGAGTCAGCGTCTCAGATTTAGCTGTTCTTAGTTGTGTATACACAAGTATGTACACTTATTTAAATATTATCTTGTGCTGAGACAAACTGGAAATGTATGCAGTTGGATTTTTTTAAAATTGTCTTTGTATTACATAAAGTTTTCACCAGTAAATATAAAAAAAAGGATAAATAGAAGTAGACATATTGAAAATATTACTTCAGTACACAACTCTGCTCCACCATGAACTGTTTATACTAAAGAATGGAAATCCTCAGTAGTATCTCTAAATTAATTAGAAAATATTTGTTCCTGCTTTTAAAAGTGAAAGGGAAGTGCAGATAGCTGAGATTATCAAAGTTCAGACAATTAGGCTGAAGTTTTGATTTTTTTCCTGTCCTAATTTCTAACCACATGACTCTGCAAGACAAGGTATAGCTTGAGCTGGTGATGTTTGTGTGGTGAATCCCAAGCATATGTAGCAGACCTAGATACCACTGGTCGCAGGCTGAAATTGTTGAGCGATGAGATTCACCCATTAGGGTTCATTTGACTCATCATCTTCAGCTAAGACCTAAGCTCACAAATACTTAAAAATAAATCGCAACTTCACAACTTTTCCAGGTTGCTATGCATTGTGTGAAGAGAAGCTCTTGTGGCAGCTGATGGAAACATTATCCAAAATCAAATGCAATGTCCCTGAAGGAAAGAACAGAGCAGTGACAGCTGCCACAGCCCTTCACAGTGAGCACCATGCTCCGCAGGCTGACGAGGTAGGGCAGGTGGAACCATAGCTTCACTCCTTTGCTTGGGGTGTCCAAGCATTTCTGCTGGTTTTGAGTGCTCTGGGTTTTATTTTCTGAGAGTGTAGACGATGTTCATTTTTGTCCAGATGCTAAGACTCGGGTGACAGAAACAAACCACATGTAACCACGTAGGACAACACTTGATATGTTCCTAACATAGCTATTGAGGTCATCTTGACTGTACCCTGATTAGTTTTACAGCAGAAATGGTTAACATCTGCTTTTATATATGTTGCATTCACCTTCTCTTTACCTTTTATTTAAAATGACATTAAATGTCTCCTAAAATACATGTGGTAATAAAAAGTAGTATTTGGAGAAAGAGTCAAGAGAGAGATCATATTAAAACCATTTGACTTAAGCAGCAGATTATAAATAAAATCAATATTGCAAGACGACAGCGGTCTAATTGCATTTTAATTGCATGACAAAATGCCTACCCGAAATTAATCCAAACCTGTAGTGCTAACCGCTGGTTTTGTAAAGAGAAACACCATTGCAAGCTCACAACTTCAGCTGGCTGCTCTGTGTGTTTCTTGTTCCTGAACAGGTCCTCCACACGGACGCAGATGAGGAGGGCAGTCCCACCAGGCTGGAGCTCCAGCAAAACCAGTGCTCATGGTGCCTCAGTGTGAGGCATGTCAGTTAATTAGCAACAACCAGACTAACACCCAAACTGGTTCTCTAAGGCTTGACACATGTACAATGTGGATTATTTGTACACCCTAACAAAGATTTTGTAAAATATTCTGAGTAATAATGACCTTGCTGGGGGGGAATACTGCTGGAGTTATGGTACTTGGATTATGATCATTCCTCTTCCTCTGCTTGAGAGATGTGGGGGGAGAGTCGATGCTACTGGAAGTGTAAGTGGAGGAGGCAGTTCTTGAGGAAACTTCTGGGCAAAGCTTTGCTCCATCTGCCAAACAGACCCTTAGAGACTGTACCTTGGAGAGACTTCTATTTTCTCCATGCGTTGGCTGCTGTATGCTGGTGGCCTCCTCCTTTCCCCTCCTGATTGCTTTGCAAAGGGCTGAAGAAGGGAGTCAGAGATGGGACCATCAATGAATGTCTTATCAGGCTCTTCAAAGGTGGCAGTGGTATATTTTTGGTAGTTTGTCTTCTGCCAAATGGTACGCAGATTTCATATGCTTACTGTTGAGGAGGCAATGAGCCATATCTGCTGAACGCCAAGTTCTGGTATGACCTATGAATAAGCACTCTAGAGATGCATTCTTTTCAAAGTAAAGCTGAAATTTTTTAGCAGTAGCTTACTATTCCCATATGAAATAACTGCATCTGTATTGCTTTTATAAGGAGCACAAACACACCTGGATGGCTAAACCCTGTTTCCTTTGTCATCTTCCAATGTCAGCTTTATTTCCTTTTCTCCATTCTACTCTCCTTTAACATTGCAAAATTATGATACCTCTTGTACAAATGGCACACATAAAAGATTAATTGTCTGGGTTTATTACTAGGGGCCTTCTTCTCCTCCTAACTTATTGTTTCCTTGGCAGTTATAAATATATTGCAGAAGATGGTAGACATGCAAATCCATCAGTATATCCTACAGATATTATGGATGCTTACATTGGAGCCAGGCACTATGGCACTGCACTTTGCAAAGTGAAAACTCTGAGCTTCAGAGGCACTTAAGGAGCTGACTCCATTGATTTCAAGTACTGAAATATCATAGAGACGCTGAGTTTTAGGAAACTAACTCTCATTGACTTTCAATTAGGATCTTCAGAGTTAAATCTTGCAAAATGCTGAGTATTCCTAAAATTCAGTGAGCAGCCACAGCTCTCCCTAAAAACAATTGGGTTTGAGGCTGTCCAACACCTTAGAAAACTGCTCAGCACTTTGCTGGCTCAAGCTTTTAAAAATGTTTCTGTCAGGTTGCTATAATCAGTTTGAAAATTCATGGCCACTTTTGGAAATGCTTGCAGATCCTGAGTGTGCAGCTTCAGTATGGGATATTAAAAGTGGTTCAGTAACAGGAAGATTTTATAATAGACAACCAGACATAATCACTTTATTATGAGGCTCTCCTAAAAGCTCAGAGAAAGCTTTGTTGTTGTCTAACCACTTACTCACATTTAAAAAGTGATCGTTCTGTCTCCCTTAAAGAACCACAGCCTTCCGCTATATAAATAGTGCTTTGAGTGATACAGAGTATTGACTCCATGAACCATAATACAGCATTATGCCAATCCAGCTGCCAACTGCAGTGTTTGTCCACATTTTTGGTACCATAAAAATCTTCATGAAATCTTTTCTATCTGGATGCAAAGAAAGCTGTGATTGAAATGCCAAAGTTATTTCATCTTACAATGAAACTTTTTTCTTTTGTCAGGCAAATGATCTCATTTAAAAACAAAAAGAATAGAGTCAGTGAGTTTTGAAGAGCTTGACTTTTAGCCTGCTCCCTGAAGTGGACCCCAGAGCTGTGTGTCAGGCATGAAGGCTCCCTGAGCGGAGCAGGACAGGGGTTAGGCATCACACGATGGGATTCCAGGAAATGGGTAATGCTTACAGCTTGTCTGAAGGAGCACAAGAAGTATGAGAAACCAAAAGGGTTTAAGTGTCTGAATCACATCCTCTTCTGGGAACTGGTTTTTTTGTCAGGATTTTGAGAAAGAAAAAAACCACCCTGCATTGCATATAGATAGACACATGATAGATAGTGGCCAGCTGGTTGAGGGAGGTGATTCTCTGCCTCTGCACTGCTCTTGTGAGACCCCACCTGGAGTGCTGCATCCAGCTCTGGGGTCCCCAGTACAAGAGAGACATGGAACTGTTGGAGCGAGTCCAGAGGAGGCCACAAAGCTGATCAGAGGGCTGGAGCACCTCTGCTATGAAGACAGGCTGAGAGAGTTGGGGTTGTTCAGCCTGGAGAAGAGAAGGCTCCGGGGAGACCTTATAGCAGCCTTCCAGTACCTGAAGAGGCCCTGCAGGAAATCTGGAGAGGGACTGTTTACAAGGGCGTGTGGTGACAGGAAAAGGTATAAGAGCTTTAAGCTAAAAGAGGGTAGAATTAGATTAGATGTTAGGAGGAAATTCTTTACTGTGAGGTGGTGAGGCCCTGGAACAGGTTGCCCAGAGAAGCTGTGGAGGCCCCTCCCTGGAAGTGTTCAAGGCCAGGTTGGATGGGGCTTTGGGCAATGTGGTCTAGTGGAGGGTGTCCCTGCCTGTGGCAGGGGGGTTGGAACTAGATGGTCTTTGAGATCCCTTCCAAGCCAAACCATTCTATGATTCTGTACTCCATTCCTAAACTACATTTAAGGACACCCTGAGAATACTTTGTTAATGAATATAAGCAAAGGAATGCTTCATTGTCAGGCATGAGCTTTGTACCAGGCTGCTCGTAAGACTGAATGAAACGCTAAAGATGATGGTCAGAAAAATAATTTGGGAAACTTTTAGTTAAAAAGTGAGGTGCATTGACAATTTCTTTAGGACTTTACAGTTTTAAGGACTGCAACTTTCAGCTATTTTAGACACTGCAGCTTTTCTCAAAACATGCCAGCAGGCACCAGACTACATTAAAGAATCATGGCAGGGAATATTTAAGTTAAAAGTGCAAAGTTTGCTTAAGCAATGACTAATTTTAAAAGTAAAATTAAAGTATTTTTATTATTAAATATTTTAAAATGTATTTTAAATTAAAGGTCTAAAGTTATAATTTGAAAAAAAATTTACAATGTAGCTCATTATAGACTTCCAAGTTGCTATGTCATTCTTTGACTAAAAAAGAAAAAATATTTAAAGATGCTTTTATTCCAAAATAATGCCTGCATGTGGATTTACACAGGTGAAACAGGTACAACTAGAACAGAAACTCCTATTTTAATGGAAATATACAAATATCCTGACTTTGTAGTGTTTTTTTCAGTTTTCAAACTTCCTAAAGGAATAAAAAATATATTTCCAGCTTCTGTTTCCAGTGTCAGCATAGAGCTTTTATTTACTGTTTGTTTTCATATTCCAGAAAAATTCTTAACTATTGTCAAGGTAATTAATAGCAGTTCTACTTTCTGGTTTTAAATTGCCAGTGATAGTAATTTTTTAAAGTATTTGATTATTCCTTGAATTACTTTGCAAGTGTTCTTTAATTCCATCTGAATTAATTCATGACAAATTCCTATATGGTAATTAGTTTGTAATATCTAAAATAAGCAGTAAAGAAATCCTAACAGGCAGACTTAGCTTTTGGCCTTGAATAACTAGAATAAGTTCAGATAATTTTTGGTCCTCTAAAGGTTATTCTAAATGTCATAGTTAAGGAAAGTTTGGTTTGGCAATGAACAGTAATTGCATAGTAATACAATAGTAATATTTATAGAGAAGTCAAGGATATTTCAGATGATCTTACTAATATCACTTTAACATTGCATTATTTTGGGAGGTACTGCCTTAATATTAGGTGCATTTTAATAACAGTCTAATTCAGCTTCTCCATCCCTGCTGAGAATCAAACAAGCCCCTTTCTTGTGAATTAGTGGTAATAAGTCTTCAATAGATTCAGCTGTTGGGTAATTAATGACTCACTTGTTCTTGCCAGAACAGTTCAAGTGGGCTTCATGTAGCATGCTGAGCTATTATCCTCTGGTGGGGTCATGCATCATGTCAGCCAGTTAACAGCAGTGGCTGCACAACAGATTTGGAAATGATATAATCAGAATAGCCCAAACTTTTAGACCCTGCTTGTGAAGGTTTCAGCCCTCTGCAGAAGAACAATTGAAAGACATGGCACAATATACTTACAGGGATAAGCAGACCTGAAAATTGGCTCCTAAGTTGTCTGAGTTCAGCTTCTTTTTCTGCAAAGTACAGTGATTTATCACATAATCATACTGTTTATTTTCTTACATTTATAACCATCTCATGAGCACTTACAAACTTGTGGCACATCACTCCGCTAATTCCTACCCAAATGGTGAAGTGGGTGGAAAAAACCCTTCTGCTATTGCAATAACTTTTGGTGTTATTCAGGCGTGGCTTTCCTGGACCAGGAAGGAGATGTAAGGGAAGACCATAAACCTCCTCCCATTTAGTCCTTCTTTGTTATGGTGTGCTTGGATGGAGAATGTCTGCACAGCCATCTAGTCCCCCTCCTTTCTTCTGCTGTTCAATTGCTGACCGCATTTGATCCTGTTACTTATCAATGCTATCATGTTAAGACCGAGAGGGTCTACCTACTCATCAGGGCCCCTGTGTGGGATGTTATATATACACAAAATAAAAACATGGTCTCTGCTCAGATAACCATGTAGACCGTGTTAACAAATGTACCTACAACTTCAAAGGGAGTTCTTTGTAAGGGTGGTAGCGTTATGCCTAGGACATTAATTTGACACCACCTGCATTTGTCTCCATCAATGGATTCCTTCTCTATCCATTAATCTCTTCCTGCAAGAAAATCTCTTATAGACACCTGAAGTATGCCCTCATTAGAGGGTTTGTACAAGTGCTGTTCCCCTCCTGGCAGGGCTCCCATTCCCTTTTCTGAGACCTATTTCTGTCTTTTGTGCTTCTCCTTCTCAGTGGCCACTCTTAACTGCTACTTTTCCTCTGAGCCTCTTCATCCTCTCTCTCCCTCCTTGGACAACTATCTTTTCTGCATAGCCCTT
Source organism: Aramus guarauna (assembly GCA_013400195.1). Classification (NCBI taxonomy): domain Eukaryota; kingdom Metazoa; phylum Chordata; class Aves; order Gruiformes; family Aramidae; genus Aramus; species Aramus guarauna. The sequence continues at coordinate 289,382 of VXBL01002526.1, read as the reverse complement.
CTATTTCTCTTCTCTCAGCTTTCCCTCAGATTTTAGCTGTTTGTGATTCTTCATTCTTCAGACTTCAGCTCGGAATTTTTTTTAGGGAATAATGGGATATTTTCATACAAGCCCATGCTTTAATTTCTTTACACATATTATAGTAACAACATGTGAGACAGGAGTGGTTTTGTAAGGAGCAGGTATAAACAGACACATAGAAGTATCTTTAAGTTTTAGGTCTACCTCTTTCATAATCTCTTTCTGGCAATATTTTACATTTCTTCATTTTTGGGAAAAGTTTTCTTATCTCTGTCTTCTCCCTTTTCTTCTCCTTAATTTCCTTGAATGACAAGAAAAAGAAAGGAAGAAGACTGTGTCTTTAACAGTGGAAATCTATTTATGAACCATCTGGGCCAAAGTATATCACGTATCAACAATACGCTATCCCAAAGACTTTTTTTCCAAGCACTTCAGGCCCAAATCTGTGATGGACTCACTGATTTTCTCTATAGCATGTTCTCTGACACATCTTGTTGGGCTGAACAGAAGACCACACTCAGTGTGGTGAATTCTTCCTGACCAGTTGTTGGCAAGCAGCAAGATCCATGCATGCAAGCTCCATTTACACTTGTTAAAGGCAGTGACTGAAAATGTTTAAATAGTTGTTCAGATTACTCACTGGCTTAGCTACTGTGAGAAATACAAAAAAATGTGTGCATTTACTGATCTGCTCTGTAACAAAGCTCACAGAGTAGTCTGCCAGCTAAAGAGCAATTTAACTGGAAGGCTGCTGCCAGCTACATCAAATACATTCTCTTCTTTTAAACTGCTGAGATCAATAATGTACATCTGATGGCAGAATGGAATCAGTGTCCTGAGCTGAGCCTGTACTGTTCATTTTATCTCACTGAACCTCATCCCTGACTCATCAGCAGAGCTTGACTGCCCTTGTTGGATTGCCAGTGGTGGCAATTTTCTAGCATATGTGATGTAGTCAGTATCCACAGAGGGTTAGGGTGACATACCAAACACGCTTAATTTATTTAAATAAATATTTGAATGAAGGTCTTTGATGGAAAAAGAGTCTTGTATTAAAATGCTAATCTACAAATCTTTCGATGTAAACCATTTACAAACCAGCATGTGATCACAAACAGTTCATCTAGGAGCAGAGTATCTTAAATAAGCACTTTCGAGAGGTACACTTGAGACTATCAGTTGTCTCATGTATCACACTCTTACATTTACTCTGCACCTGGAGATACTGTGCATTCGTTGATGTATTTTATTTTGGTAATATCATTGTGATTATGCTTCTGTGTAACATAACACATGGTGAAGCAGAAAAAATACATCCTTCATCCTTGTTATGAATCTTCTCTCTGTCTCTTCAAGTGTGATATCAGTGTAAAACAGACATCTCTTAACTACCTCTCTACTCTTTTCCTCTATGTTCATCATGCAGTGCTATAGTAACTAATGGCCAGGCCATTTAGATTAGATAGAAGAAAGCAAGTTACTTGAATCATACTGTATCATAATGTTTTTCAGTTTTATGTTGGCACAATTTATAAATCAGAATAGTTTACATATATATATATATATGTGTGTATATTTGAGAGACCAAGTATGTGTTTACTATTTGATTTAAGAAACAAGGCAAACAAGTTTATTTACACTGTCCTGAAGTATTTCAGTAAAATTCATGGTTATGCTATTGAAAGGTGCAAGATTTGTTTATGCTGGCCAAACAGAGTAAGGGAAAGTCAAAGGAATGCATTTAATATCTTTAGCAATGTAAAAGGCTTTCTTCAAACAGAAATCAAGAAGCAAGTGTCTCTGTCCTTTCTGGTATATGGTCTTTATTTCTTAAACCTGGATGTACAATGGTTATTCCAGCTGCTCCTTATGGATTCTGTCTCACCATTCCAAGTTGTCTCCATACATTTTACCAGGTTGTGGCTGCCAGTGTAGCTAATAAGCTCAGTTTTAAAGTTTATTTTTGATAATATAATGAAACATAGTGCAGAACTTATGGGAGATTTGGTTAGGGTAATTTCTCAGTAACTGATCCTGGAAATTTAAATTCTCCTTCTCACCTACTTCCTCAATATGTTCTTTTTCTACATAATTATCTTTGCCTTAAGATATATCACATTCTTCTTCAAGAACACATTTAGGGTGGGTTTCATCTGAACAAATGTAGATACTTACAGTACTTTGTGAATTAGTCACCTGAAGCTCCCTTTACAGTCATTGCAGAGAAATAAGCCTCCCCAGAGTGTGATGTGCGTTATCCTACAGTACACATTGGAAGTAGATCAGATGAATGATTCCCTGAACGTGCCTGTTGCTCTACATTGATTATATGGGAAGGCCAGAGTGAGAAGCTCAGATGTAAATGTCCACACTGTAGCTATTAAAACTTACAGAAGATAAATTCTACCCTAAAAATTACCTGCCCAGTTTCTTACTAGAGCTTGTTTTCACAAAAGACATTTTTAATACAATTTAAAGTTGTTTTTTTTTTTTTAATTTTTTTTTTTATTTGTGCACCTGCATGTAGTAAAATGAAATTTTCACATTTGGATAATTCCTTCTTTAACTCTAAAGCACCCTTTTTTAAGATTATTGCTTTGAGTCAGGTTGAACACCCTACTTGCAGAATGTGCATTGCTCATTGCATGTATTGGTCCTGTTTCTCCAAGCAATGATTTAGAACAGAATTTTATAAATATTTTTAGGCCAAATTTTCCAGTGCATTTTCACAATAAGTGACAATAATGATAACAACAATGATAATAATATTAATTGATGATGGTTATTGTTAATAATATAAATGAGATATGAACATTAGTGCTGTAAAACAAATATTAACTAAGCTAATACTTTAATTTTTTATTCTGTAGTTAAAAATATGATCCTGGAATCTGTTCTCACTTATATGTGCTGAAAAGAACAGAATAAAGTTTGGTTAGGTCACCTTCAAGATCTTCTAACAATATATATATACTTTTGACAGCTCATGAAATTCTACACTTCCATTTGTTAATAGTAACTGTATCTGTAGGAACATACAAGTAATTTATTTGAAGAGACAACTGATTCCATTTGAGTTCTGATGCTTGTTGCTCTGGATGTTAAAGTGCAGACATTGTTTGACCCAGGTAAAATAGTTTTCATTATGTTTCTTCACCTGAACTGAAGAACACATTCCCTCTAAATTCTCTTTTGGTTTATGTGCCCTGTAATGTATGACCTATAAAACCAGGTGTCATTCTTTGGGATTAGTCTTTTGTGCAGCCATCAGCTTTGTTTTATATATATTTATATAATTTATATTTATTTCTATGTTCTTTTAGAGAAGACACACATTTTCTCGATGATTTTATTTAACTTCAATCCACATTCAAAATTTGCTTTATATGTTTACTTATTTTGAAGAGGTGATGTTAATGGTTTTATGGCAATTTATAACAAAACAAAGAAAATGAACTGGCTGATGACTGACTTAATTCTGTAGTAACCCAGGCTATGTTACTATGCATTTGCAATATATTTGTTGTTGATGTAAGATATAATCCCTACTACATTCTAAACACACTATGCATTCTGTCCTAATTGTTACCTTCTTGTACCTGTAGCTCTTTAGGCACTGACCATTCATCTGAGCATGTCTAGAACTGCACTGTGCTGAACAGATCAGCACATACCTTAGGACTAGGTGTAATTAGGATCCAGAAACTGGTTGAACAGATTGCAAAGTCTTCAAAGGACCTGGTTTGATAGGCATTTGCAAAGCCTTTATACTGTGCACTATCAGCGTATGGATAGCAGTGCCACCTCATGTGATAGCTTCATGATTAGACCGCCATCACAGTAACCTGACCCTTCATTTTCTCTTGCTTTGAAGATAGCACTAACTCCACATGTCCTATATCCTGACAGAAGTATTTATCATTGGATTTTCATTACTGGGTGTTTATCATTGGATTTTTTCCAGTTGTTGTTGGGAAAAAACAAAACAAAACAAAAAACCCCCCAAAGCCAAAAAGCCCAAACTAAAACCCACAAAAAAATGCTAAGTAAAAGGAAAAAGCCCACATCTTCCAGTTCATTCCAGTTCATTCTCCCCCCTATCATTCCCTACAATTGATACTGTGCACAGTTGTTTTGCTTTAGCTTCTTTTTGATGGGACTGTGCTCATAGATAAGAGAAGCATGTACATGCAACAAGTAATTTAGATAAGACCGTAGGTCAGCCAGATAAGGAAAACACTGAATTTAGGGTTCCGTAGCCCAAATGAGCACCCCAGCCTTTGGACAGTTATATTATGTGAAATGTGGAGACATCAAGTGCCCCTGTGGACAATCAAGAGAAGAGTGAGTCCTGCTCAGTATGGGCTGGATGGAGGAGCCAGCATGTCATTCACTAGCTCTGGGCTCTGTTCTCAGGACAAATGCGTGTGATATTTAACTGGCCTTCCTGCAAGTCCTTTGCTGGATCTGAATACAAAATCCTTCAAGGACCTCACAGGTCTCTACCTCCGAGTAGGATTCAGCAATAATGACACATACCCTTCAGTAGCTTGCTGATGAGATGATTTTGGTGTTGGTAGGGGATATTTGGTAATCTTCCTACAAGTCTTTTACTATCAGGTGCTTTGCAACCCTTTTAAAATGTATTTGTAAAATAAAATAAAAATGCAGTATTTTGCAGGGTGCTTGCCCGACCATCCATCCTGCATTATGCACAAGTGAGAATCTTGCAGTCAATAGGTGTGCTGGATTCCTCTTACTGCTTTGTCCACGTGCTGCATTCTTCATTCACACATACTGCCTGCAAAAGTGAGATGGCTGCTCAGTTGTCCATGTCCATTTAGTCTTCATTCTTTTCTGACCCTGACTACAAGCACTAAGAACTAATGAGTACAGATTTGCACTGTTCACTTTGGGACATTGTCTCGTGACTGTTAGGAATTTGGGTCATTTTATCTCATATACCAATGGGTACTGAGCAGTAACAAGCTTTACCTACTGCCACCTTAGGCTAACTTTTATGATGTTATATGCTGTCTGTCTTCCTTGATTTGTTTTCCATTCTCTGTCTGTAGATGGGACAGATCCTTTCCATGTCAATAAGGAAAGAGAAAACCACCGTTTTTCTCATTACCAGATCATTGCTGAAACATTGTTTATATTATCCTGGAGGTCCTACTTCTTTCTCATTGTACTTACTTATTTCTCCGGGCATATGCATCTCTACTTTAAACCAGACTTTCAAGTCAGTGACATAGTTAATATTCTGTGCTGCTGAACCATATTTTGCTGCCACTTTGGCAACTGTTTGTAGCCTTAGCAAGGCTATGTTAAAATCTTTGAGACCATTGTTAGATTGTTGACCAAAGTCTTCCCTCTCTTTTTCCTATTTATTCTCCTTGATGTGGAATGGCTCTATCCCAGGGCTCTGCATAACAACCATTATATTTTCTTCTTTTTATATGCTGTCTCCTACTTCAATTTTTCACCATCACAGTATAATGTTCTTTTGCTTTGCTGATGGCTCCCAACTCCCTCTCTCTTTTTCCTGATGCTTCAGCTGCAGCCTATGTTTTGTCGCAGTGTTTGGCAGAAATTCAGAACCGAACACCTTAATTTTAAAGTGAATTTGAACAAGATGGAAGTAAAACTAATTATCTCATGGCACAAGCTTGCAACAACCCCTTCTGCAACCATGTAATTTAATAGTCTGGTGTTCTTTGTGCACTTAAAGATCTCTATATTATTTTTGGATCAATGTCTTTATTTTAAAGACTAAGTAACTTATATATTCTGACAAGAGATGGGTTTATCACTTAAAGAATACTGCTGGAGAGAAACCATTTATATTACATTGCCAGAGTGATGATGTTTTAGTCACTGACAATGTTAATCTTAGTCTACTCAAAGAATGTGCTTATGCTGATGTTAGGAGTATACTTAGTCCAAATGCTTCTTCACAATTTATTAATTTCTTCCAAATTACTGAACCATGGTACTGTTTTTCTCTAGATCATTCAGTGTTTTCATTTTAAATTTTATATTAAATTTAAAAGTTATTGATGACTTATGAAATAAGCCACTAAGAGACACTTTTAGTGACCTTGCCATTCTCTCAAGGAGATCAAGATATCACATCTTTTCCTCGTGGAATTTGTCAGCCTCTAATGTTTGTCTTACTGATTTTGAATGTAAGTTTATTAAATTTTTCGTGAACCACTATTTGACTTCCCCCCACACACTTATGACAGTCATTGACATTAAAATTAAAGTTGAACGTTTGCACCATTTATTGTGTTAAAAGGAAATATTGGTGATATAACACATGCAAAATTGCAAAGGAAAGATTCAATAAGGAAAATATTGATTCCTCACTAGTTACTGCAGTACAAATTCTCCTTTTAAAAATTCATACAGTTGCCAAAGCCCTGCTTTTCTTGACTCTGGCTAGTACTTTCTGTCATCTTGTTGCAACAACAGCTCTTATGCTGCAAACACTTGTGTGTGCATCTGACTTAATTCTTAAGAATAATCATTTTGATCACAGTTGGGTTATTCAAACTGATGGGCCCCAAATGCATACTGTACTTTATACTGTGTTTGTTTTAGAAAGAACCCAGAACATTTGCAAAGGTTATGTTTCTCTCACCTCCCGCCTCTTTTTTTCCATCTTTTCTCTTCCTTTCATGTACCTTTAGCTTAGATTCTTAACTTTTTTTTCTCTATTCCCTAATGATCAAACAAACCTTTTGTTTGATAAAGGTGAATCCTTTATGTCTTTATTAGACAGATTTTGAAATTTAGCTGGGGACTTAGGTTCTGTCATATTAGATTAAGCAGTTTCTGTTGTTCAAACAGAAAAACCATGCTTAAGTTATTAGTCCTTGAACATTTAATAAGTAAATAAATGCTAGTATTTTGCTGAAGAGAGGATGGAAAGCCCTGAAGAGCTAAGTGAGCTTGTTGACACAATGTGAGAAACTGCCTAGATAACAAGTCGGTAGTCCTTCAAGAAAGGAAAGCGCAGATAGTGAGAGAAAGCAGCCTGGCAGCTCCCTCTAAGCAGTCTGCTGCTTGTTTGCCTGCTGTTGTAATTACTCCCATTTCATGTTCTTTGCCTGCCTTTATTCGCCAAGTTTAAATGCATTAAAATTATTAAGAGTATTGTGACCATATTGGCATTGTTTCTTATCAGCCAGTAAAACCCTGAAGGTGTTTAAATGTGCTGTGTCCAGTGTACATGACACAGGGTGGTAGGGTAAAATTACTGTTTCAGATTTTGAATTAATGAAATGCAATTAAGTAAGATAAAAATCCTCTTTTTCACATAAATGAGGACAAAATGGAGGTTATTTGCCTTTCTATTTTGGATAATTTTCTTGATAGTATCTACAGGTAGGGACTTGATCAAGTGCGTCAGAAATCAGAGACTATTGTGGCTTCCTGAAAGGAATCTGCGTCCCAGCCTTAGGCTTCTGTCTCCAATTAAGTGCGCAGGGAATACTAAGCAATGGACAAAAATCCCCAACATCTTACCCAAAGGTGTCAGTGTCTCCCTAAAGAACAGTTCTTGCTGATGTACTTTTTCAGAGCTCAAGAAAAAGCCAAGTTGTTCTCTCTGTTCTGGTTTTCAACTACAACCTTGCCAATAGATATCTGCCATTATTCTTTCNTTTTTTTTTTTTTTTTTGATGATAGTATTGTTACATAGCATACTATTTATAGTAATTACTGAATCTAGAGACCTAAACTGAAGAGCCTCTTTACCCAATCCCAGGGAAGATCCCAGAACCTGGATTCTGTCTGGATGGAGTTGTCTCCCAAAGCCCTGACTCTCCAGTCTAATGTTGGGAGAGATACCTGTCAATCTGCGTTTCCTATGGCTCAGGACTAGGCAGATATCTGAGGGCTCTGGGAGAAGAATTTTGGACATCATACAGAGAATGTGGAAACACAAACTAACTCCTGGGAGTAGGAAAAGGGGAAAGAGGAAGATTGGGAGATAGCAAATTACTGCAGAGCAACTCATGAGGAGTAATTGTCAGTGAATAAATCAGTAATCGTCAGTAAATAAGTCAGTACATCATACTTCCTCAAAGGGTATAAGTATGATACTGAACTTGAAGCGAAGTCCTGCTGTCCTTCAGTAAAACAGGAATTTATAGATGCCCATTCAAAAACTTCATGGGTCTGTGTGACAGAAACAGAATGTCCTGAGGCATCCTTGTCTAAACCTAATGAAAACCAGTAGGATTCCTCTGGACATTGAGAGAAAAGGGGAATGGGACATGAGGAAGTTGAATTGTACAAGACTTCTCATGCCTCCTAAAGAAATTTGTAGCAGGAGCAACCCATACAAAAAGTAGGGTAAGCTAAATGTGAAGCAAGTCCTCTAGGAGAAGAACTCTATTTACCTCTAGATATGTTGCATTTGGCCCTCAGGAGATAGCAGGAGGATGTTAACTGTTGAGGAAAAAAGGACTAATCTGTGTCCAATACAGTAAAGTCATTAGGTGCACTGATAACTCCATTGGTTTCAATAGTGCTAGTGTCAGATCTAAAGGCAATATAGTGCATACTTATATATAGATACAATATATATTTATCTGCACTGTAATGCACATTTATATGCCTTATATCTACATGCATGGTCAGACTGGGATCAAGTACTCAGTCTACCCTGAACACATGTCCTGTTTGGATCCTATACAGTATTACTAAAAAGTAGCATTCCTGGAAAAAGTTGCTGTGCCCTCCAATCAATGTCCTCACACTTACCCCCACTATGTGCTTGCATTCAAGAGCCTGAAATTAGTTCAAGAAATAGGAGATACGTTTAAAGTATAACCCATAAGTCAACAGAGGCATCACATTAGGCTGACCTAATGGAAATTCCCTTTGTGAGCAAGTTTCAGACAATTCATTTTCTATGTATATTTGACTGCAGGCAACTTGAGTTTAAGAAACACCTTCCATGTATTTTGTCAGCCACAAAAGGATATTGTTGCTGAGGTAAAGCATGATACATGTTTTTCTATTTTATACTTCAGTCTTTTGAAAAGAAAATTAAGCAAGTGTTCTTAACCTGTTGTTATGGTTTCAGGCTACCTTTAGTAAGTTACCATTTACCAAAGCGTACCTCAAGGTACCTTTAAAAACACTAAAATTTTGCTCAGAGTCCAGTACATTGCATATTGATTAATTTTGCTGTAGTGCTGTGACTGCTTAGTACTTTACTGTGATGACATACATAAATGGGTTTGTTATTGGAAGACACTGAGATGCCATTAATGCCTCTTTCAACACAGTAAGGGGTGACCTTGCTCAATTTTTTCATATAGAAACAACTGCTTATTCTGTATGTGAGTCATGCTTCCACAGGAGAAAGTATACAGGACAAAGTAAAAAACAATGTTAATGCAGGTCAGTACAATACGCAGTACAGAAAGATGCTGAAATACTGGGTGACAGTCTCAGCTGAACCTTTTAGGTATGCTTTGCTCACGTATCTCCCTTTGAATTTTAATTTAGCTTATTCATATGTTTTCAGATAATTCTTCTTTTGTAGTCAAAGTTCTTCTCATTCTCAGTGCTGAGACCCTACTCTCCTGAAGCTATCATCAGTATGAGTTTCCTACTGTTTGTTCGCTAGTGAAACCAGCGGCACTAATTTTGGCAGAGATCAGAATACTGCAGTCTCCTATAAAATCCCAAAGGACTTTTGGATATATCTTTTCTGTAGCTGGTTTTCTCTCAAGCTTGCAAAGTGTTTAATTAATGTACATATTTTGACTCCTCATGACCTATCTGCTACTTTCTTGTTGGTTGCCTTCACAGAGCTTTGATTTCTGCTCCCTGGTCAGAATGACTTCCTTACTGAGCAATACTTTGGCATTTGGGACTTTTTTTGCCTTTTTGTTCTTCTTTTATACAGGGTTGTGCCTACCTCCTGAGACAGTGCTACACAGCACTTCAGAAAGTCACTGCAGAGTATTAGGTCTTTTAATTTCCTTTGTTTTGACTGTACTATGTACTGAACCTGGCTTTCTGTCCCTGTGCACTTAGTAAAGACTCCTCCTGATTTGAAGTGCATCCCTGCTAACTGTACTAGACTTTATTCCCAGAATTTGCATGCTTGTTTGATCTTCTTGTCACTGGAACATCAGTGCAGCTCCTGGAAGTATTTGCAAGTTTTCTTTAACTTTCTGCACTTTTCTAGTCAACTTGCTTCTACTCACACAAGTAAATGCAATCATGTACAGAAGTGTGTGGATTGTTTTGTTGGTCTAAAGGGCTGGAGCTTTCAAAATTAATTCTGTTTGTTTCCTGAATATTCCCTATTGTGATACTGATTACTTGTCACTGAAGGCACTTGTTTTTACTATTTCATGCTTGCTTGCCTCTGATTCCTTTGACATTACCTGTTTACAAAGATGCTGTGGCTGCTAATTACAGGATTTTGATTGGCTCCTATCCCTGTATTTTAACTGTGGTCCAGGCATTTGTTAGAACTTCTCTGTGTTGAGCGAAACTCTTATGAATGCTAACTCAATAAAATTCAGTTCCATTGTATCAAAGTTTGAGGGCAGTAATGCTGTTTGGCAATCTGTTTCACGAAGGGGGAGGTCTGAGCATGGAAAGACTTTAAATCCATGACAGCACTTTCCCTTTTTAAGCTTTGGAGAGTGTACTACAAACAGCAGGGAAGAAAAAAAGTAACAATGCAAAACCAGAAAAAATGTGTCTCCTTTCATATTGCAGGGCAATTTGTTTTTACTGGTCATCAGTCTTAGTGATCACTTAAGTTGGAAAGAACAAAATGCTTTCCAAAAGCCATTGTCTGCATGTACTGATGTGTTTGACCTTCATTTAAAAATGGCTTTGATTTGTAAAGGGGAGTTTAGAAGTGATATTTTTTCTTCAGTGTTTGTACCAAATAAGGTCAGGATTCAGCATCTTTCACAGTGTTAATTTAACCATGGAAAAGCTAATTATGGTCAGTTACAACCTCACTGGAGCTAAAATGCTTAGTAGAAAGTTTTTGTCTAGTGATTTTGCTTCTTTTTATCACTGTCAGAAGCTTGAAGTTTAGTCTTGCATTATAAAGCTTCCACCTTCCTTCTAGAATGACTGTTTTACCATGTTACTGTTCTTCTAATCTTAGTCCTAGCAAAAGAAATGACCTGACTGGTCCCTGGAATAGCTTAATAATTCAGGTATTGTTTCATAGTGCCTTTGAAATGTTTACCAGCAGGATACTTATTGAGAATCTTTATTTTGCCTTCTTGGCAGTTTTCTAACTACTCTCTTATAAAAGTAAATCAACATATGTGTATAGTAAACATTCTAGCAACCTAATACAGCCATATCATCCCACAACTAGGCAATATAGAGTATTAATGAATCATTGCAGATCAGCCACATATTCATCATACTGTATCTCAGATGCTTCCGGTATCTGATACATAATATTCCTTCCCCACAGAAACTATTTACGTAAAGCATATTACTAATTTACACTTCAATATTTTTAAAGTATGCGTCTCCATTAGAATGTGTATTACATTGCCAGACATGGTATATTGAGAGGAATGAACTCATTTGTATGAAATAAGAATCAATCCTAACCTTGAATCAGATCCAGACAAAACATTCTTAAGGTTCAAAAAACTTTAGTCTTGGCTATTTCATCTACTTCTGTTCTTTAAGGATCTGTGAGGATGGGGATTTTTTTTTTTTTTTTCCTGCAAAGGTCTATTTTTAATAATACTTCCTTACTAGTCTAGATTGGAAAACTTAAGAAATAATGAAAAAATGCTATACATGCTGATTCTAAAATGGAGAATCAATCCAATGGCTTTTGGATATCTATCCTTCTTCAATACCAGTGACAAGGATTCCTGTACTGAATTAATCTATGCCAGGTGTAAAAGAAAATCAGATATGTGTTTTATTTTGCTCAAATACTACTTTGATGTATCTGGTGCTTCTATTTACTCTTAAAAAGTATGTAGGACTATTTTTGGAAATTCTCAAGCTTCATGAAATGAGTAGCTTAACTCTTTCTATACCAAATGATCTTTAGCTGGGGCAAATTATATTCCTGTGCTAGTATTATGTATAAATGACGTTTTATTCAGAGTTCAAAGATGTGTCGGTCTCAATAAACAGAATATATAATTATGCAGTGGGAAATGGCTAATACGAGTTTTATTATTTCTAAGTAGTCTTTATCAGAGTTAATTTTGCAAGAAAGGGAGAGAAGTTAAATTTCCTGTTATTTGGCATTGTTACGCATTTAAAATTTAGCAAAGATGCCTTCAGATTGAATTAGAAATTTTAAATATGATATTTTTCTTATGATATTAGGTACCACAGTGATGGATATAAGACAGAAATGTAGCTCTTCTATTGATATTCAGGGCATCAACAGTGGATCCTTGAAATTTGGACTCTATTTGGAAAGATGCTTTAAAATCTTTAAGCCGATGAATAGAATAGAATAGAATAGAATAGAACAGAATAGAGTTTCAGTTGGAATGGACTTACAAAGGGCTTCAACTACTTGTTACTGATACACAGTTTGGAACACAAGGTAAGATGCAGCAACATTGGAAACACAGTACACGGATCTCACCACTTAGGAGATCTTTTTTTTCCTCACACAGTGCAGAGACTTATTTCAGGCTGAGTAACTGGTTACAATGTTCTTCCTGAAGCATGAAGAAGCTAACTAAAAGCCATCATTTTTTAATTAGAATTTGGGGAACACATATTCACATTTTCCTCAATTAACCAGTTAAATCATGGCTCTTTTTGTGGAGTCAGATCTTATTTTAAAGTAACTGTGTTTCCATTACTGATAAAAATGACACTTTTGTAGCTGCTGAACTATGACCATATTCCATACTGATGCGATGACATATCAAAAGCTCAATGTGGGATGATCTGTGAGCAGAGGGAAACTGGAGATCAGAGGAGCATATATGATGTAGTATCATAATGATGACAGTGAAAAAAAAGATGAGCAAGCAGGCTTAAAAATGACAGTATTCTGTAGTGACAGGCTTTTCCCTCTTCGGTCTGAGAACAGAAAGGTTTTGGCCAAATCCTGTTGACAGTAACTTCTCCTGAGGATGATCAAAATGTCTAAAACTTCATCTTTCTCCTTTATGCTAATATTTGTAATGTGCAGCAGAGAGCAGAAAAGCCCCAGAAGATGTAAAGAAACCAATGCAAATCTGAGCTGCAGACTCTCTACAGCTGCTTCAGACTGACATTTGGTAATAAAAGTTGTCTAGGTCGAGGGAAACACAGAACGTAAATAGCATGACTTTCAGAAGAAAATAATAATTGTAAAATCAGCTTGGTTTTACTAATCTGTCTGTAAGTTGTTCTTCATAGCAGGAGTAATGAATTTTTAACCTGGAAATAACTTAAGTATACTAATTCACAGCATCATTACAGGATATTTACAGACAGGATGCAGTTTCATGTTTATAACAAGTTCCATACTTATGAATTTTAATTCTGTGCTGGATATAATTCATTCTTTCATTATCCAGCTGTGAGATCAGTGCAGAGCATATAGGGTAGCTGTAATGCTTCTACAGTGTAACTTATGCAAGATGAAAAATTCGTGGTAAATAAGGAATTAGTGACATTCTGAAGACTTGCAGAAGAGAGAAAATGATCAATTTCATACAACTGAAGAGCATCTGTGGAGTGAGGCGGGGGGGCAAGTGTAAGTGTTCCACTTAAAATAGCAGCTGGTTTCACATCGCTGACTGACAAATCTGAAATTGTGATTCACTGGCTAGAAAACTTTGGCATTCTAAACCTACTATTAACCTTCTACAGAGGGCAATTGAGGAAAAAAACCCAAAAACCCACAGGCAGAAGCAATTCAAGCGCTAGCAGCACCAACATCTTCAGAAGAAATCAAAAATCTGTATGTACATCAGCTCAAGTTACCACTCACCAGACCATAAAGGCATTGCCTCTTGCTCCTCTTAATTATGGTGCTGCAGCATTTATTCATGGGCATAAACTGTGATTTGTATCCATTTGGGAATATGAGACCACACCAGTTGATTATAGTGGTACAATTACTATTATCCTACACAAGAAAAAGGGTGACATGTCAGGCTGAAAATTGTCAATGCTGTCTTTTATCTATTCCTAATAAAATGCTAGCAGAGCCCTTGTCATTCAGATTGTAGAATATATGTTAAGTCTATTTCTGCCCAAGAGTCAGTGCATTTTGAGAACAGGCTGTGGTACCCAGATAAGATCTTTATTTTGTAAACTAATTCCATGCAAAGGAACACAAACGGTATGAACTGAAATACAGGACTCTTATAGTCTTAAAAGAAGAACATTGCAGAAACTTGTCAGAAAACATGGAAGATCACGCAAAAGTCATCATTGTCCATTTATTACTTCAGCTATATCTCTCAGATACATCTGCTCCAGTATTCTTGCTGGTCACTTCAGAGCAACAAAGCCTCTGCTGGAATTATAGAACAACTATTGCCTTTCACAAGTTTAATAAACTTTCATGGATTTTTAAAAGATACCATGCTGATTGACAGGGTCGTGTTACTCATCTTGCTGAATGATTCAGAAGTCTAGGTATTTCACCCAGAGGAAAGCTGGAGGGTTTTATGAAGTACTACCGTGCAAGATCAAGTTCCTTATCGCTAATAAAAACTTCGCATTAGTCAGTGTCAAAGCTACTTTTTGTGCACGAAACCTTATACCAGCCATTTTCTTGGAATGACCTCTCGGGATGGGAGGTAGCTTCAGGCTGAGACATCTGCCCTTGGGTGTCTGCAATGTTTCTGTCCACGTGCGTGTGAGGTAATGGTCCAAGTTCTCATGGGAGTCAATGGAGGCCTCGTCAGTACAGGCAGGGCCAGGCAGCCAGGGCCCATCTCACCACCCCAGCCAGGAGCAGCGCAGCCGGGGGCACTGGGGCAGCCCCAGCCCCAGGCATCGGGCACCTCCATGGGGCCAGGGCCAGGTGGGGCCGGGCTGGGATGTGGGCCCATGGCTGGGCCCAGCTCAGCGAGGCCCATGGCCAGCCCGGGTGGGGCGGTGGGGAGCTGGAGACCAGCCCTGCTGCGGCATTGCTGGGACAGGGGCTGACGGCCCCGGGGCTGATGTGGGGTCCTGGGCTGTGGGCGGGTGGGGGAGCCCCAGGGGGTGGGCTGGGACAGTCACACTCATTACTGACCCCAGGGACTGAACAGCGTTTCAAACTCATGAGCATTTGAACTACAGTTTGCTTTTTCCAGCTCAGCTCAAAGCATTCACAAAGAAATGATGCAGAATTACTAACTCAAAATCACTCGCAGACCCTTTACTAAAGGGAGAGTGGACCTGTGAACTACCTGCACAGATCCAAGACACCCTTCGTTTCATGTGAAATAGTTATTAGCTGCCATGTTGTGCTTTCGCCTCTTTCTTTCCCCCCGTTTCCCAGCTCTCCTCCCTGCTGCTGCTAAGAGAAAATGCCAGCAGGAAATGGCAGAGCAGAGCTCTCCTGCTAACGAGGTCATGGGGGGGTTGGGTGCTCACGGCAGGGAGCGGGGCTTTTCTGGGGTCCATGACCACCTTGCTCTGTAGCTCCCTTCATGGAGTGTCCTCTACCCTCGGGGACAGGGCACCCCGGAGATCATCCAGGCAGCAAGAGGTTTTGTGGTGGAGAAGAGCAAGAGACCTTTCTCCCTATCAACATCTCCCCAAAATCTCAGTGACCCTCCAGTGAAAAGATTAAATACTATTATAATACTTGACAGTATTATGGTAATCAATAGCTTGATAAATATTTATGGTTAATAAATTTTCTGGTTTTCCTTCAATTTGTTTCACTGTTTTCTTCATTGAAGAGGCAAGAATGACTCTTCGTTCTGCTTCCATCTAAGCAAAGCTTTAGTACAAAGATAATTATTGATCCAGCCCTAACAGTTGCCAACAGAATAGCTCATTGCAGAGTTGACAACAATAGCAGAAAAAGCATTGAACTATCTTCCGTGATTGAGCACACATTTTATATTTGGCATTGCTGAAGTTACTTTTCCTGTACTTTGAAGTTAAAATTACAGAAATGGGAATTGGAGACCGAACCCTCGAAATATACTTATCCACCGCACTTTGCAGTGAAGTGGGAGATGTGATTCACTATTTCTCTGTCTCTTTTCCTTAGGGAAGCTCATAACCCTTTCTTTTCTTCTCTCTTTTTTTTCTTTCTTTCCTTTTTTTTTCCCCTCACAAAAGAGAGTGCAGATTTCCCAGAATTTTAGCCATCAAAGCCAGTAAGTTGAAGATAACTATGTTATGCTGAAGTGGGATGCTGAGATAATGAGTAGAGAAGTAATTCCATTATGGCATGTTGTCTTTTAAAATTAGCCAAACGGTGGGAGTATGGATAATTTTTTTTTTCTTTTTTCAGCAAAGTATGTGAGAGGAAAGGATAGTAAGAGCTCCTTTCAGCTGATAACCAGAGAGGTTTGCAATTGATTTGAACATTTCTGAACCACCTCACAGTCTCCCTCATGCTATCAGGTATAATAAAGGCTAACTGGTAAAGTTAGCTGTCCATTTACTTATGACTTCTAACACATTTTATGCAAAAGCCTTGATTGCTTACCACCCCAGAAGAAGTGGTTTCCGATGCTGTGGAAAGTTGAATTCAAATTTATTGTGAAAATTCATTGGATATAGTGGGTGTATGGCACTATCTTAAAATTTTAGAAAATTTTTGAATGATCCACAGAGGACATTTCCAAGGTCAGCATTAGTAGATTTTTATTTTATTTTTTAAAATTTAAGGAAAATAAAATAGAAAGCAGTTAAGGATGATCAAAACTACAATCCTGTACTCCTGGGACTTCACAGTCCATTCATTCCATACATCTGGAGTACTGCACAAATTTATGATTTTTTCTATTTTTTGGTGTCTTATATAAGCTCTAAAAGTTTGAAATCAGTTCTATACACTTAGGGAAAAAATTTAGAAGACAGAAAGTTACAATAAAATACTTAATGTGATAAACTGAGGTTGGTCATTTGTTACCACAGATGCATTGCTAGTTCTTGCATACACCAGGAAAATACAAACTTACTCAGTACCTATCCAAAAGCGTAAGGAGGGAAAAATTGCCATCAGCCATGAAACAAATAAAATGAAAAATGCTGAGAATTACTATTGAATGAATTTATTCATTTGAAAAGAGCTGGGTCAAAGTAAAAATTATGTTCTACAAATCTATTAATCTCTGCAAGGTAAGAATGTTTGAATCAACGAATTTGGGAAACCATATTTTATTTCCACCTTGCAATGCAAAACTTTGAATCTTAGTGGAGGTAAATTAAAGTGTGAAACTGAAACCAGGACTGGTAGGAACTCAGACTGGGTTACGCAGACTGGCATAAAATACTGAAGTATTGCGTACTGATGATCAGAGGGCTGGAGCACCTCTGCTATCAGGACAGGCTGAGAGAGTTGGGGTTGTTCAGCCTGGAGAAGAAAAGGCTCCAGGGAGACCTTATAGCAGCCTTCCAGTACCTGAACGGGCCTACAGGAAAGCTGGAGAGGGACTGTTTATCAGGGAGTGTAGGGGTAATGGATGTAAACTAAAATAGGGTAGATTTAGATTAGGAGGAAGTTAGGAGGAAGTTCTTTATTTTGAGGTGGTGAGGCACTGCCAGAGAAGCTGTGGATGCCCCCTCCCTGGAAGTGTTCAAGGCCAGGTTGGATGGGGCTTTGGGCAACCTGGTCTAGTGGAGGGTGTCCCTGCCCGTGGCAGGGGGGTTGCAACTAGATGATCTTTGAGGTCCCTTCCAACCCAAAACATTCTATGACTCTACGATTGTTTCATATGCATTTTCTGCTTATTCTATAGAAAAGTATCAAATAGACATCATTAGACTCTATCAAGACTCAGCTAAGATGCATAATAATGTGTTCCACATGTAGGGAATTCTTAAAGGACAGGCTTTTTACAGTGATGAGTATCCAAAAAAGCAAACCCAATATTTAAGATGAATATTGTTTGAGGATTAGAGGAAATTATAGGCATTTTCTGTGTTTACAGTGGCCTAAATCATTCTTTCAAGTAAAATCAGCAAGGAATAAGTTGTTGGTTTTTTTTTCTTTTTGAATTTAGAACTGTAATACTCTCTTAAAAAAAGAATGAATTTCTTTGGGACACTAAGAAGATTAACAATAGCTTTGTAGGCCAGAACAAGCATCATTTACTGCACTCTCCACACACTTACTGCTGAGATGGCGTGGTAATCATGTGAGATAAATGTGTTACATGATTAATTGAAATGTTTTTCAGTCTCTTCACTATGAAGTACGGAAAGATTGTACTTTATTCTTCAGCATAGCCAAAATTTCACGTCCATGTACTGTTAAAACAGTGGCATTTGAAGGGAATCTCTTCCATAGCATGCAACCACTTCATTTTCACTTCAGAATCATTGGTAATTGGTATGTGACCCTTATGTGAATCAATCCATTTTTTACAGTATGCATGAGGAGATGACAGGATGGCTGTTCCAAGACACCAAACTGCTCCTCCCAGCCCTCCATGACACATCTTATCCCTAGGAGGCCCTATAGCATTCTCATAGAATCATAGAATAGTTTGGGTTGAAAGGGATCTAGTCCTATCCCACTGCAATGAGCAGGGACATCTTCAACTAGATCAGGTTGCTCAGAGGCGCCTCCAGCCTGACCTTGAATGTTTCCAGGGAGAGAGCATCTACCACCTCTCTGGGCAACCTTTTCCAGTGTTTCACCACTGTCGTTTTACAAACTTTCTCCTTTATATCTACTCTAAATCTACCCTCTTTTAGTTGAAAACCATTATCCCTTGTCCTGTTGCAACAGATCCTGCTTAAAGTTTGTCCTCATCTTTCTTACAAGCCTCCTTGGCCATGTCAAAGGCCTTCTCCTTCTTTTGTCTTTCCCATACGGCCCACAAATGGACTAAGAACAGCAAACTAAAAAATAATTACACGGGTTTCACAAAAAAATCTCTCCAGGCAGCTGCTAGTGATTTTTTACCCAAGAAGTTTATTCAGTTGCAGCAGACTACCTTTCAGTGGAATTTTGGAGCCATTATTTGAACAGCCTTTTGAATCTACTCTTAGCAGCTGCAAAGGTCAGAATGTCATGGTTCTGCCCACACCACTGTCTTCCCTGAAGCTTTCTGATAACTCTGCTGTAAACTCTGTCATTTTCAAGTCTTAGTTATGGAAGTTTTGCCCACACCTCTGTTGTTAAAAACAAATAAAAATAGACTGATTTGAAAATAGCTTAAATTCTGTATTAAAGTGATTAGTTTTTTTCTCTTGAAACTTTTGCAAAGGCATTCAGGAAATGAAGAAACTTATATAACATTAAGTTATTTCTACAGACTACTGGAATGTAACTCATAGCTAGCTGGACAGTTGGTGGACATTGCTGTGTTACATAGAATAGAGATAACAGGACATGATAAAGTATGTATATAATTTTTGTAAATTAAAAAATGAAAGTATTTTTCAAAAACAACAAACCATTTTAAAATTATAAAATGCTTGCCTAGAATGAACCTGAGGAACTTGAAATAGGATCCAGCATACCAAGACTGTAAGATTCTGATCCAGCCCCAACCCCATCAACGCTAGAAGATCCTCAGTCCTTTCAAAGACTCTTCTCTTCACTGCACACCTCTGGACTCCTTCCATACCATGTACCCATCTTAGATGGGCCGTCCTGTGCTTTCCTGAACTGCAGGGGAGGGCTGGGGAGCAGGTGCTCACCAGTGGGACTTGCTGCCTGTGTTGTCCTACGTCCTGTGTTCCTCTCAGGACATCCACATCACTTTTTAGAAAAAGTGTCACAATGTGAACCCAGTTTAAAATGTGAATAAACTTTAACTTGGAATAAGTCCGTTCTGCTGCAGCCTCCTTCTCTCTCTGTCCATATCTCTCTCCTTTGAGCTGAAAACTAATCTGCCAAAATAAGTTATGTGTCACTTGCATTGCTTCTTTGATGCGATTTACAGGATTTTTATTTTTTTATCAAAAACATACCAATGTTTTTCCATCACAAAAGGGAGGAACATGTGGCAGCAGGAGAACAAGATGCTTCCTTACAATGGCATGACTCTTTTACATTAGATTAAAATATTTATTGAACTACTTTTAGCCTCCTGTTATACTTACAACCCATTATTAGCCCCAAGCTTTTTCTGTAGAACTCCTTCCTAGCCAAGTTAGTTCCCATTTTGTCTTTTTTTTTTCTTTTTAGTTTTATTTTATCTTACTAACTTCAGTTTGTTTCATCAATTGAGCAAAATAATTCTGAAGGTAGTGGCCTTTCCTAAAGTGCTTCCTACTCACCCAGCTTGCTGTTAGCGCAGATTTTTTGTGCGAGCTCTCCTCCAGCATTCAAACTCTTAGTGAAAACTCAGAACAGGCCCATAAAAGAATTTGATTGGTACAGCCTCCAAAGATAGCCAGAAACCACTGAACACTACACTTTGATCAGGTTTTTTTTGTCCAGTCTTTTCACCATTGTAAGGTAATTTTAGCTGCAGTGCATTTCCATAGTAAAGATATGAAATATCTTTTGCTTTCCTTATCGACTCTGCACTGTCAAAGAAGATGAGATGATTTTGACAGGGTATGCTTTTGTACTTCCTTTTGAGATGTTTCCTATCATATTTCCTTCAGGGGCTAATTAAATGATTGTTTAATACTTTTCCACAATGTCTTTCTGGGTTCATGATGTACAGTTCTACTTTTTCCTCATTCTGAAGAAAAAAGACTATATTTACTGTTCCTCAGTCCTCCAGTGTTTCCTGTCACCTCTGTCTCTCTCCCCTCAAGTTCTCTTAGATAATTAATTGCAAATGATTCAGGGATCACTTTTGCTACTTCCTTTAAAACTGTGGATTGAAATCCATCCCATTTACTGTCTTGAATACGTCTCATTGTTCTAAGCGTTCTGTAACCTGCTCCTTCCCCTGATGGCCTCAGTTACCCTGTTATAAAGTATGCATTACGTGCATGGTTATTATTAATCTTTTTGTCCAAAGTCTCATACCAAAAAGGCAGTAAATATTTTGACTTTATTAGTACTATTCATTATTTATTTGCACTCCCTCTTAAATAATTGATCTCTATTTCCCCTCAGCTTATTCCTAATGAAATATAATGTGCTTCCTTTTCATATTGCTTTCTTTGTGTCTTGGTAAGTAGATCTTCGACCATATAATTTCTGCATTTTTTGCATACATTATTTCGCTGTTTATTTAGAATCCCCCTCATTCATGTGTTTGTGCTTCTGCTTTTTGTGCCGTTCTTTTTTATCAGTTTATTCAAGAGCTCTGAATGCTGCTGTGGGGTCTTCTGCTTTACTTATTATCTCCTCTCCATCTCACACTGCCACTGCCTGTGATACTGCCTATTTGGAAGCTGCAAGCTCTCTTACCTTTCTTCTTTCTGTGTTCCCTTGATCCACCTCATTATTTCTCTATTTTGTAGTGATGAGTCACTGTGGACTCCCACTTCTCTCTCTTGGGCATTTGCTCCTTATGCTGGCCCTCAGAAAATTCTATTGCAGAAAGATCTATAGCTATGTCTGTCCCTCATAAAGGAGAAAGAACAGGTAGAGATGTTAGCTTTTCATTAACGCAAATATATACAAACAGCTAAGACACTAGACTGGTGTAAATTACTCAGTAATCTTATTTCTTCTGTGTGAATGAGTTTTGATTTTGGTCACTGATATTTTTTATTGTAATATTGCTTATGTACTACTTATGAGTCATTTGCTCGGAGTATAGTGTTGTATATCTTCTTGTAATCTACTTGCCTCATGTAAGCCTTCAGCTACATGGTCGTTTGGTTCTCAAATGCTTTTTCAGGGCAGTACTCAGAAATTTCTGAGGCACACACATACTCATATTAGTTGTAGACCTATCACTTGCATTCCTAGCATTATTGAAAGTAAATTTGAAAGTAGTCTTTTTTCTCTGAATAATAAAAAGATTAATGTTTAAGTGAATTGTTAAATAAAATATTGATGTTTAAGGTTCACAACAAATAAAATACATGCCTTCTTATCTGCTTGAAGGCAATACTCAAGCTTTCCTAGCATGTATGAGAATCACAATTTAACTGCAAAGTGAACTCTGCCAAAGTATTTGAATTATGTGTTACACTTGATTACTCATAAAAATATCCCTACATTCTTCATTACCCTTACTACATGGACTTATTGTGGTCCCACGTTACAGCAATTTCTTGCCTTTTAGAATCCAGTCTCCGTAATGCTGCCATAAAATTGTCTTATCTGTCCCTCATTACTTTCGTTGTCAAATCCCTTTGGTAACTTCCTCTGCATTTCCAGTTGGGTTCAATTTTCTCATATTCTAGTCTCTGACTTTTCCCTGCTTTCATACATTCTCAGTTGCCTTAATCCAGCACCATTTAAATTCTCTCTTCATTTTTTGATCTTTATATTTTCCTCCTGGAGCTCACTTACATCTTTGGTAAGCCAACTTCCATCCTTCTCTTTGAAATTGTTCTTGCACCAGTGATAACATATCCATCAAACAAAGAAGTGAAATGAAAAAATGTTATAATCCTCTTTCTTGACAAACATGTCTTCCTAGTAAATGATATATCATGTCAACAGGAATGTAATTTAAATGCTTTATTTATCACATGAGTTTTTAAGATCTCAAATAAATGCAAAGAATGGTAAGTTGCTGCAATTCTCAACAGAACACAAATGCTATTTTGCAGTTCAAAGTTTCAAGAGGATCTTCATATAAATTGATTTTCCTCATTTTTTCCTATCAAATAAACCAGATGTTTTCCATTACAGCACTTGTGTATCTCCAACTTGCTGGTACCAGAAGTCCACTGAGGAAAACATTTTACTGGAGGAGGCAATGATAGGCTCCTATGCTCTATGGAGTGAGTAAATGGCAGGCTTAAAATTGTAACAAAATGCTGTGATGTTGGGCCAACCACCCAACAACATGGCAATCTAGAGGGACTTGAAAACAAGTCACACTATTAATTCTTTTCCTACCAGAATTTAGCATTTATTAATTTTAGAGACAAAAAGCAGTATAGAATTACTTTTAAGTTTCCACTCTAAAGTGAGAATTCATGTTTTAGGGCATTTCCTAGAGGCAAATGGTCAATGGTTCTGGGGAGTAATTTTTGCATTTCTTTTTGTAAGACAAGAGTAAACAGCTATTAGAGGTGCCCTATGATGAGGACAAGGAGCCAGAGTAAGAATTAAATATTTGTTGTTATTTGCTAGGACCTAGCTTTGTTTTGAACTATGTAAGGAAATTGTATTTGCTAACAATAAAATATTGTCCTCCCTGCAGAAACTTTCAGTTACATAACTTTTAGTCCGATCCAGGTTGCAGGGAAGTAAATGACACTACTTCCACAGAGGACAATAACAGCAGGATACACCCGGTAATTCATACAACAGGCTGAGTACAGACCCAGAGGGGAAAAGAAATGGAGAAAAGCATTTGTTTAAAAACTTTTATTGGTTCACGCCTGACTCTGATGCTCTTAGGAAAACCAATGCAGAGGTCAGCAAAGGTAATGAAATGTATGAAAGAGTTTCCGGATAGGCCATGCACATTCTCAAGTGCAGAGTTCCAGGTTGTCACTAACAGACTAGATATGTGGGTCTGAGATCTTTAGTAAGTAGCAGAGAGTCTTCCGTGAGACCTGTGAGTGACAAGCATCAGCAAAAGAAAGTGGAAATGCCACAGGAATGTTCTCATAACTCTCAGATCTGATGTATTTAAATTCAGTACAGGAGTATGTAAATTCAATACAATTAATAATCACAAAGATAAAATAATAAGTGATCCGAACTAGGCTGGATTTGGAACCTGGTACTTGATTTTAAATTACTTTTTCAGATCCCACACCCGAGTCTGTATTTTGGGGATTTGGAATACATATTAGGAAAAAGTTCAAGGATATAAGTGTTTCGTCCACTTACAGCTAAGTCCCTCAATTTCTAAAAGCTTGAAACTGACTTTTCAGTAGTGCTCTCTGCCCTTAGTCACCTTTGAAAAAATTTCTCTCACCAGCCAGCAATTTCATAAAACCATAGAATGGTTTGGTTTGGAAGGGACCTTAAAGATCATCTAGTTCCACCCCCCCCTGCCATGGGCAGGGGCACCTTTTCAATCATTTTTAAACAAAAAGGAAGCTAGCAACACAAATATTTCTTCTTTTTTATTTAAAGAAAAATAGGAAATCTAGGATTTTCATATAACCAAGGAATTATGGTTAAAGCTCAGCTATCTAGTATAATGAGCTTCACTGTAAAATCAGAAACATTGCCAAGTACTCTTTGACTTTCTTTTCTTTTCCCCTTAATTTTGCTTATTTTTCTATCTTTTATGGGGTCATTAATTTGCAGGGTGAAAATTTTTCTATAGCTATGGAGACAGTTAAAACAAATCTATTGTTGAAGTTTCCAAATTGTATGAAGCATAATTGTGAATTCTGAAAGAGGAGGTAAAAGACAGAATCTAAAAATGGCACTTCTGGTGATTTGGATAACTTTACCTACATTTGCACAGTGAATACTTGCAGTAAAGCCGATTTTAAATAACTTTTGAAGCTTGATTTTTAGTTTTCATGGCTAAGATGATAGTAAGTTCTGAAGATCATACTTGAAACAGTTTCCCCCCGTTGGTGTTTGGCAAAACCTGCAAAATTCAAATTAGGTCAAGGTTATACTGGTACATTAGTGCCTGGATTGAAGATACAGGCTTACGCTATTGATTTAATGTGCTAACTTCAGAAATTATGTTCTGGATTGAAATTTTATTTTCAAACGCACTTAGTACTTCAGAGATTTTAAATCTGGGGATTTAGCCTAAACTCCTTTAACCATCTCAAAGCATAGCTGAAAATATAGTCAAAGAGCATTACTAATTCTAATAAATAAAATTCTCAAGTTTAAATTTTTTCCTTATGCTGATGTGATCCCAAATGCAGAGCTCCACTCTTTCCATGGTTCTAGTCCTTATTGCGGAGAATTTTGTTACAGAAGCATGCTGTCGTTTCGCTTGAAAGACATCCTTTTTGCTTTGCCCTGTATTCAGGGCAAATGCCTAACTTTCCAGATCACGTTGAACAGAATAATGATCAGCTGTTCCCAGAAGCATTTTCTGGTTCAAGTCTAAATATCTTTTTGTTCAGCATCTACTTTCTTATTAAACACAAACAGGAAATAGATGCCTCTTTCATACAGTGTTTGGTATTTATTTCTCTCAATAATCTAATGTTTCTTTCTTTTCAATACTGTAATGCACATAACGATATGATAGTGCCACACAGAAAAATTAATTTAGGTGACTATGACTGATTCATTCTGTCCATGACCCAAATACATATCACAATCTGTTAAAATTGAAATGAGTTTAGAAAAAAGCTTCCATATGAGCATGAAAGGTGTGTAGAAAGGTGCAAAAAATCTTAGAAATGATATGCACTTTGCTTAAACAAGAATACTTAGTCTTCTATTGTGTAGCTAAGTCTCCTTCCTTTCTGTCTAATACAGAACCCTGTTTTGAAATACACTTTAGGATGATTGTAACTTTACACACAGAAACAATGAGTGGGACTTCAGCAGACTTCCCTGCTTGATTTGCTCATTTGTAATGTCATCCTTCCCAATCATGCTTGTCTCTTCTGATATACTGCCTCTCATGAAAACTGTGAGCTCTGTAAATGTCTCTATAATGACTAGCTCACTGAAGCCCCGGTCCTTGATGGCAGCTACCATAACGCAAATAATAAATAATAATAGTGTCTGTACGTCATAGCTACAGCAAAGTCAGTGAAGCAATACGTGTTCCTGAATATACAGGAATTCGAATAATGTACTGGATAGGGGTCAAATCTTTTCCCTGTATCCCATGGCACTGTGTCAAAGCAGGAATTGGAGAACAACTTCTGCAATCAGATCTATATTGGAATCTTTACTGAGTTCAGTGAACCTCTGTGAGCATGCTGGTCCACTCTTCCATATTTATTGAGTGAAATACTTTGTAGTCTGTATACTTTAGTGATGTTACATGCACATTAACTACTCTCTTTTCTAATGATTAAGCAACATTGGGAGGCATCTTCTAAAAAATGTGTTCTGAACATTTAACAGTATATGCTTAACTCCTATTCTTAATTAGATTTTATTTAAATGCCGTAACCTGAAATTCCTATGCCAGAATAAATATTGAAGAGGAGTGAACGAAATTTCAAGCAATGCCTGTCAACATTACTTAAAGGTTTGACCCTGCAGATTCTGAACTCTTCACACCCTCATTAGAATAATTGTAATGACATTTTCAAGATGCAGTGATTGAAGGATCTGTGGTCTTAACTGTTTTGAATATGTGCTTCATTAGGCTAAAAGTCAACACTGTTAGCATTGAGATGCCTCAACAGTGGTCATGTTCCATGTATTGTCATTCAGTAGTGCTGTGCTGTAATAAAAGACTTAATTTTGTAGCCACACCTTTGCCAGACATCCTTAACATGTATGTTTCTGTAGAAAGTTCTAGAAAGTGCCCTTGCTTTCAAGCTACCCAAGATTTAAAGTCACAGAAAGAAGTAATTAAATTTGATAGAAACTGCAACCTCTAAACAATGTGACATGATATGTGTGTGGCCATGTGCTGCATTCTTAAAAGAAACACTAAAATAACACCAGGATTAGAAAAGCAGTTCTTTAATTTCAAATGTTTGATTGCCAGCAGTGAACTAGAAAAGGATACGGTTTCGATACAAGGCATTTTATATGCACTGGATCCCTACATCAGACACCCTAATTTACATTTTGGAATCACTCTCTGTTCTGATTACTTGCTCTTGCTGAGCAGTGAAAAAACTGTTGGATTAAAAAGTACAATAATAGAGCTATCTTGCCAAACTCATTGCATTCAGATAACTGCAAGGCTTCCTCCCCTCACAGTAATTTGACTGAGAATATATACCCACTGTGTTGAGATTTATGCACTGGGAATGGAGCACGGAATTATTCCAACAACTTGCCAAAATTTCGAAAGCAAAAGCCTTTCATGTCTAAAGCACTATTACTGTTGCTTAAATGCCATTTGTAGGCAATAAGCAAACTACTGCTAATGTATTCGGGTTCAGTACTTTCACTCTACAGAAAGTGTGTTAACATATAAAACAACAGTAACTGGTCCTCTGGGAAATTCAGTAGTCCGATACAGCAGTTATTTCTGGAAAGCTATTTTTATATATGGAACACTACTGAGTTGTGTAGGCTGCTGTAATATTTTGCTATTAGGTGAATGCATTGAAAGATTTTAATTGGCGTGCGATTTCAGCTGTCTTCCCAGGGGAATAGCAGTAACTTTATGTACTGATTCAGTTCATTGTACCCGTAGAACTGCTGTTAAAGGAAAACCAGCAGCTTGGATCTTTTGGAAGAGGATAATATGACTAATTTTCCAACACACAAAAAGGAGAGAAGCCCCTGAGTACCTTTTAAACAGTGTGTCTTCTATTAACTTATTTATATATTTCACTCAAGGAATTTTTACAAAGATTATATCTTCCACCATTGTGTACGCTGTCAATGGCCAGAATTGCTTTGATGCAAAAACTGGCCCATTGTGAAACTAAGTTGTTCTTGCAGAGCACTGGCTAGACCTGTGTGGTAGCTGTGCCAAGGGATTCATTTTCTTATGTTGAAATGCCTCTGTTCTTTGGACAGAAGAAGAGGATCTACTTTTTTCCATCCTGGTGCAGGGACTGAGCTAGAATCTAGCTCAGAATGAAAAGAATACAGTTAATTTATTACTTCTGTCCTAAAAATGCTTATGAAAGATGTGTAGGGTTAAACCTGCAACTGATCAAAAACCTGTTGAAAGCCCTTAAATTAAGCTTGGCTTGACTTGCAAGAGTGGCACTTTGCTTGTTTTTTGGGCAAGACACTTTTTCATGTTGAACACAAAGGACAGGCAAGACACTTATGATGCTTGGTTCTTCACCTCAAATGAATAGGTTCTGGGATTCAGGTGGCTAGTGATTCTGACAGTTCTGGGGATGAAAAAAATATCCCACATAGATAAAACGCTCTTTTACATCAGATAACTTTTCTCTGCAGTCATTACATTAGGTGAACTGTTATGATTCAGTGAAATGCTGAAGCTGTTTTTCATGTATCATGCCAGGCAGCAGTGCTATTTGTCTCTATTAGGACTCCCCGCACAGCCTAAGTAGGATGGCCGTTTACTCATTGTAGTGCTTATGCCACTCGGTTGTGATAGTTAGTTCCCCCTTGCCTCTATTTTCTTCTTTTTCTTCACCCAAAAGGCAAATCTATCCCATAGTGAAATGTTACTATAAATTGAGACCTGTGCATTGGTTTTTTCAAGACCTAGCAAATTAAAAAATGCCACTCTCAAACTCAGCCACCTCTTCTTAGGTGATTCCTGCTGCTTAGATATTTGCAGCTCTTTAAACTCCCTCCCTTTAAACTGTGGCTGCTTGTGTTGTGCCTCTTGTTATGGCACTCTTTTGCTGACCTGTATTATTTCATTGCTGCCCTGTGCTTATTCTGTCTGCTTGTCACCTTTCCTTAGCCCCATTAGATTTACCTCACAGGTTTTTCAGGGCTTTCAGTAAGTGTTTACACTGTGGAAACTGGCCTATGTGTATAAAGCTCCCACATATATCCAGAACAGGTAGAATAGACACTTGCTATTCTAATGCAGGAATTTTAATCCAGTGATGGGGGTTACTCTGAGCATGTTAATTCTTAAAAGACTCAGAGGAAGCCAAGCTGGGAACAACTGGCAAAAGTTCTGGGCAAGAGCTCTCAGCTGGACAGAGAGAGTAGCTTCCAAAGCAGTGTTTTAATTATTACTAATAACAGCCAGTGCTCGGTGGTGGACACATGGATTTCTTTCTGTAACTTGTTACCACCATCTACTCATTATCATGACAACTGATCAAGCTGGGATCTTAGAGGCAGTGGTTGAATCAAACTGTAAGCCTTTGTCCTTGGCCAGAGTGCTAGAGGTGACAGGAAAACAGAGATGGCACAGAAACAGAAGAGCTGCTGGTGACAATCTGAGCTCATTTCCTTCATGTGAATGCCAAGGCTGTTATGTGCTGTTGTATGGCTTGGAACAGAAAAAGAAAGGAAACCATGTCCCGCTGTCTCATAGCTGCTAAGCATCCAGGAGACAGATCCGTTCCCATTGTGCCCTCAATTGTGATCTGGTCCCTTTGTGTACTACCAGCATGCAGGGTCAGCACAGTGCCCTCTGCCCCTGCCCCTCAGCACTGCCTGCCTGTCTTTTTGTGCATACGGAGCCAGCACTAGAGGTATAATAAGGAAACTTGGAAGAAGAATAGCACTGACTGTCCCTCCAAGAGGCCTCCTGCATTTAAGTGTATTTTTTGTGTTGGTTAGGGGAATCACTACATGAAAGATGCATCCACTGAGTATCGGATGAAGAGCAGGCTCCATTTTATCTATTAGCTGCCTAAAGAGTCGAGTGTCTAGTGTGCACTTTCTAGATTCTTTTGGGAAGAGAGAGAGAGTGCTGATGGTCACTGTTGGAGTCCCTGAGGGATCTTGATGGCCCATCACAGTGGAGTCCCTGCTGCAGTTGCCCCAGGTGATTCATTCTACATGTCTAAGCACTTGTTTGTGATGGAAGCAGTCACCTGGGGAAGTGCATGTGTCCTTCCAGTGACTAACAACCAGCATAAATGACTAGCTAAGCTAGGAAACTAACATTAATGTGGAAATATCTAGGTTAATCCCTACATTAATATTCTGGAAGCGAGGAGTTGTTAGTGTATGGTAGCATATACCAGGAACTGGCACTGTGAAATGCTCCTAAGTGTATCTGATTTGGTTCTTCCTTTGCCTTTTCAGCAAGAAGAGAGGTAAGCCCAGGAGTACTGCAGTTACATCTGTTGAAACCTAGCCCTTATCTACCTCTCCTCTGTGACCACTTGAGAAAGGTCAAATCTCCCAGTTTCTTTACCACTGGACAGAAACTTCAGAAATGAATTAAAATAAAAGAAATAAAAAATCTACCTGTCCCCATGTCTTTTTTTCCTTATCACCTTTTCTTTGAGAAAAGTAGGGACACCTTCAACAGAAAATCTCTTCTACTTGACTGTGTGTTTTAAGTGGGAAGGGAAAAAGCCCAAGATTGCTACTGGGAGCACACTTGACATGTTACGCTTTCTATAAATTGGGAGTTTCCACAGCCTTTCTTCCACCTCATTTGTCCTAAAATTTAGTGGAAATATTAAACATTAGGCTGTGAAATTTCCCAGATCAAACTGGGATGCTCTCTGAACAAAATGTTACTAAAAATGTCAGCTAGCTTTATGCATCTAGACCTCAGCTCACAGTGCTCTGGTCATGTATTAAAGCTATGGTAATACTGGGGCAACACATAACATTCCCGTCTGGTGTCTCAGTGTTTACAAGGGTTCATGCTTAAAATAGAAGTTTTCTACTTAAGAAAAGTTGGGTTTTTTTTTTCCATGGTGCATTAATTTCTTCCCCATAAGCTTGTTTTTGCAATAGAAATATGGCAAATATTTTTCATCTATTGAGTTATGTTTTGTTTAACATCTTGGTTTTTTCCAGTTTGATTACTGACTTTGAAACTATAAACATACAATTTAAAAAAAAAACTATAGAGATAAAAATACAGTAAACAAGTTTAAAATAGTAATTAAAAAATATTTTAAATGCGATCCTCTGTAAAGGCAAACCTTTTGCATTGGTAGTCCACAGAATGCAAACTCTTCCTTTCCTGACAAGGTATTATGACTAGATTTTCGTGAATGTCAGAAATAATTTGAATTTCAACTCATGTTCTTTTTATATCTGCATGTATTAATATTCCTGGATTTAGTAGCCGGTCAATAGAAATTTCATGCTCTCTTCTGTTTTGATGAGTTAATGCCACCAATAATAAGACTGCATCCATCTTTTGTCAATCAGAGCTAAGATCTTTCTTCTCGGGTTGAATTGAAATCTCTTTGCTTATCTCTTATTAATTCCTATTAGTCTCATTATTAAGTCTTCAATATAATCTAAATATTTAAAGTTATATGAAGAAAATGCCGTAAGACCTGAATGAAGTTTTGGATCTGAATTGTACAGATGAGAACTATGCAGAACTCTGAGTCAGACTTAACTCTCATGGGTCTCTGTATAGAAGGAGGTAAAAAAAATGAGCCACAAGCAGTAGATCCAAACCAATGGGCTGATTTTCCCTCTGGCCTCTCTATTGTAGAAAGATCTGGCAGCAAATTCTTCTGGCATATGGAGCTTGTAAAAACTAATTCTTAGGAGGCTGTGGGTCAAAGTACTGCCTACAATTCTAGGCACCTTAAGTCATATCTATGCATAAAGCCGTACCCTTTTATGTCTGAAACAAGTGAGTATCTTGAGTAGCTTGGTACAATTCCTCTGTGGAGTTGAAATTCAAATTATGTCGGATCATGTTGGTTTGGTTGAATTTGTAAATGTGCAAGTAAAAATTATAAACTGTATCTGAACCACTGCAAGAGTACCCACCGAGAGGTTTCCATCAGGTTACATAAATAAGTTTTCAAGCTAATTTTAATTAAATAGATACAACTATTGTTTATAAGAAAAAACCTTCAATTGTAGCACATGCACTGGATCTCAGCAGTTGTGTTGATTGTTGGGGAAAAAAAAGACTGGACATCAGTTCCTTGATGTATTTTTTAATGTTATTTCTTGTGGGTTTTATTAAGTTTTGAAGAAAAGTTCCACAGAACTAGCCTGAAAATGTTACATTTTTTCCACAGTTGCTCAGATTCACACTAAACAATTTATTAGACCATTCCCAACACACATCAGCTTTAGGTTTACACAGTATGATATTAAGAATATAGAAAAAAACCTCAAGTTTTATTTAGTTCTATAGATCATATGATATTGAAGGGGGAGAACTAAGTAAATATGGATTGCAGTTGCAATACATTTTAAAGAACTTTCCTGCGAGGGAAACGTCTGGGCCAAGATTCACTCCTGTGAGCACAAGGAGATGCGAACTATTGTATAATATTTATGTTACGGTTGGACTCGATGATCTTAAGGGTCTTTTCCAGCCTAAAGAATTCTATGATTCTATGATTACCATAGCACCCAGCTGTCTGGAGCCTGCTCGGGACCTGGAAGGTCCCTTATGACAAAACAGTCCTTGGCAATAAGAAGGCTAGACTAAACAGTAAAAAAAAAAAAGTAAAAAATAATTTGGAAATATAAAAAGAAATATAAAATTATATATAAAATCTAGTATCTAGTTGTCAAAATTTACTTTTAGGGGTTTTACCATAAAAACAAGTACCTGTTTTTTGTTTTTTTTTGTTTTTTTGTTTTTTTTTTGTTTTTTTTTTTTTTTTTGCTGCCTTTATTTTTGGCTCCATATTGCGGCAGAGCCCTGAGACAGGACTGGGAAGAGAGAGCGGTGACCTTGTAGGACAGCTCAGGGAGGCAGCACTGGCCATGATGGGTGCTCTGGGAGAAGGTACGCTGCGTTGAGCACCCGCTGGCCTTACACAGACAGATAGCACGATGGGGATGAACAGGCTGACTCCAGGGTCTTGTGTCCAGATCAGAGGCTTGAAACTGGAAAATATTTTAAGTGACATCTGGTGATTTGTTAACCTCTGATTTATGAGGAGATAGGAATTTTGGCCTAAGAAAAAAAGGATCTGATCAATGACCCAGTGTTCTTCTATGCTCGGAAATGACCTAGCAGTTAGCATTACATCCTGATTTATTAACCTCACCCTGCAGAATCCAGCCCACCGCTAACAGATTAAAGAGATGGGATTTTCTCTCACTGAAGCTCTTTTAGTCTGATCTTGTAAGGTTATATTTTTCAAGGAGTAACCAAGTTCTCTGTTTAATGTGTCTTTCAATCAATACCTCTAAGGGCAACAGTCTCTAAGGCATCCTTTTTATAAAACTGAGCTGTAGGTTCTGCCTCTAAGCACTCAAATTTTCTCTGTGGTCTTCAGATGGAACTCCCAAGAGAGATGTGCGTTTGCCTTTGTAGGGTGGAGTCAAAGTCAAGCAAATTTCTGGCTTTCCAGAACTTTAAGGTTATACTGTGTATCCTTATCAGCACCCTTGCTATGCCACACTTTACATTCTGTTAGAAATATGTTATATGATTGCATTCCTGCATTTACTGCTCCTGAATTTCCTCGTAATGTTCTAGTTAGAGATATCAGTCTCTGTGAAAGCCATGTTCTGATTCCTTATAGAAATATATATTTGAAACAAGAACTTCCCCAGAATCTTCTACAGCAAAACAATAATGGTAATAAACAGACAAGATGACACTTCTTCAGTGTCTTATTTCTTAGAGGATTTTTTTTTCTATAATAGTAGAAGGTGTTTTATGTCTACAAAAAGGTTTGTTTGGTTCTTGATGCATGAAAAAAAGAAGGAATAATTATATGACAAGTGCTTTTAAAGGAGAAGTGGCAAAATGAAAAGCAGATGTTTGGAAGCATGGCACATGCACCTCTGATTCATGAAAGGATGAATGTGTCATAGTTCAGAGGGGGCTAACCTGCATTCAAGGGGTTCCCTGAGGTGTTGGCATTTTAGAAATATTGGCAGTACACCTCAGGTTTCCTCATTCCTGTGTCCATGACCTGAAGGACTTCAGATACACCAAATTTTTAGATTGCCCTTGCTGCACAGACTAGGCAGAATAGACAAATAAATAAAACATTCTTTAAAATCTGTGGAATTTATGCCTTCCATGGATTATTTTCACAGATGACCAATAGTTTTGTCACTATTTTAAAAAATGTTAATAAAATAGACTTTTGATCTAAATCAATCTGATTAACCTATTAAAAAAGTTTGGGAATTTGAAGATCTTTTCCATTATTACTACATGCAAAACAAAATTTATTTTGAAATGTACGTAAATGTAGGACTGAGAATATACCATAATATCCAGCTAACCCTCAAAATCAGTATTTTTTTATTTGCAGAACTTTGATAGTTTATCAAAATCAGAAAAAATATTAGAATGACAAGATTTAACTTCTAAGAAAGTCTAAATATTTCCCAAGATCTGTACCATACCTGTCCATTTAAACTTCATCTTGCTTCCCTGCATTACGGAAAAGTGTAGTGAAAGATCAAATAATGGGGTTGTTGGAAGTGAATTTCTTAGATATAAAATGAGATTTTTATAAATGCCTCACAGTTCATTATTTTTTCTTTACTGTCTATTTTTGCAAATTTTCTGGCACAAAATTTAGTATGAGACAGTACTACCAGCTGAGTGGGCAGTGAGTGAGTGACTAAGTGTGACATGGCAATGGAAAAAGAACAGATTTGTTGATTTTCACTCCAGAGTCTGTGAGTCTTCAGGAGACTGAATTACCTTCAAATTCTATGAAAAAGCATCTAAAAAAATGTGATCCTGTGGGCAGGAGGGTTAACTCTGTTATACAAAGACCCACACTTCTCTCAGACATGCCTGGAGATCTGCAAACTGGAAAAGGTTGAGAAGCATCCTTAGCTCTACAATGGAAATCACCCCATGTTGTGCTGTCTGGTGTTGTTTTGACCTCACTCTTTTTTTTTTTTTTTCCCTGAAAGAAATAGACCAGAAACATTTTTAAAAGTAACTAATATTACAACAGAATTTAGCTTTGGAGGAGAGTTTAGCTTAGTTTAGGAAAATAAGAGCCCGCAGTGGTGGGGAAGGGAATTATTTTTACTGTTTATTTCAGGTAGTAGAGGCTTTAAGATGCACAACTGAGTAGGTGGGGTTTCGGTGTATGCTCATTTGTCATTTCATGTGGGCCAGCTTTACGCTTTTAAATATTTATTACTTAATCCAAAAAAGTAATAATAGTAATGCTGTAACATTTCTCTGGCCTTGTTCCCTCTGCAGGGTAATTACTTGCGATGAGTGCTTGAGGGCACACTGGTCCCAGCTTGAAACTCTTTGGCTGGAGAGAAAATGATCAAGATGGTTCGTACCTGTCTGAGTTCCAGTCCCAGAGCTATTGTGGAAATATTTCATTGTCAGAAATACTCTAATGGAATTTCGAATCTCAAACCCTCTAATTACAAGATTAACAGCTTCCAAGCTAGCAAAAATAACTGACATGTCATTTCCAGTTGTTTGTACACTCATTCATTTATTCACTTAGCTAACTAACTAGAGCCAGATACAGCACTTCCAATAAAGCTAAAAGTTGTAATTTTATTTCTCTGTGGTTATAGTCCCTTTGAAAATGTATAGTGTAGGCTGGGAGTGATTCAGCAAGCTCAAATACTTACATATAAAATGGTCTGTGGAAATACAAAGCCCATATATCAAAAAGGGGGGCACTACTTCATATCAAGCATATTTTCCAAGAGGTCAAAGTGGGACACAGAGGAAGAAAAAGAAGGAATTCTGAGCATCTCCAACATGCGACTGGTGAGTCCCCTTTTGGTCTCTTGCCTGATAAGATCTGCTGGAGCCCTTTCATGTTCATTGATGCTTCCTTTTGAGCCCGCAGGCATGACTGCGATTAATGGCTGAAAATAAGAAATGGAAAATCTTTGTATGAAGTAGTATCCTCCAGAGCTAAAGATGGGAAGTGCTACCAGCAGTCTCTTTCATTTCTGTTCACAATGACCTGAATGATGAATATGCTGAATTGGCCATGCATTGCCTGGACAACACACTAGCCTTTTTTCACACTTCATATCTCTAGGCTATCTAGCTATGTGGGGCTAAGTTAATATTCTGCTCTCACTGAGGGTACTAATAACATTTTTACATATTTTTGGCATCATATGTATATGTGGTCACGTTTCAGTGACTGAGTGCTCCAGTGCCACTAATGAGCTGGTTTATCCTTGTTTTAGAGCAATCAGGCCACCATTATTCAGGTGTAAGTCCAGAACGACTTACACAAATGCACCTGTTAAAGAAAGTTCTTGTTCCCAGTTCTTCATTTGTTCCTCATGGCGGTCTGTATGTGAGATAATTGGGATCTTGCATAGTAGGGGCAGAATCCCATCTGTCAGAGCCATCGATAATTGCTTGCTGTCTGACAGTTTCAGAGAAGCAGCTCATCTGAATTATAAGCTTTTCTTCCACCACTTAAGGCAATGGTAGGAAAATAAACAGTAAATGTGCTCTATATTATTATCTTGAACAATAGGTTAAAAAGGTCAACACTAAAAAATATCTTCAGAGATATTTTTCACCTGGGTAAAATATTAACAGGGTTGCAACTATTTGTTGTTGTCTGCTTTTAAAGCATATATCTCACCAGAGCATAGGAATACCTGAATCCGTTTTCAGTGAACACAGTTAATAGTACCCAAACATGCCAAGGCAGACTACAGCGGCACTACTCTGAAGAGCAGCAACATCTTATAGCTGAAAAGCACATGGGATAGGATCAGATGGATCAATACAACATTTTAAGCATGAACCCTGGCCACATTCAGTCCTGAATTCGTATTGCATCTGTGATCATATGCAGGTATAGGCATTATGAATGTTCTTGAGTGTGCTGCGGAAAATGATTGCCCTTACAGAGGTGGTTTGGGCAAGCAAGTCTAGCACTGTCTTTAAGTCCTTAAGTCAATCATCTTATGCAGTCAGTGTTGAAGTCGGGCCTTCTAAGGAGGTCCCAACATTGTATACAACAAGGGTCCCTGAGGTACATGGGATGCCCAAGGCTCTTAGGACAGTGTGAGCCTGACTGAGTTATTTGTGTTTTATATCTGGCGGGGAAACTGGGGATGCAAGAAACTGAGTCAGGGAGCTTGCTACACTCAGTTTCCTTTTGGATCTGCGCTTGACAAGGAGCTGAGGCGTTATGTCTTCCATGGACAATAACGACATGCAGGTCTTTCTCACACTACAATGCAAAACATCTGCTGGGGTCTTATACTGTATCAGGTGTGATACGCTGCACAACTAATCTTGGCAAGCATCTCAGGGCTGAGTACTTGTTAGTTTGCTGAGGTCATAGGTAAGGTTTTGTGCTGTTCTGTGAGGGAGATTAATGTGTTGTGTGTAGTGTGTTTCATTATCAGCTGGAGGCAGAAGAAAATTCCTTCTGGAAACTCGGAAGGCTGTGTGGAAACATGCTGTGTGAACAACAGGCTGTGACTAACACATTAAGTTGACATTTTCCTGCTTTTTAGGGTTAGATATTTATGAGAAATTACATATTTTTGTTAAAAGCATATTTACTTAATTCCTAAGCAATTTCAAAACTAATACGTGTATACTATCAGATTGGTTGGACTTTTATATTTCTGGTCATAGGTACAGTTTATTCTGATTTGGTGATCCATTGTTACCAGTTTTGTTTTACTATTTTTGTTCCAAAGGCTTCTAGAAACCTTGTAAGCAGACAAAGTTCATATCTCAAATAACATACAATGCTCGGGCAAGCTGAAGCAAGGAAGCATAACACACACTAGGTGATGGCAGAAGGAAACTGGAGGGTAATGACAATAAAAGCAAGCAGTTGTTTAAGCTAGCTATTTGCACAATTCTTGAACCATCTGGAAGTTTGTTTTAATAAATAAATAAATAACATCTGTTTCTCTTCACTGCAGCACAGCCTAACCTTCGATAGTTGCCTGATTTCTCCCGGGCACTCACCAGAAATGAATTTAGAAGGAAGATGTGAAGGAGCAATAGCCATACAGACTAATTCCTGGAGAACAACCTTGACGACATTCAGATACAAGGACAAATATGCACAAGCTGAAACAGTTTCTAAAGGGACACAGCCATGTGCTGATCAACATAATTTGATAACGTTACTTAAAATGCAGCAACCTTCCTTGGTCTTAGCATAAAGAGCTGGTCTGCCATGAAGAGGCATCTAGTTTGTTATTAGTTCTGCTACTAAGATCTACAAACTCATAGTTTTGAAGCTTGTATTTCAGGCACTGGGTGGGTCCTTGGTAGCATGAAAATAGATTGGCTGGAATTTTACATGAGAATGCAAAGTTATTGCTAACTGCTGCTGCAATGACCTTCCTCTTCTGCTTCGTGGAGCTCCTTTAGCTGCATTGTGGCCTTTTTCACTGTCCACCAGATGGCACAGCCCAAAGTTGTCTTTCCAACAGGACTATCTCATGCCTGGGCCTGAAGCACCTCCCTTCTTGATGGCTTCATGAAAATGATGCTTACCAAAACAGTTTGACAGGAAGTTTATCGTTGACAGGCAATATATCATCAGATCTACCACAGATTACTGCAGGATAAAATCGCATGTGTTACATATTGTCATTTGAGAAGAACACTTGACAGTGGAAAGCAAAATGAATTTTAAAACAGTTTATCTAACCCATCCTATAAGATTCACAAGAAGAAGTTCAAATTTTTTTTAAGGATGCTATTTATAATATATTTAGATATTTGATGATGATAGATTAGTAAAAGTTTCTATTCTGAAATGGAAAATAAATTGATCTTAATGTTTTGGGTCAAATTTTGTATGCAAAATCCTAACTGATTACTCTGGGGAATTAAATTCATATTCACCTCTGTGCCTTCATGTACGAATACAACAATTACATAATTCTCTTTTGTATAACTAGCTTATTTAATACACCTTAAATATGCATTCTCATGCCAACAGGTTCTTCAGCAAAGGCAGCCTGCACATTTCAAAAATCAAAAGCAATTTGGTTAAATGACCTGTAACCTAACATGGTTCATGCTGCTAGAAATCACTGTCTGTTCTTCAGACAGCTCACAGAGCCAAAGCTAAAGTTCATTGTAAGAAAACGTGCTTTGTGGAGAGTGTTTTGATATGACTCATAATAGGAGAGCAATGTGAATACATTAGACACTGTGTATGTGTATTTACAATCTTCTTATTGTTAAGAAATGTTTTTTTCTTGTTTTGTCTACGTTTAACCTGTTTTCCAAAATGAACGCTCACATTGGATAGGGTAAACTGAGATGAACATTCTAGCAAGTCTTTCCAAAAACATCCTTAAGTCACAGCACTTCAGTTCAGAGTACACATACTTTTACACACACAGGAGCAGAGATGAAGGAAGGAGGAAAGAACATCCTAACATCACCTGCAATGCCTCTTTCAAATGAAATTACCTAACTGTGCATGAAAAGCTTCATTCAGAGAGGCTGCAAGTATACAGATGTTTCCACAACATTCTGCTGTTTGCATGTCATATTTGGCATTTCTTCTTAGATAAGGACATAAGGGGAGTGATCAAACGGGCTTGTGCAGCGTTGGCACTGTTGGCATGCCCACCCACAGCGCTGGGAAGGCATTAGCTGTAACTACAGTCACAGTTTCCATACTAGCAGCTCAACAGTTCCACTTCAACCACTGGGTACAGCTGTAAGGGTGTCAGTGGGCTGGGCGCGTGTTGTGTTGCAACTCCTGAATTGTCTTTTCCCTGTGTGACAGGTGGCTCAGGGCTATAGGGATGACAGTGGGTATTCTCAGCTGCTGTTTCACCTCATTGTGTGTGTTTTCCATGATGCATGTTTGCATTAATAGAAACATATTTCAAGAGGTGTGTATCATCATTCCACATACAGAGGGGTTTAACTGCTTTATAACTTTCATCATACTTGGATCATGCTCCAGTGATGCATCTTTTCTATGACTAACATGAATTGTGTGCTCATCAGTATTTATGTTTTAGTGCGATTTGGCCTTTGTCCAGTTTTAGGCTCCATATTTTTGGGAAGGAAGCTATTAGATTTTTATCACTATTCCCTTTGCTGTTACCAGGCAGGTCTGGATTTACAGAAGACATGTAGGGGATTATAACTTCCCACCTTCTCAGTAGTATTTAGTAAAAAAGAGGCTGCAATGTTGCGTTGATTGTTCTTTCTCATGGGCTGGTAAGCATCAACTCTATCACCAGTAGGCCCGACGGATCTGCAGCTTGTCATTGGCGAGGACCTTGATTCGTTTTGTATTTTCCTTTCAGGGCTGCTAAGGACTCCACTAGCATTAGGACTGCTAACAAATTTAACAAATGTAAAGAATTTCTCTACCCACATTTGTTTATCCACCTGCTTTAGAGAATCATATGATGCTGGAAAAATAAAGGCAAGAGATTTATAGCCCATTTAATTGTGTATTTTACAACTGTGCAGATGGATGCCCTCCATATCCATCCAGTTGACATCATAGTATGGGATTGATTTTTACTCTATTTTCTCTCTCTGTTGTACTGTTAATTTGTACTCTGGGTGCTCATTTTTAGATTTGATGTGCATTTTTTTTCCCCACATTATCTAAGTTTTATCGCATCCATGTCCTTATTCTGTATTGCAGCCAGAAGGAAAGTAACATTCTTGCTAACCTCCTCCCCTTGTAGGTATTTTCTAGCTCTTTGCCTTGTTTATTCTCAGCTTTCTCAGTTTCCTATGTGAAACATTTTGTGAAGTATATTGTTTGAGGACTCAAACAATACCCTCCTGTGCACCTGAGGTAAAGAGATAGCTTGGAGAAATTTTGCAAGAAGTCCCTGAAGAAGAAGGAGGCAGTCTAGCAAAATAATTACAGTTAGATGTAAGGAAAGTACTGCAAATGTAGGAAGCCATTACACAATGACCTTGCAGGGAAATCAGCGCAAAGAAATAATTTCTTCCAGGTGGCATATGTAACTTTTCTGCATAATGACATTTCCTTGGGAAGTGAGACTTCAGATGGCTTGCAAGTGAACTGAAATGGAAACTGCTGCTCACTTTGCTGAGCCCCATATAATCGGCACAGCTCTTGAGT
The DNA here is from genome assembly GCA_013400195.1 of Aramus guarauna. Taxonomy (NCBI): domain Eukaryota; kingdom Metazoa; phylum Chordata; class Aves; order Gruiformes; family Aramidae; genus Aramus; species Aramus guarauna. Next base: position 248,471 of record VXBL01002526.1, on the reverse strand, counting down.
GAAAAGGCACAGAAGAAGTCAGTTAGGAGTTGCTGTAGAAATAACAGGGAAATAATTCCTGCTTGGAGAGTCTAGGGCTAGAGAGACAAAAGCTTTGTGGCCTGTTGAATCAAGGAATAATACCTCTCAGATACCGCAGTTTTTCCTCTGAAGGGAAGGTGCTGGTGTCCTGGTCTAAGGGGAGGAAAGGTGTGAAATTGAGGGCCAGGGCAGGGGAGGTCTTCACTGACGAACAGGTGGAGATGATGGTTTTGTGATGGCTTCCTGCGCATTTCTCCTCTGTGAAGTGAAGGTGGGGAAAGGCCATGCTGATGTGTGGGCAGTGCAAGAGTGCGTGTGGGCAGAGAGAGTGCAGCCACATGGTAGAAAAAAGTGCCATTGAATCACAGTGGTGTATTCAGTTGTCTTTGTCCTTCCCCCCAATAGCTCAAGCCAAAGCTAGCCAAAATTATGGGGTTGGAAATCACTTAAACCAGCTCCATGGTTTAACAAGCAATGCCAATTTATTGGGGATAACCCCCATCCCTGGTATGAGTTTCAATAAAACAGAGTTAACAGCTGTTGCAAGTTCCCGAATTGATGTTTTTCTATGCAAAATCATTTAGGTGTTTCTGTTTTAGCATTAATCACTCTTAATTCATAAGACTTGTCTTAATTTTTATGTTTTGGCTTTTTTTGAGTGCAAAGAAAATCTTAACATTAGATTACTCAGCTGAAGAATACATCCAAAGTCAACTTTAGTACTAGGAATAAAGATCAAATTTCTTTCTCCCTATACATTTTTCCTATGGATTTTCAAATGTTTCCATTAGCAGAATTTAATCTCAGTTCACTTTATCCTCATGGGAAATATATTAAAAATGTTATAAAGTGGGCAGAGAGTAAAGAATATTTTCCATCAGATAATTCACTGTGATTGTCAAACAAGACATAGTGGAGAAAAAGGAGAAAATAAATAAATCTGGAATGATCATTATACTTCTTTTGGCACAAGCTTTCAGGTCAGATACAAACTGAATGATAAACATTTCACTATGCCTAGGATGGATTTAGGTTTAACCTGATCTACTAAGCAAGTTGAAAGCTCAGTTCCCTCAAATTTGCAAATAACTTCAAGAGGGCCAGGTCTTCCCATATGGATTTTAATGCTCTTTTTCCCATTGTCTTTTTTTTTTTTTAATAGAGCTTTGAACAAGCCACTTCACCTAGATGGGCAAATATCCATGAAATCTGGGTAATAATACTTCGCAGTATTATGGTAATGTTCAATTAATGAATATCTGCAAATCCCATCAGTATACTCACCCTCTGCATCGCTCTCTGTAGCTTGATTTCTAGGTGAATTACAGCTGCTAAATGTCATATTTATTACCATAAATATGGTAATTTATGCCATAAAATTAAAGCCACCTTATTAATTTTAAGAACTGGTATAACAGAATAGAAAACAGTCCCATTATTAATAAACACGTATTGCTACATATAACAATTGTATTCAGGTTATATTCAGCTCTTCATTTCTCAGGAGAAGTGATGTTATGGTCAGAAATCTTTCAGAAATCAGTTCAGTGTTGAAAGATACAAGAAGTTATCAAAACTGGTGAGTTAAACAATTTGAGGATGATCTTTTTGCACAAAGCCTACATCGAATCCCTGGAGACTGATATAGATTCATAGAGTTTAGCTTCATAGTGCTTAAGGTTAAGAGGGACCATTAGACTATCTAATCTCCTGAATATCACAGGCCATTAAACATCAACCTGTAATGCCACATTGAGACCCATAGTTTCACTAAAACTTTTCTCTCAGCCTAGCATCTATTCCTGACTTGAAAATCTGAATATGGTGAGAATCTACCATTTTCTGTAGTCTGTTCCAGTAGCTATTCAGTCTCACTGTTAAAAATGTGTGCTTAATTTATAATTTGAATTGTCTGGCTTCTGCTTCCAGCCAATTGGTTCCTGTTATGCATTTCTCTGCCAGATTAGAGTCCCCCTTTAGTACCCAGTACTTTTTACTCATGAAAGCACTTACACACTTGAATCTAGTCACGTCTCAATCTTCTTTTCTGATAAGATAAACAGACCAAGCTCAAAGACATGCATTTTCTCCAGTCCTTAAATGATTTTTGTGTCTCCCTTCAGCACACTTTTAAGTCTACTTTTAAAATATCCCTTTTTAAAATGTGGACACTGGAGCTGGGGGTGTGAATCTCTGTGATGGGGATAGAAGTTCCCCCAGGGGTGCAGTTTCAGAGAACTTAAAGTTAGGTTTCTGCTTTGACTTATCTGCTACATAATTATCCTCCATTCATTATAAAGAAGCTTAGAGAAGCAGGTCAGACGTCCCCAGGACTGAAGCTCATCTTTGTGATTACTTCCCTACGCTGCTCCACTGCTGGCCTTGCTTTACATCTTTTTACCACGGCATCTGCCTAGGCGCTCGGCTCCTTAGCCTCCAAAGCCCTTCATGAACATCAAGTTTAAGATACAGTCTAAAACTTTAGAGCTACCAGACAGTCTTGCTAATTCAGAGCTGTCAGCTTGGAGAGGAAGAGGCAAAAAAATAAAGGGAAGACAGTTATCCTATCTTTACAAGTTAATCATTTGCAGGAGTTTTTTCTTACTTACTTCATGGAATTCTTCCACTGGTGGGGAAAATTTTTTGAAAGGAAATAAATTAATTAAGTTGACATGGCTGAGTGACTGATGAGTCTTAACAAGAATAGACGTAAGCCTGCAGTGATTACTTGAATGAACGTTCCAACTGGGCAAATGCCTTCTTCACTTACATTAAGGCAACTCTTTGATTTAAGTGAAATTCTGGTGATATATATGAGATGTATGAGATTTGGTCCATTGATTTTTAGTGAGGGTAACAGCTACCTGAACGGATTTTAAATTAAGTTTTGAAGCTACACATTTTTCTTAAGCTGGTAAGTCCCTTTAATAAATCCTGCCAAGGTGTCTACTGAGATGCAGAGAAAGGGGATTTCCAAACACAAAGAAGTGCAAGTTATGTGGCATGCCCTTAAACATGTCATTTCAAGCTTCTAAGTGTTGTGTAAATTATTTTGCCCTTTGTATACACCTAAAATTCTTGGGACAAGGGCTAAGCATACTTAGGACAATAGCTAAATATAGCTAACTATAGACTGCATCCTTCCTTGTTTTATACATAATAAAAAGGTCAGAAAACATAAGAGTAAATTGCCTGCTAAATGCTAGATTAACCCCAGTTATGTGAATATGTATTAATTTTCCCACAACAAAGAAACAGAAGAATAAACATTTCTTATATATTATCATGACTGGTGAAAAAAATTCTAAACCACCTGTAAAGCATATGAACTAAATCCAATAAAAGACTGGTTTACTCTAATAGAGACTGAACTAAAAGCACTGAACTAGGAGCATCTGAGAGTTAACCAGAAGGGAACACCGCAGAAAGAAGTATATTTGCATTGTGCCCTTCTCTAAAGCCAAGGTATTTACCTGCTGTGATAAGCCAGGTATCTCCCACCATGTGGGAGCTACATCCACAAAGGCAGCAGATGGCTGTATGTAGCACATACATTCTTGAATGAATGGATCAGAGTACAACTGTCCTTTAAAATACTCTTGATGCTGGCTGGCTTGTTAAAGCACTCACTCTGGGGTTTCTTCTCAGCTCCCAGAGCTGCTTAAGTATTTTGTATTAGCAAATCATTCACTAAAATGAGTAAAAAGGTCAGAGAAGCAGGAACAGAGGCATACTCCCGAAACACCCAAGTGCCCCTTCTCCCCACCGTGAATGAGATGACCAGTGCTACAATATTTAGCTGCATTGACTTCAGTGCATTTACACCAATGCAGATGTCCTACCTCCACCATGATTAATGAATACAATTACTGAAATGTTTTGCAAAATGAAAGTGTAGGGGAGAATCACAGCTTATCTACATGGGGAAGGAACAGGATAGGGGTTGTGTTGCCGGTTTGCTAGAGGTTGTATGACAGCCCCTAATTAACGGAGCAGATTTTAGTAGCTCTCTGCCTTATTAAGACGTGATTTAGGAAGCAGAGCAGGCTAGCATTCAGGCCTCTGGTGTGGGAGGACAGCCTGCAGATGGCAGGTGCCAGCATGCGGCATGGTCGGTCCGTTGTGATGACCCAAAGATAAAGCTGGGCACAGGCAATTACACACTCCACACACTGAAAATAAACGGGCATGTAATTACAGAGCTGCTGCTCCAGACAATAGAGTGGTCTTTTTTTTTTTTTTTTTTCCTGGGTGATGAATGTAAGGTCTATATTCACTTAGAAACTTAGTTTTTGTTTATTTTTGTAATAACTGTAATGTTTTCATATGTTCTTAGCTCTGAAGTCTCTGTTTTGTCCCATGAAAGGTCTAATGGTATAAAATAACTTGCCGAAACACAATGAATTTGTTTTTCCTCTCACACTCCAAGTTTTTGCTGTACATAGTTGAAAATCAACAGAAGGACACTGCAATTTGCTAAAATCAATATAATTAGAGAAAAAAAATTGATGTACTGAAAAGACCACAATTCAGAGAACTGCTGGGCATGACTGAAATACATAATGAGCTGCCGAACTGTAGTGCCCTGGGTCTGGCGTGCTGTGGGACCCGGGTGGCTCCGATGGAAACCTTGCCGCCAGCCTGGCTCCCCAAAACACTTCTAAGCACCATTTCGTGTCAGCAGCTGTATTAGGATGAATCTGCATCGTGCCCGCTGCCATTTCAGGGAGCTATTCATGCTGAGAAACTTGACATCAAAATGTCAGACTGGCACCTACTTTCTTCACGTTATTAACATTTAGTGCTGCTGCTAAGGTGAGTGTGTAGCACTGTACTAAGCACCTCTGTGAAGAGAATTTGCCCTTTTAGCACTTTAATTCTGTTAAGTGTTGTCTGTTAAAAGTGTTTTGACTTCACATTGCTATTGACTATTTACAGTCCTGTAAGCAAGCTTTGGGCTTTGTCCTTTCAGAATTAAATGATGTAGCCGGAACTAGAGCCTCATGCGTTAAGTTTATTACCTTTGCTTTTTTCATTTTCCCTCTCCTGACCCAGCTCTGCCATGAAGCAGGGAATTAGGAAATGAGCCAGTCAAGGATGGCTTGATTCAGAACTCTGCTTTTTCTCTGACCTAGCCCTTGAGACTCAACAAGGTGGATCCTGTGACGGACATATCCCTGGATGCACCAGCTCAGCCCATTTCCCCGTGCTGAGTTTGTAACGCAACAGGAGCGATGGTGTGAGACGGTGGTGGGGTAAGCACGTCTTCTGCTGCAACTTCTGCATGGGACTTTTCATAAAGAGGCCCAACCTTTCCTACAGTGCAGGACCTGGACTCCTCTGCCCCTCTTTATCTTCACACATGGTGCCTTTCAGCGGGGAACAGAGATCGGGATACGGCATCGCAACTGCGTGAGCTACGGGGACTCTGCAGGAGACCATAGGCTGGAGTGAACCCTTGAGTGTGTCTCACACTTCTGCGTGACAGCTGACAGGTCTATGGCTTGGGAAACATGCCAATACCCACTTTTATTGTTAAAATTAAGCAAATGCAGAGAAGTGTTTTGCTTGGACTGTGTTGCTCCAGATGAAATTTTCTCTCTGCCATTCAGCTTCTCAGATTATAAACTCTTAGTAAACAGAAGATTTCTGTGTAGCAAAACAAACAAACAAAAAAAGCCTAAATTTTTACCATTTCTGCTAAATTTAATATTAAATAAGAACATTTCTTCATCTTTGCTTTTCCAAACACAACAGCATATGCTCTTTCACTTATGCCTGCTGCCAGTAGCAGCGTATGTGCAGGAGTTAAGTGTTCATCTTCTCAGGAAACAACAGGAGTGGGCTGCTCCCCAGGGAAGGTGAGCCAGGGTGACAGACAGCAAGGTGGCAGGGCAGTGTCCTCACCACCAAGGGCACAGTCCCACCGTGCCCAAGCACGGAGACCAGGTCAGGTCCAGTGACAGTAACCAGGGTCAGTCACAGCCCAGACAAGTCCCTGGTGACCAGGTCAGGTCCAGTGACAGTAACCAGGGTCAGTCACAGCCCAGACAAGTCCCTGGTGACCAGGCAGGCCTGAGGTCACGTCAGCAGGTCAGAATAAGGGCCAGGCACAGACACACCTCCAACATGGCTCAGGCCAGGACCAAGGGCAACAGCTACAGCTTAAATGCGTGAGTAAAGCAGGGGGAGGCCCTGACCGGGCTTCCTGTGGCTCTCTTGCACAGCTTTTCCCCAGCAGCCTGATCCCAGCCTAGACGGCTGTGCTGTACGAGGGCTGCCCACCAGCACAGGCAGCCAGCCCCGGGGTGGGGACAGAGGTTGCAGAGCCTGGGGGTGCCCCAGAGCAGGGCCCCGACTCAGCTGTCCCCCAGGACAGGACGGCCACATCTTCTGTAGGACGTTGTCAAATGGAGAACGCGTACACTTCCTCAAGAGGATCGCTGTGTACCTAGGGCCCAGTGACAATCAGGGTTTCAGGAATTATACACCACTAACCTTGTCTCGATGTGTTTTACAGGATAAACCTGAGACAGTAACAAGATTACCTTCTGCATTTTAAAAATAAAAAACCCCACAACTGAAAAAGAGGTAGCCTGCGTGAAACTAATGTTTTTCAGACAGACATAATATATTTCTGTTCCACTCTGGAGAGGTTTCTGAGCATTATTATCATATTGTGATGCTATGCCACAATTAATCACCCCTTTTTGTGATGCTGTAATAAACTCAGAGGTTTAGATTTTCAGCTTGTGTAAATCAATATGGGTCCATTGATTTCAATGGAACTGTGCCAGGTGAATATCTGGCCCCAGACATCAAGTGGAGTTTGTTCAGAGATGTTTAATAAAGCAAGAGACCTGTGTTTTCACAGTAGATAAATGACTTTGCGGGTGATGCTGAAGTCTCTTGTGGCACCTCTCCTCCAAGAAGTTTTATTTTAATCACTCTCATAAAGTTCCCTTAACAGCAACAATAATGCTAAGTGCCTGACACAAAGCAAAGGAAATCAGATTTCCGGATAACTACTGGAATGAAATGTTGCTCTTGAGTTGTTGTTGGTGTTTCTTGGTAGGATTTTTATTCTATTATTTCCTTCCTTTTAGTAGCACTGAAAGTGCTAGTGCTTAAAAAAACAGCTTCTTCTGTTCTTAACACAGATAGACTTTTGTGTGCTCACTGTGAGTAAGACCTATAATATAAAGTGTCATTTATTTAGTTTTATTTAGAACTGTGCCATAAAACAAAGATCTTAAGAGCAACCACTCAGTTTATCATGTCAATAATCCTGCTCCATGTTCACCCAGTAAGAACAGATGCAACCCTACAGTAAATAGGAAGGAACCAAAGGCAGTACTCAATACAAAGTCATTCAAATGGAGTTAGGTTGGGAGAGTGCAGCACACTAGTGCTTATGGGACTGTGTGTGAGAAACCACTTCTAATGATACTAAACCTATATATTTAGCAGCTAAAAGCTAGTATTATTCAAACACATAAACACTGAATAAAAATGTCTTCTCCTCTCTTTGAAATATCAAATGTGTTTAGCTCTCAGAGAAATCAATGGGGATTACGCATGTTCAACAGTTCTGAAAATCAGATAAACATCTGTTTATTTGCCCAGATGTATATATATCCATGCCAAAGCTGAGGCATTCACATTTGACAAATTTGATCTCTGTCTTCACCCAAAACTGCTTCTTGCTTGCACATCTCTCTATAAGCATGTGATTAAAAATCTCAGATTCCTTTTTACTTTAATTGCTTCATTTAAGATTTATACTAGTTCCCTTCCGTTTGTTAGTCCATGTAAATCTACTCAGATTAATTTTAGACAAGTTGTTAAATAATGAAAGTGGAAGCAGCTTTATTGCCTTCCTAAGGGTTTTTGGCATGAGCTTAAATATATTCTGAAGACAGCCATGGACATAAGCACCACAGACAGCATTAAGATATCTTAGAGCAGCACCATCATTTCTATATGTAATGTAATATATTTAATGTAAGTAGAAGTGTATAGAAAAATTCCAGAATTTTGAGATCCTTCCAGAAACAGGAAGGTCTGACTTTTATACTTAGAGTAGGAAGCTCATTGGCAATACTGGAACTAGTAACATTTTTGTTGAACACCTTCTAGTTAAATGCATGGCATTTAAAAATGAGCAAGAACGAATTGGGTTACCAGTTGTGAACAAACTGTAGCATTTGGCTTGATTCACAAAAGCAAAGATCTGTCCAGGATTCAAGGAATAATTGGGGTTTGATGCAGTGTCATCCTCTCTCTCATCCAACAAGGATCTGTTGTATAACCTCAAGGTCTCCATCTCGGTGGACTAGCATAAGCAGTCAGAGACTGATGAATAGGACAATCTTATTACAACCAAACATGTTTTACTAAATTGCAGAAGGAAATATGCAGGTTTGATATCAGTAAAACTAATGGAACACTGGAATAGATTGCCTACAGACACTAGAGCATTTATTTCACTGGAAGCTTTTAGAAGGACAGCGGTAAGTATAGCTGACCCTTATGTAAGAGAGGTAAACAATTAGGATGACAACTTTGTGTGTTTTCAAACTTTTACCTTACTCTTGTATGACCTGTAATAGCCAACTGTGCTACTGATCTTCGTGTCTGAGTGTATCATCAGCTGCAGCTATTGACAGGGAAAGTTTGCTAGCTTGTAGAGCAGCATACTGCTGGGGTGGCTCCTGGCTTCTCCTGAACACAAACCGACCGTGACAGTTACGGGCCTTCTTGTTCCTTAGCTCAACATCAGCAAAGCCTTTCCAATACAGATAGCTAATAGCTTATCTTCTTCACAGTGTCATTATTTACCCACCTGTAGGTAATAACTGAAACATTAGCAACTAACATCACCAGGAGTTAAGAGCTGCTATTGGTTTACCTGATCCTCAAAGAATAGATAATTTTCCAATAGTCACCATGGGGCCAAAAAGGTGATATATCTCACTTTGAATTGGTCTAAGGCAGGAGTACTGTGTTGCTTATAGTTCATCACCATCTTGTGATGTGCTCTTTCATTCATCTCGGAAATTGCGCTGGTGAAATGGTAACATGAGTTGGCTTCTATTGATGCGTCTCTTGTAATTCCAGAAGTAGCATCCACGTTCCCATAAAAAACCTCATCAAAATCTGCTTGAGCTTGTCTTGGTTGCCTTCTGATAGGGGGATTGTTACTGACTTCTCACTTTTCTTATTTACTATCACTCATCTTCGGAACAAGGGATAATCTACTCTAATTTAGTAAACTGCTTGAGAATTCAGAGTCAATTCTCAGTGACTTACCTGAACGGTATAGCTCTCTGCATTCCCAGAAGAGCATGCCACCAGCATACCTTCATGAAAGATGCCACAAATCTCAACCTGCATAAGCCTGTTGCAAAGCCTGATTTTACCACTTTATTCCCATAGAAAATTACTATTTACCCATATCATAATTCAAGAAATTTACAGGAATATGTTTTCACTCTATAATTCATAATATTGTGTATTCATAATATATCAGAAAATTAAGCCTAACCAGTGCGTCTTCCAGACAATTATCCAATGATAAATTCCCATGCTAGTATGACATAGTCAGTTTTTTATAGTGGCCTGCTATTTACCACTCACCTGGCATCCAGTGTAAGGGATTATTTTTCACATGGGTAAAGGAACTTATTTCCATAAGTTTTCAGGCACTTCAAGTACTGCAGCTGTGGTTTCACTTGCAAGTGCATTTCATAGTTATATTCAGATGTCACATTGCTCTATCAGCAGTAATGTCTTGCATAGCATAGTAAAGGTGTTCCTCCTACTCTCTAAGATAGTCCCACAAACTACTTCTATAGTAAATAAAATCACCATGCCAATGCATAACTTGAGCACCGATGCATCATTATCCATAAGCTGCCTGGCCCAATTCTGGCCTGTTCCAACTTGTTCTGTCCTAGTTGATGCTTGGCCATGGTTTGGGAGATTGCATGGGCTGTACAGACACATGTTGCACTGTGCCAGTTGCTTTCAGGCCCAGAGAAAAGTCTCTGTCCCAAAGAGTAAACATAGCTGCAATCTCCTGGTCTATGTTTGAATCACAAACTGAGTTGAGCGCAGCTGCCTTCATGCCAGGAGAGCGCTCTCCGTTCTGCTGCACCATGCTGTATAACAACACTATCAAAAGTTCAGTGCCTTTCCTTTACCTCATCACTGTAAAAATTCCCTTTCTGGACTCCTGTTCTCCTCTAGTCCTGTAACTAGTAAAATCATAAATCTCAAGGATGTTGGAAGGCATCTTCCCTTCCCTAAGCTTGCTGCCTCAAGCCACTCACTGCAGTCCCACCATTTCCATTTCGTTCCTTCCCTGGCAATGCACTGACTCAGCTGTCGACACTAAGGTTGTAGAACTCAATGATCATCTTTTTGGTGGGCAAACATGGTGATGAGTTTCTGAAATGATGATGAAAGCTGTTGTAGAACAGCACAGAAACAGCTTGCTGCTTGTGGTCGCTGCTCCTAGGTCCACATTCAGTTTCCCCTTTGTTTTTCCAAGGCCAAAAAGAAATCTTCATGTAACTTTTACCTTATGCTTATTTCTATCACTCTTCTCTTTTGGCTGACTCATCATCCCCATCCTGTAGTCCTGTCAGTCTGACACAACCCATTCCTAGAAGTGAAGAGAGTGCCATATTTCAGCACTAATGCTTATGCCAATCACCCTTTCTTAGGAGCTCCTGTAGTTGTATATATACCAAGGGGCTTTTTGGTGGATGTGTCAGAAGTTCAAAACCAGCCTGTGAAGGTTTTATAGCTATAAGATGTCTGCTGATGGTACTGTGTGAAATATTCTGTAATTGTAACACCTTTACAGATGTTAACACTAACTCTCATGTATTGCTTTAACTCCCATTTGTATGTGCTGTCAAGCATAAGAGGAATCTTGTGTGTGCTCTCAAAGAAAGGCTCCATGTGGGACCTTGAATCCAAGATTTCCTCCCTACATCGTTGACTTGGCTCATTTGCTGCAGCTAGATTTACTCAGATGAAAGGCTGGACTTCTGTGTAGGCTGACAGCATGCTACAGGTTTCCTGAAGTCAAAATGGTACAAAGTGACTCAGATCCCTTTTTAGTTGTAGCTAAAAGAATCCAGCCTGCTGTAGTCTCCAACTCTCTCTTTTGTCACACATATTGAAAATCCAGAAGGCAGCTTCTGAATCTACTACAGAACCAAAAGCAGCTTCTGGCACCATCCCTGGGCTTTCTACTGCATATTTTCTCCAAACACTATAATGGAATGGTTGTTTTTTAAGCTAGAATAACCAGCAGAGAGTGAAAACTACAGATTATGCTTATTTAACAACTGATTCAGCTGAAAGTTCTAAACATTTGACTGAATGCTTCTCCCTTTTATTAGTACCAGAATAGTTTTCTGCTGTGGAAGGAGAAGAATGCTTCATTAACTTTAGAAAATATTCATAGTATACTGCACTAAAGATCTGAATGGTGCCTGCAAGCACTGGACAGGGGATGTACTTTGTTATCTGAAATGAGTGAACCAGATACAGTGAACTAACTAGCAGTGAACTAGCATTGAACTAACTCCCTTTCTGTTATGTATCTTCCTTGCTCTTTACTTTTAAAGGAAAGCTTCTGTCCTAAGTAACGTTAACACTGATTGGGGAAGCCTTGTACTGAACTCACAACTGCCCCTTTCAAGTGAAATACCTAATTGTCTTCCTCTCACACAATTAGGTTACAAACTTGGCTAAAAACATAGTATGTGAAACCAAGCCTAAGTGAAAATGTGCTTTTTCAGGAAAACTGCATATTGCCAAAGTAGAGTCCTGTACTCAAAGTTTCTTTTGTCTGGTGAAAATAAGCTGTGTTTTTAGAAGTTATAATCATCCCAGAAAAACTCCTCTATTAGTTCTAAACTCAAGGGCATATTGATAGTAGAAGTGATGGAATAGGTATGATTAGTTACATCAGTAAGAGTTTACCAGTGTGAATGTGGGCTTACAAACCGTGCCACCAGGACTTGCAAGTTTCCTCAGCAAAATGTGCTCGATGCTTTGCCATGTAGGTCGCTGTCTTATACTTATGAGATTTCTGATATTCAGAACACATTTTGAGTGAAGACATTACTTTGTGCAGTGATACTGTACTGAGGTATCACCTTCCACATTACTAGTGTTAGATTCACTGGTCTCACCAGCTCAGCAGCTAAAAGCTTCACATTTTCTTCTCCTCCTGGCTTCAGTGACTGTCTGGCTGCCTTTTACAAATTTTGAATTGATAGAAATTGTGTCTTGCCTGTCAGCTGTTTATGGGATAGCCTTATCGGATACTGAATCCAACAAACTCTATGGATAGATAGTAGTGAATTTAAAAGAGGATGAAGATCCTATTACAAATGCTTCTTCTATTGATTTCACTAAAAAATAATTTTCTGGGCCTAAGTAACTGGGTCCACTTATCTGCTGATAATGGCATTACTTTCATACATTAAGCTGTACAATAATTTATAAATTGTACATAACTGAACCAGCTGAATTCAAGGACCAAGAGGATGCAGAAAAAATAGAGGTCTCTTTCCAGGATCAGAACCAGGTAAAAGCGCAGTGATGTGATTCTCCTTCACACAAATTCCTTTGGAGATCATTTCTGGAAGGGAGAGGAGTAGGTGACAGCATGGTTCAGTTATAGCTAAGGCACGAGGAGAATAGTTTGGTGACTACTACAAGAATTAAGTCATGACCAGCCTTAAAAAAGGGCTCAAAACTTTCACCAGATGGATGTGACGTTGTCATTGGTCATGTTTTAAAGGAGGAAGTAAAGCAAAGGATGCAATTAATTTGAGGAAACCTAGGAAATTGCGTGGATCCGTAACTCCCATAGTGTGTGAGCACATATCCTCTGGTGTATTAGAGTCCTTCTGTGGTGTGATGACTCTAGCAGTCTTTTGAAGTTGCCTTTGACAAGAACAAGCAACTATAAGGTGCATCAAAGTAAAAAGTCTCGAAAACTCAACCCAGTGGAACTAAGAAGCATTTAAAGAATGGGTATAGAACTACTACAATGCTATGCCAAATGAGGTACACGGGGGCATATATACTTCTACAGAGAAGTATGCGCAGTGTGGGCTAAATGCATACTTTGTAATTTTCACCAAGTAAAACCAATAAACAAACAAATAACAGGAAATTTCTCACACAAAAAGGCTTTTGTTGTTGTTGTTGTTGTAACAATCAGAGCATTTTAGGTAAGGGCTGCCCACCAGGTTTGCATCAACCTGCCCATGAAAATAGAGCAATTTTTATAGTTCAGCTGATTCTGTTCTTTTTCTGAGTAAAGGTGAAGTCTCAAGATTGAGAAAGCAAATTCAGCAGGAAAAATACTTTGATACTATAGTTATGTCTATTCTAAAATGACAGGTTCTGTTGGGATGAAGTTATTCAAGATACTTCCCTAAATGGCAGAGGAGATTTTTCATTCTTCTGAAATGTAATGTGAAGGAGAATTATGATGTGACACAAGGGCATTCAAAAAACCCAAAACTTTGTGGGTAGGGCTGGAAAAAACGTGGAGTTATAGTACAAAAAGTAATATTTCTGAGCTCACAGGGGGAGAACGGACAAAGCAAAGAAGGTGTTTTGGGACAATAAGCAACACTAGCAATGAGATTTTTTCAGCTGTGGAAAACGTACTCCCTAAAATTAACTTATGTAATTTCAAAGGCACTATGCAACTCTGCATGCACTAGAAGAATGAAAATAATGAAAATAATTGCACATTCTTAAATTTAATGTTTTCACTGGCTTTCCACCTTTCTCGGGTTGCCTTCTGGAGAAATGTCACCTCATGACACAATGCTGTCATATGCTCACATATTTTGTGGCAAAAATGTTAAGGTTACTTCTTAACGTATTGGTCCAGTCCCATTTACCTTGGTACAAAATCCAAATAAATATAAAATGCTTTAAAATCCTGGTAAAATTATCTAGTGGAAGAATGACAAAGGGTCCATACAAGCCTTGGCCTCGAGGTGTAAATGCACTGAGTGACATAGAAGTGGTTGTACATAGCTGCGGAGCTCCTGGGGAGATCTGGTGCCTGTTGGCCTCCGAGCAGTAATGTGGATTATTCTCTGGCACTACCTGTTCTGCTGCAATGATGGTCAATCCCATTAAACATCCCAAAGCTAAAAGGCCTCTCAAATCACTTATTCATGACAACTTCCACTTCTGAGCTATGTGTTCTGGGCTAAAATCGGTACTGGATCTTTGGCTGAAATGTCACCTTAATCATTTTAACAACTCAATTATCAAGCTCCTGCTCTAGTGATTTTTTAGTGTCTACAGAACATCAGGGGTTCAAGTTACCAGGCTCCTACTCTTTGCATCATGAAGATCCTTCTTTCTTTGGTAGTTAGTTTCTTATTTTCTAGCTGGTTATTGATTAGTTTTTCTGTGTAATGCAGGAATTAGAAGAATAGTGTCCTAACACTTTTAAAACTCAAGGAAAAAAACCCAAACAACACTATCCAATCTACTGAAGAAAGTCTTCTTTGAAAGCAGAACTGCTTAAATGAAAAGATTTCCATTATTTTGAAAGTAAGTGGATATTAAGCATGATTAAATGCTAGAAAAGGCTTCCTTTAGTATCCAAGATGACTATACTATTATTGACTTCCAAGTAGTAATTTAGTTAAAAATAGATGCAAACCATGTAACTCCTCTGCCACCTGGCATGTGCTCCAAGAGTTGAGCTTTCAGTACTTTATCAAAACGTTGTCAATAGAATGTTTTCTCAAATCCATATTCTGAGACAAATTAACATGGGAATTGTGAATTTAAAAATATTTACGTTTTCAATTACTCCTTTTTAAGAGCAGCACATCCTATACAATTAGTTGTATCTGAATCATTCTCTTTTGGCACTCTCTTAAGTCGGGCATTTTCTCAAATAATTTAACCTAAACTGACAAGTCCAAATGTACGAATTTCCTAAGCATATTACCAGCTGGGAGCAGCTAGTAGTTATAATTACTTGTTAGCTAATATTGTACACAGAACAATTATGTTTGGAGTGTTATATAATCTTGGACTGGTCTGCAATAAGTTTGCAAATTTAGAAAGCAATAAATGACCTCTGAACATGGCTAAGACAAAAAATATTAACAAAGAAATCTCCTGATATGCTGTAATATATGCTAATCTGCAGCTAGCAACCATTATTTTCTGTTTCAAATGTTAGCAGTTAGAGTATATGTACTTTGTCTTCTATGTATGTCAGCATAAAATCAATAAAACTTGTAAATAGCAATTAAAATGCAGTAACAATCCCACTCAAGTTTTTTTTTAAGCAATATGAACAACTAAGATGATGATCATTATCACCTCTATTAATTTTTCCCCATAATAGGGTAGATTAGCATATTTATGCCACAAATATTTCACTGACTAATACAAGCCTCCCCTTTGCCATATCCATAACCATGGGGGTGCACACCTGCTCCAGAATGATTTGGTTATTCAGCTCAGCCGAGGTGTTTTAAGCTAGTACACTTTGCTTTGCACTTGCGATGGATGAGCACCAGGCGTCAGAGACACAGTCTTTCCCTCTGTCTCCTGACATGACTAAGGTGACTCTTACACCTGGGTCATCCAAATATAAAGATGGGTCTGGGCCAGAGTTCTCAAGCTGTGATAAGCATCCCACTACTAATATGCAAGCTACTCCAAGGATATGCATAAATCCTGTTTGAGCAGCCAAACGTCTCCTTCTGTGCATGTACCCAACCTAGCAGAGTGCCAGGAGCTTTTGCTGCTGATACTGTCATTAATGTTCTTACCTAAGCAAACTGCATTTAGAAAGTGCTATGTAGGATGTTCTTCCCTGTTATAATTATAGTTTGACAAGTATCACACTACAGTCGTTTCAGAAAGACTGTTTCAATAAAAGAGAGTTCTGACCCTACTCAGATTGTAATGTGAGCTTACGTTTTCTTCAATGTTTCAATCTAGGAAAGGAGAATCATGAATCTGCAGTGCAATAAATGAGAGGAGAATCTGTCTTGTAAACCAAATATGAAATTACTGATGAAAAAGGAAGATATATTTTTTTCTCTATATTTGAAATTATTTGTGAATATTTGATTGCATTATCAAGTAATGCCATTTTCTGTACTTCTTGGTATTAAAACAATCAAAATAAATAAGTTTTACAGCAAAATAAGCACAGAAGTCTTGCTCTGACATCCAATGTGATTGCAGAACTGATTTACCTCTAATGTGGTACTTCAAGACAGAATCTGAATTAACAGTTTGCTATGAATAATGTATTTGTCAAAACTGGTCTAGTTCTGTTGACAAATTGCCAGACTATGATTTTTTTGCTTTGTTGGAACAAAATTTTGTATTGAAAACTTTGACATGAGCAATTTTTGGCTATCTAAGACCTGTATATTCCATTGCTTCTGTGAATATTTGGAATTCCCTACTTGATTGGCCTTTGAACAGCCAAATAAATTATATGGTATCCTTTTGACCCTTAACTGAGTTCTAAAAAAATGCAGAAATATTATTTGCTTGTTTTTTTTTAAATAATCTGCCTTTATCCAATATGCAGGAAGTTAGTAGGGTAGAAATGTATTTTAGAAACAGGGAGTTATAGCTCGAAGGAATATAAGGACATTTTAAACCCATCTTCTCTTTTCTGTCTTCTTTTTCATTTAAAATTGCTTCCTGGATAAGGAAACAATAAAGTTATAAGACAGATTTATTAGCTGTCTTGAATACTTTACGTTCAATTTTCTCTTCACTCAAAAAAGCAAAGCAATTAAAGATTTTCGAACCTGTATAGCTTCAAACTTTTCTGGTTAAAGTGTCTAAGCTGCAGGATTTGGCCAGGGTTTTTTTTGAGCTAAGGCAAGCTAAACTCATAGATGTCCCCAACCTTCAGCCCAAAAGACTTCATGATGACGGAGGGATGAAGTAGTCCAGGGACTTCTATGTAGCAGAGCGTGAGTTTTCTGCAAAGCATTTGGAAAATCATTGCCTGTCTTCTCACTCAGCAGTCTCTCTTGGTAATACCATGTTTCCATAGTTGTATATGAAACAAAACATTTTTTCAACAAGCACATATGTCAAATTTAGTACTCTTTGGTCTGTATCATAATGTATTTCCTCCACATATTTAATCCCAGATGAAAAGGATGTCTGTGTTTAATATTGTCTATCATATCAGATCAGCTATCACTGCTGTTAAATACAAGTATCGTAAACAGAGATTGTGCGGATGGAACTGGTATTGAGGCAGGTAGTGGGAGTTTTACATTGATGGTTTATATGGCCAGGTTTATATGGCCAGTTCATTTGTTATGTCAGTGGCCAGATTTAGTGTTCACTACAATATCTTAAAAGTATTTATTAAAATACTTTTGCTGTTGCCTGATCATGTCTCATACCTTACTCATGCTAAGTGGTCATTCTGAGGTTTGCTTGCGAGTTGTCTTGTTCTCCAGTTTTCTCCTTTCCTTGTAACAAAGCTAATTTAGAGAACACACTACATACTGCTGTAAATGTTTAGAAACCACAAACCAGAGAAATGCTTGTTATTAGCTGCAACATTGCTTTTTTCCAAAGTTGAGTGTAATGCCTAATAAAATAAGCCTGGATGCCTGTTTCACTGTGGCTAAAGTTATTTTCCTTTTAATCCAAAGAATAACATCTTCCAAGAGATGATTCCTAAAGTAATACATTCTGAAGTATGCACTATTTTTCTCAACATGCAAGATCAACCTTATTACACCTTATTATATGGGTCATGCGGACACAACCAGAAAAGCAAGAATTCAAAGTTTAGGATTTGTAAATAACTTTAGTAATATGCCCCACTTTTTGAAAATTTCTGGTTTAATACTCTGTGTGTCAGAAATCCAGGCAGCCGGAAATACTCAGGGATATAGATGAGCCTGTAATAATAGTGGACATGTGTGACTGGCCGAATCTGTGGCTTGACAACTGTCATGTCTGAATTCAATTCTAAAATAGAGTGGGCTATTCACTGACATTTATGAAGAATTTAAATAGTCTTATTCAATTTCTAGTGTGGATTTCCCATTCCCAGTATTTGTGGTTTTGATTTGTATTTCATATTTCATATTTACTTGGTAAATGACCAGATCTGAAAAAAACTATTTGGGCAACTAGAGCACAACTTTGATGGAATTTAGGAATGTGAGTCCAAAAATTCTATCTATCAAAAAACTATGTCTACTCAGATAAGTGCCCGAGCATGTAAGAAAGATTAAAATGGCGAAGTACTCCAGGGCTTCAAGTGCTGCAGTGGCAAAGCCACCTCGGCTCAACAGTGTCCTGCCTTCCGTTTAAGATTCGGGCTTGTTCAGCATTCACAAAAATAGAAATTTCAGTGCCTGGGGACTAAGAATACTCAGAAGAAACCTTACAAACACTCACCATATTGAATTCAGCAGTAAACATGCAATGTGGTTGTATTCATTTAAAAGCACGGTTAGGGAAGGTAGTGCTGCCCTATGATAATAAGAACTGTGAGTGAGGGTGGAGAAGGTTAATCTTTTACTACTGAATTTATTTTATATTTGTGTAAGTAATTAAAGAGCTGCATTCTACCCCCATAAAAACATCTTCTTCTGCCAGGTTAAAGGCTATGCTGAGAAAGACATTTTTTTCCAGCCTTCCTGTTGTAGCTGTAACATGGTACGGCAAAGAGTGCAAGGTTCATAGGTACTGAAAGGCAGCAAGTAAGCAGGAAGTTATCTCCAAATAATTGCTTACTTAAAATCTGTATTTTTTTCTGGAAGGGGGAAATCCTGGGGCTGTGCTTCAGCACTGCTGAAAGTGTCAAGGAATCTTTCAAAGCCAGATGAATAAGCAGGTTTAGAAGTGGAAAATAGAACCCAGGACTGTTGTCTCCCACCCTGATGAAATTATAATCTTGGCTGTGCATTCCCTCAAGAGAAGTGTAGCATATGTGGTAAATATGTGGACTTACTGCTGGACTCATGTTTAGGGCAATAGCACAGGTAGGGAGAAAAAGATGTGTTTTGGAACGGTTTCAGGTGTAGGAGGACTTACAATGTAATTATATGCCATACGTCTCAGTTCCTGGCAAGTAATCTAGCACTACTGAAGTATTGTTAGGTATATCCTGTATAGACGGGCAAATCATATTATACAAAGGTATGAGCCATCCGGCTGACAGTGTACAATCTCAACTCCAAAAAGTGTTTCTGGTCAGAGAACCCCAGAGTTGGAAATAGCTCTGGTAGGCAGCATTTCAGATGCACCCATTCCAGAACCTGAAGCTTTTCCACTCCATGTAGATGATGTGAAAACATGCCTGTACCACCTCATCTACTTTATTGGGATTTTAGGTGTTTAATTCAGATTTATGAAATATACACCTAGAGGTAATGCCAAAAGTTAGTGCTATCCTGAAGTGGCTCTTCCCATGTTTAAGACTCTCAGAGGTTCTGCATGTTGCTAACTATTTCAATCTTTTTTCCCCTGTATTTCCTATTGCCTAGGGAAAAGATATTTAAATGGCATTTTTATTGGTATGACTCCAGCTGATACGGATATTGAAAGAGAAAACGATTGTAATCTGAATTTTTGACAGGAAGATTATTGAAGTTCTATTAAAAAAGTCCCTGAAAATATGTCCAAAATGTCTAAATAAATACTGAGTTTCATAAATTATACTCCAGTGAAGATGAGAAAGTATTCTTCCTCTTCAGAAAGTATACAGCAAAACCAGTCCTGCAGTTGTAAAACAAAATGTCACATTTCTCTTCAGGCTAGTCATTCAGGATGAAACCTTAGATTTTGATTTGGATTTTAGTGATGTGAATGACATTGAGCTATGGCCCTCTGTTACGCGTCACGGAATCATAAACACTGTGGCTAGAAGTGACCTCAAGAGCTTATCTTGTCCTTCAGCCTGTCCCAAGGCCATATAAAATATCTTTCCCTCTTTCCAAAAAGATTTGTCTCACCTATTCTTAAATGTCTTTGATAATGGAGATTCCACAACCTCCTTATTCAGTACCTTTGAAATCCAACAAGTACCAAAGAATTGTGAAGTTTTCTTTGACTTGCTTGTTGCACTGAGAATGCAAGCTTCAACTTACCAGCTGACTTCACTGGATCCTCACCAAAATGTAGGTGTCTGGGGTGCAGACAAGAGCTAGACTGAAGAGTTTATGGAAAAAGAGATTTGAATCCCATCATGATCAATAGCTCTTTAAACTCCAAGGAGTTCTACTGATATCAGTAGGATATCCATGGAACTTATGATTATCCAACATGAAAAGGACACCAGAATCTGTCCCTTTGATAAAATTGATGGGGCAAGAAAATGCTTTAGGACTTACGTTGAATGGCTTGAATATTGCTTTGAATAAGTCATATCTCATTCTGCGTGACATTGTTAATGGCAACTGAGGTATTGATCAAAATAATAAAAATGGTTTTAATATTATAATAATTGCATTCTGATACAGATACAAGGACCTAACATCCTGTAGTAATGGTAATATAGTACCTCTACGGCAAAATAAGGGTATATTTTGTGTTGGCATTTCTTGTATAAATGGATGAAAAATCCTAAATCAGTTTTTGATGTAGTTTTGAAGTCAACCCCTTGATTTGCATAACTGAGGTGACAAATGCACTTTATTTTAGCAGCAAAACCACTTTATAGCACATTTTGTAAATTGGTACAATGAGCCTGGATGGCCAACATCAATAATGGAATAATAAACTTACACAAGTAGCAGGGAATTGCAGTTGTTTTAATGAAAAGGCAATTCTCATGTCTGTTCTGAGGTTATTCTGTTCAACAATTTCTGTTAGGACACAAGACTTTTAGAAAAGATTCTCAAACATTTTTGTTTGAGAGAGTTAAGAAGGTAGACAGGAAAACAAGATTCTGAAAGAGTCCCAGAGCACAAAACCCACCACGTCATGCACTGCTGTCAGAGAAAGCGCTGGATCATTACTGAGGAAGTCTTTTTGTACAGCCCTGTAAACCAAGCAACCCTGTCGAAAGTTGTTCTCCAGCCCTTTCGGAACTCAGACAGGAAAAGACCGACTGGTCTACACTGTAGGGCTTTCCTGCACTAATCCTTTCCTTACCCGCGTTGCCCGCTCACCTGATCAGCAGAGATTTGTCTGCACAACTTTCTTGATTCATTGTTGCCAGCCTGAATGGAACAAATCCAGGAAAAACAACCCCAGCGTCCCTCACTGGAGTGCTGTGAAAAATGTCAGTGCGTGTCAGAGTATTAAGACGGGTTGGTATTGATGTGATTTCTCTTTCTGACAGTTGATCAAATTCTCACCTATCAAAAAATCACTGCCTCTCATAGCTGCTGCTTTCAAGAGAACCTGCAATGTAATGCTCTTGAAATGTGATTTTGTTTGAGATATATTAGGTTTTTTGGATTTGCTTTTACTCAGTGAGTAAGTAGACAGAAGAAACTTGTTGAAAACAGTCTGATGAATGCAATCCAGATGAGGTAATTGAAATTATAGCTGGGAACAGAGGCAACATCCAACCAGAATAATATTTTCTTACTCAGTGAGAAAACTTGAATGCACTAGAGAGAGTGCAACATAATTTTAACACAGGTTGCCAGCCTTCCTATTTATTTAACAGCTTGTGCAGGCCATCTTTTCTTAGACATAAACATGGATAGGAAGACAGTGATAAGAAAATGCAACTCCTGAGCACATTTCTTATCATTAATGACCACTGACATTTATTTCTTAGGTCAGACTGTGTACTTTTTTTTTTTTTTCCCAAAGAAATTAATCTCTGATTTGACACAACTCAAAATCCATCAAAAACATTAGAAAAACAACTAGTGACTTCAACTTTGACTTTAAAGGGTCTCTGGGTCCAATTCTAGGCAACTAGAAATATCTGTCGGGAACATGGAAGGGTAAGAAATTACATAAATATACTTTTTTAAAAAAAGCAACCTCAAAGCTGTAAATTGCTCTATCCTATACAAGTTATAATATTATTTTAGAAAGTTTCATTTGTAGCTTTTTCCCTTATGGACCCATATCAAACTAAGGAACCATGTAACAAAAAGTAGGACGCAATAGTGACTTGAGATATAGACACATTTAAAATCTGATGGACAGTGATTTTAAATATGATTGTTGCATTTTGTGATTCTGGAATTCTGTGATTCTGTCTTTTTTCAAATGAGTGGATGTGTTGTATAGAATACCGTTTGTATATGGTTTGCATGGCAAGGTTTTGGTAGCAAGGGGGCAACAGGGGTGGCTTCTGTGAGAGGCTGCTAGAAGCTTCCCCTGTGTCTGATAAAGCCAATACCAGCCGGCTCAAAGATGGCCCCGCCGCTGGCCAAGGCCAAGCCAATCACCAACAGTGGTAGCACCTCTGTGATAACATATTTAAGAAGGAAAAAAACAACTTAGGGAGACCTTTTGCAGCCAGAGAGAGGAATGAGAAGATGTGAGAAACTTTGCACACACCAAGGTCAGTGCAGAAGGAGGGGCAGGAGGTGCCGGAGCAGAGATCCCCCTGCAGCCCGTGGTGAAGACCATGGTGAAGCAGGCTGTCCCCCTGCAGCCCATGGAGGAAGGATGAGGGGGTGTAGAGATTCCACCTGCAGCCCGTGGAGGACCCCACACCAGAGCAGGTGGAGACACCTGAAGGAGGCTGTGACCCCGGGAGAAGCCTGCACTGGAGCAAGCTCCTGGCAGGACCTGTGGAGCCATGGAGAGAGGAACCCACCNGTGAGTGATCTCTCCCTGTCCTTATCTCGACCCACAAGCCTTTCATTATACCTTTTCTCCCCTGTTTAGTGAAGGAGGGGAGGGATAGAGCGGCTCTGGTGGGCACCTGGCCTCCAGACAGGGTCAACCCACCACACCTTTAAATATATATTTATATATATATGGAATAAACAAGACTGAAAAAGTGAACATGTATATTTAATATGCAATTTTGTAATCGATATCTGATGAAGAGAAGATTGTTGAGGGACAATAACTCATTATTGTGCTCATGGTATACGTATAAGCATTCTTAGGGCATGAAGGGCCCACTTTCCCTCTCACTTCAGCATGTGTGAGCCAGGAACCAAAATACCAAAATCTATGGAATTTCAAAAGTATAAAACTTTTCCAATAAGAGAATAAGAATTTGTCTTCAAGAAGTACCAGAACACAATTGCAGCGAGAATCAGCTTTCTTTGGATTACATTATTTCCACATAAGAGCTTGATATATTGCTCAGATTCAAAAAATGCCAACTAAAAGTAGGTATGAAGAATCATATTATTTTCATATTATTTCTAAATGAGATAGAAAATGAAGCTATTCTGTATCAGAGACTGAAGAGTAACAAAATACATTAAAAGATCCATTTCCATGGCATTGGTATTTGCAATTTTTATTTTAAAACAGTAACTCAATACTTGATCTTTTTTTTCTCTTAAATCTTTTTCCAGAATGTCCCATTCTGTTCCAAACTGCTCATCCTTCAGATAATTCAACAAGTTTAATACTCGTGACTCTTTAAGTTAACTTCAAAAATATAAGCATACTAAGTTAATGAACTTGTTTTTTTCAAATACTCAGAAAGACCACAGAGAATTGCATCTTTTGGAGGAAAACAGAATGGGATGGGTGTGCTTGGACTGCAGTCATGCAGACATACATATGTCCTATTGGTCTTACATTAGCATTGGTCTTCAGTGACTTTGTTCCTTCTCTGTTAACCACAGTCAATCATATCATGTCTCCTTCCTTATGCAAAACATATTCTTTTAAGTTTTTATCCTCCACTGAAGACTCTTAACCATGGCTGGTTCCATATGATTTCTTTTTTATTGAATGTGAGTGAAAAGAATATCAGATGATCTTCCAGATGGGGCTTTACTTGTAATTTGTATATGAATACCTAAAGCATCCTAATACTTTCTACATTTACCTTTTACCAGCCATGTCATATTGATCACTCATAATCATCCTGACCTAATAGCATGCTCAGATTTATTTATTCCTCACTTATTTCCAGCAGATGAATGCACAGTTTAGATGAGGAATTATCGTTAGTGTTATCCTACATATACTTATTTAACATTGACATTGTTCTCACTGGTGGCTGCTTTGGCAAACAAAGCCAGCTAATGTAATTATTATAAAGCTCTAAACTTCACGATGTAATATCTTTATTATTCCATCTGATTTTGCAAGCAACCTGTCCTTAGATAAGTATTTATATAACACATATTAAATAATTTACAAGATGCAGTCTCCTCTGAAGTTTGCCTAATATTACAGACATACAGAAAGCTATAGTTCACAGTACATCCAAAGGACAGCAGAACAGTATCACTCAGAATATTCTTTTAGTGATACAGCTAATACAGTGTCTCTGATTTTATCTTCATCGTACAGTTAACAGAAAACTTAATCAGCCTCTTTGGTGAGCAGAGAAACACAATTAAAACCTGCTTCATTGAAAAGTCTTCTTACTCAACTGTACAGTCAGTTTTCATCTCAGAATATTTCATAAGCTTGTTTTCTAAGTCTGCAGAGTTCATTGTCTGTGTTCTCATGGTATCCACATACTTTTTCAGTTTTACAGAAGTCCACAAAAAGATCAAGTAAGGTTATGTCATTGTTTCCATTCTTTCCTGTCCTCCCACAGGCTAAGCTTCCTGAAATGCAGATAACTTGTCTGCCGTTTGAGACTGTTTGAATCTCATCTCTTCCGAGACAAATTGAGCATATTTAACTTATCAAAGATATCACCCAGATCTGTCTGAATACACAGTCATTGCAGGTCAGACCACAGTGCTTGCACTGTGTTGCCTTCCTGAAATAAAAAGACCTAATTTCTGAATTTTTATATTCAGCTCAAAACATTTCTGTGTGATAGTCATCTTACCTCGGCAAGGAGGAGCAGTGCTGGTGCTCAGAACACTCTGTCACAATGTCTTGTGCCTTTGGCTTGATAAATTCAACCATTTTATTGACCTGATAAGGGTGATAACTTGCATTCAATTCAGAGGACCATTTTCGCACCTTTAACGCATCTTTTTGGACAGGATAGTGTTTATGTCATGTGAGGCCTGGAAGATCCAAGCCTGTTTGTGAGGGCACTCTTTTTGCTGAACACAGTTATGTCACCACCAAAACGTTTGAATAATTACACTCAGTGAATGATACTTTTTCTTTAAATAATTCTCAAGGAAGTTTTGTTGGTTTTTTGTTTGTTGGTTGTTTTTTTTAAAATATTAATTATTTGCTATTTATTATTTACTATTTACTATTTAACATTTAGTATATTTAGTTGTTGGTATCTTTAGTGTTTGCAGAGATAGGTCAGCACAGCACAAAACTTCGGAAAAAGCACTAGCTTTTCAATAAAAGAAGCAGTTACTTTACCTTTTGAGCAACATCAGAAGAAATCTCATGTTTCATCAAGTCTTTTGATTTTTTTTTTATTATTTGTAAGGTTTTTTTCTTAAATCATTTTGATTGGCTAATATAACATGTTTGAGGCTGGTCTGGAATAATTTCTGAGAGTTCAGGGCAGGTTATTGGAAGGCTCTGGAATGAAATGACAGGAAAAGGCAGAGCTGGGAGGTTTTGTCATTTGCTTTCTTTATCTTCTGGCCTCAAGAGGGCTCCCAGCTGCCTTCCAGCGTCCTTGGACTGGCGCGGAGATAGCAGCCTGGCATGGAGAGAGGACCTTTACATCTGTGCTCAGCTGCTTAGGAAATGTTTCCCATGTGTAAAAGACCTAATACCAAACTACTAACTTGGTGCCTTCTGCTCCGGGACCATGATGTTGTGGAAATTCACATAAAAGAAAATACTAATATTTCATCCCAGTTTATAACCCAGAAGGATATCTGATAAATTCCTTAAAGCATTTGTTCCATTCTTGTGCTTGGAAGAGTCAAGTGATGTATTTAAAGTGCTACTCTAATAATCGGTGCAGTCAGTATATTGAACTGATTATTGATACATTTTATCAATGATTGCATTTGTTTAGTAGATCAGGAGATTCTTTCTCTTTTTAAAGACACCAAAAGAATGGTTCAAGCTAAGCCAGAGCACAAGAAACAAGAGGGACTTGGGTACCATTGCCTGTGAAAACGCTGAGCTGACAAACTGCTCTGAAGCAGGACAGAAAAAGTTCCTGGCATGCAGGAGATCAAAAGAACTCTCCTGCAGGTCTAAAAATGAACACTTGCTCCGTGGAGAGTAATTATCTTGGAATAACCAGCTGAGACACAGGATCTTGTGGGACCAGAAGAAGTTACAGCTAGCTTCATTACCGTCCAGAGATCAAAAGATTTTAAGATAGATGAGCATGCTGGCTGATCTTTCAGGAAATGCTGTCCCTTTGTTACAATAGCTTAATGCTTCCATTTTAAGAAGGCTGTTATGTATCTATGTATGATTTGGATCTGAGTCATAAAAAAAGAAAAAACTGCAGGTACTTGAACATAGACTTACTGAAAAAGTGCAGTGTCCCCTGAAGTACTGTAACCCGGGTCTTAGTCAAGTATAAGAAAGTATAAGAAAGACATCAATAAACTACAGCAAGTTGGGTCAGGTGCTGGAACATGTGTCCTGTGAGGAGAGGCTGAGGGAGCTGGGCTCGTTCAGCCTCGAGAGAGATGGCTCCAGGGAGATCTTAATGCCGTCCTGAACTATTTAATGGAAGGAAACAGAGAAAAAGGAACCAGACTCTTAGAGGTTCTCTTAGAGAATGAGAGATGATGGACGTGAGCTGGAAAATGGGAAGTTTTGACTCAATATTAGGGAAATACGCTGTTACTGTGGACAAATACTGGAACCAGTTTCCAGAGAGGTTGAGGGATCTCTGTTCTTCAAGATATTCAGAACTCAATTGGAGAAGTCCATGATCAGCCTGCTATAAGGGAACTTGCTTTGAGCAAGGGGATTGCACTAGCTGGAGGTCCTTCCAACCTATGTAATTCTGTGATTGTAACCTGTGGGTTACTATAAAAACAGGGTCAATCACGTGTGGTGGGTTCACACACCCACACTGACACGTGACCGCCAGACTCCCAGTCTGTTGCTCTCTCTCTCCCCCTCCTCAACAGGACAGGGGTGGTAAATAAGATGGAAAAGCTCGTGGGCCTAGTTAAAAGCAGTTTAAAGTCACTACTCATTGGCAGGCAGATGTCCAGCCATTCCCTGGGAAGCAGGGCCTCAGTGCATGTAGTGGTTGTTTGGGAAGATAAACATCATAATCATGAAGTACCCACATCCGCCTCCTTGTCCTCAGCTTTTATTGCTGAGCACAATATCATATGGCATGGAATATCCCTTTGGTTAGACACGGTCAGCTGTCCTGGCCACATACCCTCCCAACTTCTTGCCCATTCCCAACATACGGGCCTTTGGGTGGGAGGTGGATTTGGAGAGAAAGCCCTGATGCTGTGCAAGCACTGCTCAGCAAATCCAAAACATCAGTGCGTTATCAACACTGTTTTAGCCACAAATGCAAAGCACAGCACTGCATGGGCTGCTGTGAGGAAAGTTAACTCCACCTCAGTGGAGACAGTACATCATGAAACGTAATTGTGCATGATATGGGCTTGTTGCTTGAAAGGGATGTCCACAGGGACACAGGGATGGATCAAAAAGCACAGCTTACCTTGAACTGTGACAATAATGTTGTTCAGCTAGCTCTACTTAATTCTACTTCAATAAAATTGATGTGACATTAATGCACAATGTTAGGCTGACCTTAGGATTTACATGCATAAGAAAACAATTAAATGCTGCGCTCCCAAAGTGCTAAGCAACAACTAAAATTTAACAGAAAGAACTTGAGTATGCCAAAGATAAATTACCTGGGAAAACCCCCTAGAATTAACTGATTTTCTTCACATTTTAGTATTGATTGGACTGTTTGAGTGGTGAAAATTGCAGGACAGCAAATCCAATTAGTGAAATATGATACTGCTTTAAGTAAGCAAACATGCTTTGGTGGCCAAAGCTTGGTTGCTTTATTTTTCTGCTTCATGGCCTGCTTCCCAGCTTTAATGCCTAATCCTAAAACATGCTGCTGAGTGCATTTTGTGACAATTCACAAGATCTGCCTACCTACAACTTCCGAATTCTCTATAAAATGATGAGTGTTGTTTATCTTAATCAAAGTCAGTTTTCTCATCTTATCTTTTTGCACCTCCCTAATCCTCTCTGTTGTTCTTCTGCCTCCCTGACAGTTTAGTATTCACAGAGGTGTGCCTGTGTATCCGGGAACAGAGGATTTGTTGAAATAGAAAAAAAAGGCTGATGTCTGATCAAGAGAACTGGTTTAAATGGGTTATCTGGCAAGAACACAGCAGGGCTGTCTTATATGTTGGACCTCTCCATGATGGGTCCTGAGGAATGGAGGCAGAAAGTAGAAAAAAAAACCAACCCAAAGTTATGTTTTTGAGGGGCTTACCTCAAGAATAGCTTACTTGAGGACAGTTGAGCCAATATCTGGTGAAGAAGGAACTCTGCTTTCCTGAATTCAGATTGATTCTTAATGAACAGGGGATGGAGGGTGAGGGACATTATCTATAGAGAGTCTGTGGGTTTTACTAGGTTCACTGTAAAACAGCATTACTGGAAAAAGAATGGTAACCCTTAAAGAAACATTTAAAGAAAAGGAAAAGACATTACGAGCTATAGAACTGAATTCTCTGTATTACAGGGTAGATAGCTGTAACTGGCTAAGGTTCTTGTTGTACTATCCAGGTGGAGGACATTTCCCAGATTTCATTCTTCAGATGGATAAAATCCAGCCAAAGTTTATTCATGACTAGTTCATACTAATTTGTTCTGTTGCCATTTTTTTTAGCTTAGTTTAGCTCTTCTCTCTCCCTCTCATTTATCACCCTGATGATTTTACAGACTGCTTTCTGTTTTTTCTTCCTGAATTAAATGAGCCAAGATTTTTTTTAAAGTTTCTTTTCCAAACATAAGCTCTCAATTTAGTTGACAATTTCTAGCAGGTTTTCTGTGCACACATTCCATTCGGGATTCATCTCTCTTGAAATGGATGAATGAAATTCTGTACAGTGTATACGAGGGCTCACTAATGCCTTAAAACTGGTAATGATTACAAGATCAAAGCAGACTAGCATTGGCTTTTCAAGGTGCTTGATTTGGGGGGCTGAGTAGAAAAATCATTATCTAGTCATAGCAGGAGACATTCTTTGCTTTCTTGAATCAAATGTCCTGGATGAACATGCTGTGTAAAATTAAAAAAAACAAACCTATTTTGACACTAGCAATTTCTCTACCAGAATATTTCAGGTGACAAGACTAACATAAGCATCGAAAACCAATCTTTATGTCTAGAGGTTCAGTTGGAACACTATTTGGACCAAGAAAGGAAGAAGAAATTGGAGATTGGTAGACGAACATTTTTTATTGTGTCAGAAAACTTTTCTGTATGAAACAATATTTTGCCATGCTCTGCATTGTGTGAACTAAAGACAATTCACATGGGACGTGTAGATTGGTGTCAGCCCAAAAATATAAATGATGAGTAGATGTAGTATATCTATACAATTATGAATCATTTAAGTCAAACATTTTTTTCCAGGTAGGTCTATTTATGGATCTTAAAGTCGTGGCAATCACTTTATTCTGGGTTTGTTTTCAGAGTTTGCAGAAACAGATCATCATAAAAAAAAAAAAAAATTTTAAAAAAAATCTAATGTGCTTACTAAAGACTCCTCCATGGTCTGCTACTGTTACTTTGGGATTCCATGAAAAGCTCCTGAAAAAAATGAGAAGTTACATAGTCTTAAAAAAAATAAGATGCAGAGAAATCAATTTAATATTGTGGAATTAAATACTGGAGCCTAGCAAACAAACAAAAAAACCCCAAAAAACCAACGAAAAACACCCCCACACCAAGAACGTAGCAGGTAACATTTTGGAGAAATACTCCAAAGCAGCAACCAAATGATGAACACCCCCATTTTCTACATTAAGCATTTGCAATTACCTGTGCTTACATTCAAATAACAATAATAGACTGGCATTAAGAATGAAGAGTCAATCATAAAAATACTAGAAAATGCTCAAGACAGCACCCAGTGCAAATCGAATTTATCCTAGGCCTCACAGTTACAAAAATCACGTTGATCTAGTAGGAATAACAAATAAAATAAAAACCTCAGCAGAGAGAATTTAGTCTCTAATGCTTGAAGTTCTCAAACTGTAAATGACTGAAAACCTCTTTGTAAGGGAAATATTAAACAACATGAATGAAAAGAGCTGTTACGGTCTCACTCACTGTAATGTACAGTTCAAGGGCCTAGCTGATATTGTCAGAATTTCAGTTTTGGTCAGGAGAGGAAGCATTTGAAGCTGGTGCTTATTAGCAGAAGTTCTGATTGCTCAAACATGATCACTCTGATACAGAAACGGGGTTATTTTTACCTTGACTTTTCCTCTAGCATTCCTCTTGATATTAATGGAAACTTGGGTCAAAGCTCTAAACATAGATTAAACATAATTGCATGTGATTCTCATTATTTGCCACACCTATTGCTATACCTTTACAAAATACCATTACCCCAAATATCTTCCAGCAATTTTCCCTGTTCTCTTTCAGCGTTACTAATTCGCGATTTTCAGTATGGCTTGTTATAGTAATATTGACAAGTGGCATATAACCACTCAATCAAGCATATCAAGTCCTTTAATTTGGTCTAATTCAGGCATCAATGAAAGGTGTGAAGCTTTTACATTTGCTCTACTGAAACTAATGTCCATCACAAACCAAATTGATTTTCAGTTTCAATACAAATCAAAATTTGATCACATGAAAAAGTGTTGTCAAGCCTGCTAAACTGATAATGAATGAACAAAGTGAAGCGACCGTTGAATATCTACCTCACATTTTTCTTTACTCTGGTGCATAATTTCTAGCCATTCAAAGTAATTTTCTGAAAGATGAAACACCTCAGTCATTTTTTGCATGACTACTTTGTTTAATACTCCAGGCCTATTTTTCAGTTGTATTTTGTGTTATGGTACTTCATATAGGCAAAGTAAATGGATTCTTTGGTATAAATGTTTCTGATTTGGCAAATAGCCACATGTGAGAGACAAAGTGGAAAGTGTATGCAGAGGAGAGAATGTATCTCCAAGAAACTCTGTGTCCCAAATGTGACTCCAGCTTCCATTTTCCCAGAGGTATATAGATGGATTGCACAGAAATGGCTGACAACAGTTTTGAAAGACAAATAAGACAGCATGATGGTTATATCTGTCTCTATAATTGCTTTCTTTGAGGAAGCTGTAATTCTCCTAATAACACTGATTAAGAGACATGCCTGCTTTTGTTGTCTATATTGTTAGTGATATAAGTAATCTTAAATGGTTCTACAATAATTACACATAAAGAAAGAAAAATGTCTGGTATTGCTTTTTTGTTAATGTTTTTGTTTATCTGAAATTTTAGAAGTAATACAAATAGAATAAGGTTAATCAGTTAATCCTCGATACCATCTCTCTAACATCTTCAACACATTCATCTTGTGGGCATATTCTTATGTCTTGATCTATGCCTGGAGATCTACATTTGTTCTAACAGCTTAAGAACAAGCTGTTAATACCACAGAAATATTTGTTTTATACTGATATAAAATAATTAATTGCAGCAAAAAATCTGCAGTGTCTCCAGAGCACTGCCCATTTATGCAGAAACAAAACTGTTAGCTCATTTTATATAATTAAGGCTACCCTTTCCAAGATTTTCTCGGGAAATCTGTACACTGAATCAGTATCTTCATGACCTTCACGGTTATTGGCCATACTGTGCTATCTATTTATAAACACAACTTCCCATTGATTTCTAGGAAAGACAACTTGGGAACAGTGTGCATTGCCTAGCAAGTGGTAGGACCCATAACAGATTCACTAGTTGCAGAATATCCATCTAACTTTATGTGGTATGAATAAGACATTAAAATCTAGTAGAGTTACATCAAGATAAAGCATGTATAAGCAAGATCTGATCCTGGTGCCTGTATGAATTGTATTTATGGTGTTCATTCCTTCGGCATCTACAAATCTAGTTGATTTTCAGATGACAAACTTTCTATTAGTAGAAGTTATATGATTTAACTGTCATCAAAATTAGATCTATATTCACATACTGATTAACTGACAACTCAGTTTACATCTTCAGCTCAGCTAGTTCTGTCTCTGAGAGTTAGGTCAATCACTTTTGACTTCTCTTGAAATGTTTTCTCTTCATTTAAAAGATGGCTTTAGATATGTTAGACTAAATCACACCAAAACTGGAACAGGGTTTAGCCATCCTCCAGTCTTCTCTCTTGCCTCCACTTTCAGTTGGCATATAACTGAGAAGCACCTGAAATTCCACATGTACCTGCTGAAAATCTTTTGGGGAATGCCTTTACCCATTCTGCCCAACACGCTGTTTGCTGTCATGTTCTCCTAAAGTGTGTGGAAAAACTGGCTTTCAACACATCCCAAGAAAAGGTTCTGGACCTCAGTTCTCTCAGTTCTTGCATAAATGGTCTAAAATCTAAACTTTTAAATGCAGGGTGGACAGAGCCATCCTTACCACTTGACTGGAAACCAAAGTAAAAGAAGACTTTGCCTTGTCTTTGGAGGTGTTGCTGGAGGTGTTTGCTTTGGAGAAAGGATTCGTATCTGGCTCATAGGTGAATGAAGATGCTAGGTTCATATACTTAAAATTGGGAATATAAACGGTAGTAGAGATGCATTTATGATTTCCAATTGGCTGACTGGAAGTGGTCTACCACTCAACATGCAACTAACTTTTGGATTTCGCTTTAGGATCTGGACACATTCAAGAATATATGTGCAAAGTCTTTCACAAGAAGGCAGGAATTTTCTTTCTATCAGCTCTCTGAGCTACCCAGCTATCAGTCAAATCTAAGCCAGAAACTCTGTAGCCCCGCTAGGAAAGTACATGGTTTGAGCCAGTTGAAGCTTGTCTGACTTGAATATGCCTGAATGTTTGGTGAGATATAGTCTTTAGCCTGTATGAAGGTGAAATCTTGTCCTGATAGAAGTTTTCTGTAATTCAGGAATAGTAGACATTGTCTATGTTTCCTTGTGGAGGTCATGTACACACAGGGTTGGGTCAAGGTGGAAGCAAACCCAACATTATCTGGGCTGCCCTACAGGATGCAACAAACTGGCTATAGCTCAGTGCCGGTATCAAAGCCCTGGGAAGCACAAAGCACATTTTGTAGCAAACAAAGTGAGGGCAGTGTCTACAGGCGGTCTGAAAGAAGGAACAGCCTTGTGTCTCTCACACAGCAGCCATCACTGTTTCTCATGCCACTGTAAACAGAAGTGCTAAGTCCCATCACCAATCATTTAGCTCTCCAGTTTCCTGTGGCAGGAATTGCCTGGCTTTGGGTTAATTCTAACCTCTTCCTATAGTGACATCATATCCATTTTTTCTCAGATTTATTTCTTAATGTCTCATGCTGAACTGTAGGTTGACAATCAGCTATGAATG
Organism: Aramus guarauna; assembly: GCA_013400195.1. Taxonomy (NCBI): domain Eukaryota; kingdom Metazoa; phylum Chordata; class Aves; order Gruiformes; family Aramidae; genus Aramus; species Aramus guarauna. The sequence continues at coordinate 214,837 of VXBL01002526.1, read as the reverse complement.
GAAATAATATCAGTAAATGTACTTTAGTTTTGACCTAAAATCCAGTCATGATCTCTGCATTTCTGAAGCACATTACTATGGACTAGTTGTCTACTGTGACACCATTTTATTAACTTAAACTGGACAGTCAAGAATGATGTCTGCTTGTCAGATGTGAACAGGAGGATGCTGTTGTGCTGGTTTTGGTACACTTCTGAACTCTAAAGTTAGTAGGAAGAGACCTGCTGGTTTGTTATGAACTTTGACAACAAGTTTCTCTCCATCTATGTCCAAATTGTTTAAACCAAATATTTTTGTTAAGTTTATGGAAAAATATTCTGTGCGTGCTTTTGTGTGTAGAGTTAATATGTGGAATTTTAACTTCTTTGATCTCTAATGCAACAATGTGTGAAATGGATTCAATTCAATTTTTCATTGTAAGTGGATCCTGTAAAATTTATTTAATACATCAAGAGCTCTGAGATCCTCATGGAAAGAAAGAAAATAAGAAAGGATAAAAAAAAAAAATCATTGTGTTTGATATTTGTTGGGGGTTTTTTTGTTTGTTTGTGGGTTTGGTTTTTATTAACTGAGTAAAAGAAGTAGAAAGCAATATTATTACTGGAATGGTGGAAAAGAAAAAATGAAAATGTTGGAAAGAAGGCTCCTTAAACAGTTGCAAGCTTGTCAGACAAGATCATCATTTAGGGTTTTACAAGGGAGAGTTCTTATGGGACTGTAAATACAGAAATCACAGTCTACATCAGCAGAAAAATAAATCCAGTAATAAACGCAACACGATTAGTGGTGCTTGGGAATTCTGGAGTGAATGCTGCTTCAAACCACTCTCACAAGATGGAATGGAAAGTGATGTGGAAAGAAAGAACAGCAAAATGCCGATGGTATATGGTCTCTTGAGCAAAGGGCTGACATGATATTTTATACACTGTAGGCAAAAGCATAGACCTCTGAAAGCAAAACCCTCTCTTGAGTCCAGAAGCATCGGTAGTGTAAATTTACCACAACATCTGCAGCAGTTCACTAGGTGGCTAGTGTGACGTTATTCACAGAGCCTGAAATATTTCATGTGTTCCTATAGGTGAGAAATACTTTCTGGCAACAATGAACTTTTCTTTGTTCCACTGCTTTTTAATTAGTATTCCTTGAGCCATTTCCCTTGTTCTGATAATATTCTGCCATACTCTTTGCACTGCTCTTTATCTGCTTAAAGCAAACAAAAAACCCCAGTAATTTTCCCCCCACTTCTGTTCAAAGCTATTTTGGTGGTGTCTTTCAGAGTTGCATGATTCTAGAACAGGCCTCATCAACAGTGATCAGTCTGAGGTCATAAAGATCCTCAGCAAAGCAGGCCAAAGTCTGCTCCCAATTCACATACTGGATAGTTAGCATAGCATAGTAGAGAGAGGTAATTAAAATACTGTTGAGTGCTGAAGTGAAAGGGAGGAGGCAATCTACTGTACACAGATAATATTTAATCCTGAAAAGGCTGTCCCATGCCATCTTGTGACACTGTATTTCTTTGCATTCCTTGACAAAGGTCACCGTTGAAGCAGGCATTAATGGCATGATGGATTGAGATGAGAATTGTGAAGTGGAGGGTTGGTGATTGAAATAATATAAGCTGACGCGGTGAACAATAATCCTCTCAGTAGTTTGGTTTCCCTGAAAATCCAGGCCTGTGACCTGCCTGATGTGGGCCATGTTGATGAACCTCTGGCTAAATTGCATTAAGTTCTTTGTAAGGAAAATATAGTTTGTCTGGGAGATGGGAAAAGGTGAAGTTAGTGCCTCCTTTGTCCTGTTTTATAAAGTCAGGGAAGGGCTTGAGGTGTTTCTTGGTCCAGCAGCTCAGGTAAGCCTGAAAGCCATGCCAGCTGTTGCAAAAGAGGGTGAAGGAGGTATTAAGGAGAAGTTGGCTAACAATGAGGAGAAGATTAGTTCCCATAGCTGAAAGATCACCCAAATAACAGGTACTGAGGATCTTTATATCTCTACCCAAACTCAACTGCCTTATTTGTCTGCTGAAAGTAGAAAATACTCTTTACTAGTATGGTGAGTCTCCTTTGTTTGTACAGAGAGATTCAAAAGCATTGAAGGTGCTCCTAATGTGAGAACTCTGTGGCATTTGGAAGTGATCAGCACAGGCCCTTTCTCTAGGCTAGGTAGTAGCACAGGAGAAGATGGGAACTATAGTTTCAAGCATCAGTGCTGATTGCTCAGTCCTACCCACTGCAGTTGACCTTTAAGAACACCAGCTAATTTGAGACCAAAAAGCAATATGTTTCCTTTAAAATTCTCTGTGCCTGATTATTATTATTACCCCAGATTGAATGTTTCTCTCCCTCTGCAGCTGGAATTTTAATTGGCTGTTCTGTTCCTGTAACAGCTGCTAAGAAGATTTGCTCTTCCCCTAACTGCTGTATTACTTCTATACCACCAAATGTAGTTAAATTTTGTTATCCCTGCATACTTATTTTTTGTCTCATTTCAGTTCATTTAGCTTCTTAAGAGATGGATGGAGCCTTAAGATGGTTTAAAAGTGTTGGTGGCTTTCTCAGATTGACAAGTATTGGCATACTGACATATCAAAGCTTTGTTTGTAGATGATGCCTAAATGCAGTGAAGACATGCCAATATTCATTCCTTGGCATGTTGAGGCTTGCTGGATTTGTGCAAAGAAAGCAAATTGTCTTGTACATGTATTTTGCAATACTGTAGGGAAAGCTGGATCTAACAGATGAGGAAGATGACCTATTGATGTTTCACTACTGTAAGCTGTAAATGCCTTCCAGAGGCATCACCTGCACATTTCCTCAGGTTGAGCATTATCCCCCCTCTGCCCAAAACAGAAAAGTTTTTCCTCTTGGAAGGCCAGCAACATGTCCTTTCCAGGCATCCCCTGTTCAAATCCAAATTCTGGGATCTAGTCCAGGGATTCATGGTGCGATTTGGAGGCTGGCCAGCACACACAATGTGCTGCACATTTCCTTATCTGAAGAGGCAGCTAGCAAATGTTGTTATAAGAACAAGCCCCTTTTTTCTCCATTCATTTGATTTTTCGAGTTGCCCTGCTCCTGTGTCTCTAAAGCTGATTGGAAGGCTTGAGAAAGGACTGTGAATAAGCCAATCAGCAATCTGTGTCCTAAATATTGACTTTGGCTGCTAATAGGAGTGTTTAGATACAGGACCAAGTGCTCTTATTAGCTGCCAAAGGACAGGATTAGTACATTTACTAGTAAGACAGGGCTGACAATCTGCTTTACAGAGAAAATACATCTGGGCTGACCTTATGTGAGTTGGCCCTCTAGGAAAACAAATAATCAAGGCCAATGAAATGAAAAGGGTGATCACTATAGCTATTTGCTTGTTGATTACAAGTAACTAATACTCCATTTATGCTCAAAAGTAAGGGCCCCGCATGTAGTCTGTGGTCACTGATTGGAAATGGTAGATTAGCACTTAGTTTGCTGGTAGTATAAGAATGGTACAGCTTAATGGCTGCTCTGCAGACTCTGAGGACAAACTATGTTAAAATGAAAACCTAATTTCTCCATCATCGAATATGGGATAACTGATCTTCTTTTACAAGCTCATTTTGTATAGAGGTAAGTGGATGATGTTTAAAACCCTGTTGCATAATCTGTTTATTTTCTCTCCTTCTACATTTTGATATCTAATAATTTTCTGTTTTCTTATTATTTATTTTATACAGCCTCTCCTTGTTTTAGAGAAGACTTCAGGACTCAGTAGCTCAAAAGTGACAAGTGATTTTGCCTGCCTGGTATTGTTTATCTAACCAGAGGTAACTTAAAAACAGTTTTCAAGAATAAGTAAATACTTTCCCATGAAATACCACCTGAAGCCAAATCTGAACATTCTCAAAATCTCTAGTAATTTCCAACAAAATCATATTCCTTTCCTGACTTTCTCATGTGTTTCCTTTTTCATTCCCTATTGCACCTCTCTGTTCTCCTCCCCTTCCTCCTTGTACTTTTTCTTTCCATGTCTTTCAGGATTACTGTCTACTTCTTCTATCTTTCTTTGCATGTTATTTAGTTACATACAATTAGGAAGCCTGGATATGATTTTTCATACATCGTATTTAATGATCTCAAAACCATGCTAGCAACAGTAATGCTATTTTGAAAAGTGTTAATGACAGGGTGTCACCACCATTTATGCTAAATCTGCTGGTGAAAGCTGAACCCACCCCAGGTTATCTACAGGTAATCCCAGATACCCCAGTCCCTGGGAGAAACAGGGTCTGGCCAGGAATTTAGAACAAGGAAACTTATGGCAGTGCTTGTTCTACACCCTTCAGGAAATGAGGCATAGAGGAATAGAGGTACATATGTAGACTGAGCAAACAATACCCCTGCACTTGGAAGTAATCCTGCGTTCTGGTCAGCCCTGAAGCAGTCAGGCAGTTGGACTAGATGATAATTGTAGGTCCCTTCCAAATGAAAATATGTCATTCTATTCTATTCTGTTCTGTTCAGAACTCTGAGATCAGCTGGTTGCTCGGGCCAAAGGGCTCTTCACACAGCAAGAGTAACTTACAGTTTTGTAAGTTTTGTAAGAGTAACTCTTGTAGAAGGTGCACCTATAATCCCAGTAGCTAAACAAGAAGATCAGATCTTGCTCTCTGTGCAGCAAAGCTGCCAAATGGGGAAGTGTAACTGTGCTCCTTCCTTCTCCAGCTGCCTTGCATCAACCCTTAGAAGCATACCTGGGAGTGAAAACATGTCAGGAGAAAATGAAGTAAGCAGTGATACACATCAGATATCCTGACAATCAAGCATGAACGTCAGAATGCCCATGTCGTCTTCCAGCTTCCTAAGCACCTGTTCTGTTTATGGTACTCACACCTTTAAAATTCAAGCATGTACGTGAGGCCCTGCAAGGAATCCACTTTGTGTGGGAGAAGACTGTAGACTAATAACAGTAACAAGTCCCTATTGGTGATGTAGGTGTTTTTGTAGATCTTGGCTTGTGTCAAAGGGGAAAAAGTAAATGAGACATAGTTATGTAAAATGAAAGTGTAAGGCTTTTCTGAAATTTCAGTTATGCATAATAAACTGGGAATCCTGGGATCTTGTAGTAACTATGGCACTAGGCTGCAAGGAACAGTGAAAGTACTGTATGCTTGACATACGGGCTAGGAAACTACTAATTTTAATTGCACATTTAATCATTTACATAGTAGATGTAAATGTGATATCAATAACATGTTTTAATATTTAACTATGTGCTTATTGGAAAGAAAAGAAAATCAGAGAAAAAATTTTCATCCCTGACAGAAAGACTTTACTTTTCTAGAACTGGTTCAGGTAACTGAGCACATAGGAAGGATTATCTGGCTGGATACTGAAGAATCAACTGTGTAGTTCTGTGAAAACAAAAATTTGTTGGGAATTAATTAGGTAAACAGAAGTTAAAACCTTATTATACGTGAAAAGATAAAATCCTTATTTGAATGCAAATACTTTTTCCCTATGCAAGTAATGTATGAGGATATGATTTTGTATCCTCTGAATACATCAGAGACAGATTACTACCTGGATATGTCATAGATAAAGAATAAAAGAACCTAAAAAAGTGTGAAAGAGAAACCAGGCAATATAGGAATAGAGTCTCAAGTGAACTGTGCCAATGGACAGATTCTGACTGAAACCAAAATTTGACCATTTAAAACTGTAGTAGTTATATCTGTTGCAATTACACCAGTTCATTTTAACAGGGGATGAAGGGGGAGTGCAGGCCTGCAGACTGCATTTAACAATGGTAAGCGTGGGTCTCTTCCAAACTTTGCTTTGGAAAGAGATTTAACCTGTATATCCAAAAGGTGACATCTATGTCACCCCTACATCTATGAAACTCAGAAGGAATTCTACTTCTTGTTATGGAGCAGCATATGGAGATACACACTCCAGGTGTGGCCTCACCAGTGCTGAGGAGAGGGGAGAATCCCCTCCCTTGACCTGCTGGCAATGCTTTGCCTCATGCACCCCTGGACACCATTCACCTTCTTTGCTGCAAGGTCACATTGTTGACTCATGTTCATCTTGTGTCCACCAGGTCCTTTTCTGCCCTACTGCTCTCTGTCTGAGTGTCCCCCAGGCATGTACTGGGGGTGCAGTTCTGCCAAACTGCTCTCCATCTGTGTGCCTGGGATTATTCCTCCCCAGGTGCAGGACTTTGCACTTCCCCTTATTGAACTTCGTAAGGCTCCTGTCAGCCTGTTTCTCCAGCCTGCCAAGGTCCCTCTGGATAGCAGCACAACACTGTGGCATATCAGTGACTTCTCAAAGTTTTGGGTCATCTGCAAACTTGTTGAGGGTGCACTCTGCCCCATCATCCAGATCATTAATGAAGATGTTAAACAAGACTGGACCCAGTGTTGGCCCTTGGGCTACACTGCTAATTACTGGCCTCCAACTAGACTTCATGCCACTGGTCACCACTCTCTGGGCCTGGCCATTCAGCCAGCTTTCAGTCCATCTCACTGTCTGTTTATCTAGCCCATGTATCAACAGCTTGTCCATAAGGATCTTATTGGAGACGGAGTCAAAGGTCTTACTGAAGTCCGGGCTGACAATATCCACTGCTCTGCCCTTATCTAACAGGCCAGTCATTTCATCGTAGAAGTTCACTGAGTTGGTCAAGCATGACTTCTTCTTGGTGAAGCCATGCTGACTACTCCTGATGATGTCTACTTCTGGCTGTGGAGGTAGTGTATGCGTTATAAGTGGGGAACAAGTCAAGTTCCTGTAAGGTTGGTGATTAGATTTCAATTTTGAGGACATTACTTACAGAGAGGATGAGCAGAAGTCCTGGAGGCCCTGTCCTCAGTTGGCTGTGATATTCCTAGTTCCTGATCTTCTAGAGGGAGAGTGGACAAAGTTCGCAAACAGAAGACAAAGTGACGGGACTCCACTGATTCTACTGTAATCATCCCCAGACTACATCACAAACTTCTTCAGTTAAGGAAAATGTAACAGCCCTTCTGTGTGCACAGTTAAACAGAAATTCACAAAAACAGAAAAGTCTTAATGAGGATGTGCAGTTAAAAAGCATGTTTTTATTTTTCTTTCTTTAAGTGTTGGAAGTTTCCATTAAGATTTTTCCAAACAGTGACATGACAACATGCAAGAAACAGATGACAAGCTGTAATTTCCCTGGTGATGCACAGAACAACTTGCAGTCAGAAAGCAGGTTTGTTAGGGAAAAGCCTTTTCAAGCTTTGGTGCAGCCAAAGTAACTGGATGGCTTAAGAACTAAAGCTTCATCTTAAACCTCAAACTCGTACTTTTGTACATTTTTGTATGCATTTGAACACTTTACTTATTCAAGCTGTATACACTGATCTGTAAGCATGAAGCAGAAAAATGAAGAGACTTTCCTCCATCCATGGTACCACAGTTAAGCTCATGATTCACTATAGTTAAAAATAAACATTGAAGACCGCTCTCACCCCCTGCCTTCATCTACTCCATGGAATTTTTCATGATGAAAAGCAATTTCAGTAAAGAACAGTATAATTGTTGTGTGTGTCTATGATGTAGCAGCTCAGTGAAAATATCTGCTTTGGATAAAGAAACATTCTCAAAAGTAAAGAAATATTAAAATGAAGTTAAAATGATGCAAAAATAATATAGCCTTTACTATATTCGTGTAACTATGCTGTAACACCATAAACAAAAGTCTAATTTACCCGTGTTTAGCACATTGGGGAATTTTGATTTCACATTGGATAAAAAGAGTATTGGTATGCAGTAAGTATTACTTGAAAAGAAAGTTAGTGAATTATCTATCTGACTTTCCAAAGCACAGGATAGCCAACATCTGAAGTTCCCTAAACTCCTCTGTTTCATGAGTGGTTCCTATAAATTGTAGAGCCTTCAAAGCCAGGTCTTTGGACTCGCTGCATAACTACATTGATACCATGCAGTTGGCACATCAAAAAATGTAAAGCTAAGGAAATTTAAAATAAGCCAGATCTGATTTTATTTTTTTTCTGAACTCATGGGAGATCTTGGCCGAAAATACAGATCTTACTCACCAGCAGTTCCTATTTCTCCCAATAAACCCTGTTACATATCTTCCTCAAAATGATTGACACTTGCTAATTTAGAGAAACAGTAAATGAAAAATATGGTCTTTCAGGTATCCAGTGATGCTAAAAGGTTCTTTTCAGATGAAAGCATGAAACACAACTCTTCCACCATTTCCTTTGGCACAGAATAACAAACCCCAATATTTTTGCTTTGCTAGCTATATTTTTTCTACTTTGGTGTAGATAGAATATATAGATCTTTCTACTTTTTTTTTTGCAAAATGGCATGGAATTAATTTTAATTGAAAAAAAGAAAAAGTCAATGCTAAAATGTTGACATGTGAAAGCTCTTTGTTTCAAAGGATTTGAATTTAACATTGTTTACTGTGTTGTCTTCTGGAATTTTATTTAAAAATTGATGAAAATTATTTAAAAATAACAAATATACTACTGTTTTATTGAAGATCCAGTTTTTGATAAACACAATACTACAAGATTATTTTTTTTTTGCAAATTATAAGGTAACATTTAGAAAAAAATAAGAGCACAAATTTTAGTAAGATGTTTCAATGTTTGGTGGATAGCTATTGCAGTTTTAAGGTAAAATCCTATCAAAATTCCATGCAGTTCACAAAAAGTACAGTTTCCCAAGAATACATATTTTAAAAAAAATAGAAACAGAGGAACATATGTCTGCAAAAACTCTGTAGAGCTGAAAAAAAGCACTTACTTCCTTTTCCTCTGGATACAAGAATTTGAAGTGTAGAGGGAAGTTCCCATCAGGGAGGAGCATTTTAAGGACACTGGATGCATGGGATGTGGTGCATTCCCACTGGGAGGGACACTGCCTCTCGCCTGCAGAGGGACTGGCTTTCCAGGTAATGCATGAAGGTGTGAGCTCACTAGATGTCATTTAAGGCGCTTGGACTTGCTGTGCACATGCAAATCACCAGCAAATATGCAAATGGGGCACAGGGGAGACCTGTACTTTAAGATAGCACTTTAAGATCAACTTGAATTGAAGCATTAGCACATTTTTGTTATTCTCCTTCATTTCAAACTTGCTTCTAGCTGACCAAGTATTCCCAACAAACTAACAGTTAAGAAAATAATATTGGTACTGAAATGAAACCTGGGCACAGCAGTTTCATCCTTCAGATTAACCTTTGTATCCAAATCTGGATTGTGAGACTGAGGTATGAGTTCAGCTTGAGTATGTACAAGAGAAAACAAAACAAGCTGTAAGAAAGAAAATCTTAATTGTTTTTGAAAGAGCCTAAAGAGGAACCTATTAGCAGCTTTCTAAGATCCAATTCTTCACTAATTCTGGTTTACTGCATATTCAAAGTCTTTCAGGACTGTTCTAGGGACAACTTTGACTCAGCTTGAAGGATGTGCCTCTGCTGAGTAACATTTGGCGTCAAAAAATAATCCAAATACTTCTTTGTAAGTTCTCTGGAGAGTAGAGAGGCAAAGCAATCCCTGAGATGATGTTTTTTCCCTCTTACAAGGAAGACAATCTCCAAACTGCAAGTGTTTCTTTTGAAGCTGCTGCTCCTTTACTTTCAGTTTTCTTGGGGAGAAGTGAATTATCTTTTCCAAGGAGAATTAAAGCAGCATTAGCAACACAGCTTTCATAAAAGCAGCAGATGGACAGTGAAACAGTCCATTTGCTTTCCACTGGAAGTATGCGTCCACCTGTGTGGACAGGTACTCTAGAAAGAACATAAACACTTTCTGGTACAGCAAGGTGCTCTAGTAGGCAACACCCTTGGGATCTCAGGTCTTTTCAGCATGGCCAGAAAGAGTCAAATGCAAATACCGAAAGTCATGGATGCCTGACACGGAGACTGCAAGGATATTAATAAACTAAACAGCATCATGGCTGCTCTCTGGAACTGGTGCCAACTAACATTTCCATGCTATTAAATTGGTTTTACCCATGAAATTATTTTCAACCTCCAGAACAGAGTCAACATATTACCTGCCTTTTGGAACCTGTGTCTGGTCCCTTCCAGCTACTGAAGAGTCCTCAAGAGTTACGTGGGACAGTGCTGGTCAGCCTGGGCAAGGGCACACCAGGATCCTCTGGAGAGTTCAGCAGTAATATATAAATGATTATGTTACAGTGGCTGAGCATCTTCCCTGGCATTGTTCAGCTTATCAGGACAGACATAGCTTGGGAGTCACACCTGAAATGAAGAAATATATTTTAAGATAAACTGAAAGTTTTGATAATGGATTTATATATCTCATAACAAACTCTTATTCTGAATGGGTGGTTAGCTTGGAGAGGATAAATGCAAGTCCTGTGAAAAGTGTGATTTCTGAGAGAATTCTGTCTTAATGAAATGAAGAAGGAATCATCCTTTCCTATATACAATCCTATTACACACAACACCCACACCCCCTTGCAAAAAAAAANAAATCTCTTAACCACAACACCCCCCCCCCCCTGTAAAAAAAAAAAAAAAAAAAAAAAAAAAAAAAACAGGAAAAAAAGAAAAAAGCCCAGGATTTCTAGAAATCTTGTAATTTTGATTTTTTTTTTTCCTATTGTGGTGGCAAACAGTAAAAATTGACTTAGGCAAAATTTTCTTAGATTTTTTTTTACCACTCCTGTGAAATGTGACATCTTGCCATTCAGAATGTGAAACTCCTGATTTCTTTAGATTGTGAAATGTTTCTCTGTTAATTCACCCGAATGCTTCTTCTGTTGTGGTTAATATAAGTTCCAACAATCTGTAAAACAAATAGCTGAAGGTCAGATGCTAAAACATTTGTAATAATTAAAATCTGCACACTCTTGGTCTTTTCTTTTTGAAATATAACCTGTGTTCCTAGATTATTTGTTGTTTCTGTTGTTGTTGCTTTCTCTTTCATTATCTGCTAGCTGAAGCCATTATCTGTAATTTAAGAGCAATTAATTTTTATTAAAGTATAATTACAGAAATAATTTTCTTCCTTCTAATGCAATCTTTGTTAAACTAAACCCAATAAAGAAATACATACAAAATAAACAAACTAATGAAGAATAATATTTGTTTTACCAAACATGACAGCATCCAAAGACAAGAACAGAGACACTTGCTGCCACTACTAAGTTGGATACCTGCACCCCTGCTGATAAAGAGAATCATCTCAATTTCTATTTGCTTTCTTTCTTAAAAAATAATAAAATCCCTTCTTTGATCTCGGAATGCTTCCCTGCTGAGCTGGGATTGATCTTTAAGAAGCACTGCTTTTAACTCTTTGCAGTCTTGTTCTTATGTACGTGCTGAAGAAAGGGACTGGACAGGCCATTTATTGCACTTGGATAGGTATCTCTGGGCAAGCTTAGCTTGGAGGCTGTGTTTTCGGGATCAAACCAACCAACACAAAAGCTTACCTTTTCTCTACGTCCTTCTTTATTTCTCACGTTGCTATACCACTCAGTAATCACAGTCCCCAAAACAGGAACATGCTGCTGGGAAAGGATCTTTTGTGTCACTGTATCACTCATGTCTTCTGATTGATAGTCTATATTTCCTTTGATTTTCTGGCCTGTATTTACTCATGGCTGGTTTATTCCTAGTTGCTTTTGTGCTAGCTGTGGCCTTTGGCTTAGGTGGATCTTCCTCCATCTTCAGCATAAAAGTCAAATCCTTTTCTTCGAGGTTTCCAAGACTTGGTTAAATAGTCCTATTGCAGACAAACGTAGTTTTGATACTTCAAGGAGGAGGTTGGACTAGGTGACCACCAGAGGTTCAATTCCAGTCCACATTTCTGTGATTTTTGCCTAGGAAAAAAACCTGAATTTATGTCAGTCTTGGGAACGTATTAATTTCTATCTCACCTGCTAAGATTAAATGAAAGGTTACATCTACAGTGGGAAAAAGGACAACATTCTCTTATGTTTAGATATCATAGATAAATTGTACAAATGCTTTACTTGACCTCTTACTAATCAGTAGAGGGTACAGAAGCTAGTAATGCTAAATTAAATGAAGTTTCTCCTTTAATCATCTGTGAAAACCAGAATGGTGTCTTGATTTCAAATATGTCATGAAAAAAATCCCAAACTTATTATTCCTGGATAAAAATAAGATAAAAGATAATATTTTATTTTGAGATTTCAGTATATTTTAGCAATTTAACTAGTTGAACAACTAGAGGAAATTTAAGGACTCTTACAAATGCCACTTGTGACATGCAGTAAAATTTACCTTTATAGACATTGGTGAAAAAGAAAAGAAGTCTTGCCCAGGCAGGTTCATTTAAACACCTAGGACTCTTTGTATTATTCAGAAAGTTTTAGTCATTACATAAGTGTTTCCCAAAATGGAAACAGGAATGAAAAATATATAATTGTTCCGTAGAACTTTCCTTTTCAGGATTTTTTCAAGAGCTATGCCTAAAGATTATAAATAAGTTATTAGCAAATGTTAAACTTACGATTAAAGCTTAACTGTACCCTTGGTTTATAGAGTAATTGAAGAAATAGCTTAGAATTGTACTTGGAACAGATGTGCAACTGATTTTGTGTGCTAGTAAATTTTTAGTAGCATGCTACATTTCAGAAAGAGTTGGAAGGTGGAGTTACTTTATTTTTTCTCCAAGAAACTTACTTTTTTCACACCCACCATCAGAATCCTGTGTGCTGACTCCTACCAAGTCCACTGAGCAGGAGTTGCTGTGGTTGACACTGCTCAGCTCCTTCAGACACCATCTTGAAGTTAATAGGTGTGTGATTAAGACTTCTCATTAATTCTGTAGACCTGCCACACTGTAAGGTTTCCCTTGACCTTTTTGCCCACTATTTCTACTCATTGGTATTGTTTCTGCAGTGCTTGTTCACATCATCATCTTTGATTTGGTTCTTTTTCTACTGAATGACCTTTTATATGTCTCAGAATAGTCTGGGTAACTTAGCAAAGAAACAGCAATTTCTGAAACATCAAAGCGTATTCCAATGTAAATTCAGCAAAATCTTTGTCATAATGCAATCCTCCTATTTTATAAATAGGTTCCTTTGAATCCTTTGTTATCATTTAACATGCTTGCAGAATTCCTTCTTATCCAAGTAACTGTTTTCATCCAGATATCATTTGCTTTCCATCTCATGCTTGCTTTTATTAGAATGCTGTAGCTGAATTTTGCTCCACAGGCAATATGCTTAAAATCTGCAGGATCACTTTTATGAGTCTTTTAAGAATAGGTCTCTGTATTTTACTTTATATTGTTATTTAGGGTGTTTGTGAAATGCCTGTAAATCTTGTGTAAGATTCACAAGTTTGTACTTACTGTTATGAAGGATAAACCTAGGATTCGGAGGGAAATGTAAATAAAACCTGAGTGGTATCCTTGGCACAATTATAAACCTTGGTCTTGGAGAGCTTATAAAACTGCTTAGATGCTTAAAGTTAAATGTGCACTTAGGTCTTTGCATAGTCAGGGCTGAAATGCATAACCTGCATAACCACAGTAGAAAACAACAAAATTATAAGAACACTACATGTATATCACATAATAATAGTATACAAAATAATAATAAAAATGTTGAATACCAACCATAATAAGAATTCTTGTATCTGAAGAAAAAATATCAAAATGTCCAAAGGCTTTCATATTGATCTGCGTATGAAGATGTTCTTACAGAGTTGCATATTAAAAATTTGTCTTTGTCTAGCCAACCACATTGATCAGTCATCACTTTCTTATCAAAGGCGTGACTGCTGATTTGGAGAACTGAAAGCTCCCACCCATTTATATAAGTTAAGCACATTACAAAATATGTCTCATTTTTCACGGCATTGCTGAGAACGTATTCAATCTCTCAAAAAACACTGTTAAACTTCCCTTTGTAAAACATAGCAACAGATGTTCCAAACATCTCCCAAAATGGTCAGTGCTATGAAATGAGCAACATCACTATTGTTTGTGAAGGAAACAGAGATCCAGCAGCATTCAGGTTTAAACAGGCTCTTGTTATCAAATGCAAATCAACCCCAAATAGGGTAATGTAGTTTTAAATAGTAAACAGGAGGCAAGAGGACTCATGTGGAGTCCTCTGAAAGGAAGCTTTCTGGATGATTTTGTCTATTGTTTTGTAGATACTTCAGAAAGTAGCATGCAGCCACACCATAATTTCAGTTTGTGTGCATAGTTTTCGTTAATGGCAGTAGGAGATATCCAGCCTGGAGGCACATCATGTCTCAATGGAGCATGTCCCAATGGTCCTGAAGATAGCTGAATGCTGCCATTAGTCTCAAGGGGAGTAAGAATTTAGACCAAGGCACGCCAACAAAAACAATAACAAAACCTCCCAAACTGATATATATGCAATTACATATTCTGTGTATTTTTGCAGGTCACAGATATTTGGTTATGAATGGAACTGCAAAGTTGTCAACATACATGTCTCTGGAGACTTTGTCATTACCATTTTTTCTGTGTTAAATCACCACTAAATTCAAATACGCTTACCATTTTTAAAAAGAACACACTAAGCTTTAATCCTGCAACATCCAGAGCAGAGGTACATTCTCTAGAGTTGATGGAAAAAGACTCTTTCAAAGGCCATTGTTCTGTCCCAACAGGGTGCCAGCAATGGGTATGGTAACCTGCACTTCAAGGGTGACTGGTGACAGAAGGTGGCAGGTTACCTGGATAAAGCGAAGAACTTTAAAATCCATCTACTTCAGTGAATAGTGATGGAGAGTATGGAGCAGGTATATGTTAGTGTGATTTATTTGATTTCAGTATCTTTTTTTTTTTTTTGATCTACACAAGTGCTAGTCACAAGCAAGTACCTTTTTTTCTGGCATGCTCTGATATTACTAATTTAACTTCATGTCCTAACTACAGGTTCAAGGAAATACCGTATTCATCCAATTCACATTATCGCTGGATTATATGTGATGTGAAAAGTCCTATGCAAAGTGTATGTGCTAGGAAAAAATGGCTTAGCAAGAGGGCTTAAGTAGTGCCTGAACCACTATTGGTGGATTTGACCTCATTACCCTTTCTAAGCAAAAGTGTTTTAAGTCTTATTCATAAATGAATAATTAAGAGACAGAAAAAACAAATGTTTTGATCAAAGCTAGGCGGTAATCTTTGGTAGAATACTGGAACCCCAACTTTTGAAGTTCTGTGTCAGTTCTGTGTGTTTACTTATCATAGAATCATAGAATATAATCATAGAATGGTTTGGGTTGGAAGGCACCTCAGAGATCATCTAGTTTCTCCCTACCTGCCATGGACAGGGACACCTTTCACTAGATGAGGTTGCCCAAAGCCCCATCCAACCTGGCCTTGAACACTTCCAGGGAGGGGGCATCCACAACTTCTCTGGGCAACCTGTTTCAGTGCCTCACCACCCTCACAGTAAAGATTTTCTTCTTAGTATCTAATCTAAAGCTAATGTCTTTCAGTTTAAAAGATAAAGGTAAAGAAACCCTGCCCATCTTTTCTGCAGGTCCTCTTTAAGTACTGGAAGGCTGCTATAAGGTCTTCTTGGAGCTTTCTCTTCTCTAGGCTGAACAACCCAAACTCTCTCAGCCCATTCTCATATGGGAAGTGCTCCAGCCCTCTGATCATCTTCATGGCCCTCCTCTGGACCTGCTCAAGTAGGTCCATGTCTTCCTTATACTGGAGGTCCCAGCATAAGACTACTAGACTTACTTGTAAGTATAGCAGCTGTTGCCAGAACGAGGCAAATCTCATGGATTTCAACTTTTTGTGAGAATGAGCTACCCATCCTGGAAAGTCTGTGGTGTATCTTGGTTGTTGGACATCACCACTCTTTTCTTCCTGTGTACAGGCTTAAAGTTGACATCTGTGCTGCTATTTTTTTCCATTGTCTTTTGTCATGGTTTAACCCCAGCTGATAACTAAGCACCACACAGCCACTCGCTCACCCCTTCCCCCTGCAAGGGGATGAGGATGACAATGGAAAAGAAAACCTCGTGGACTGAAATAAAGACAGTTTAATAGGGAAACAAAGGAAGATCATGATGATGGTAACAACAACAACAATAACCAATATCAATAATATATATACATATACACACAAGTTATGCACAAATGCAATTGCTCGCTACATGTGGAACCTCCTCCTGATGCTCACTTTTTCTGAGCAGCTTCCCAGGTAGCTTCCTAGTTCTATCTGGAGCATATTCCTATGGCAGGGAATGTCGCTTTGGCCAGTCTGGGCCAGCTGTCCTGGCTGTGCCCTCCCAGCTTCTTCTGCACCTGGCAGGGCACAGTGAGAAGCTGAAAAGTCCTTGACTTAGTGTAGACACTGCAATTACCTAGCAACAACTAAAAACATCAGTGTGTTATCAACATTATTCTCTTGAAAAATCCAAAACACAGCACAGTACCAGCTACTAGAAAGAAAATTAACTCTATATCTCAGCTAAACCCAGGACATCTCTGCTCTCTGCTTATATACAGAGACTTAGCTTATTTTTCATTCTGCCCAGTCTCTGCTCCAATTTCATCCTATTTTTCACTATTAATTTCACTCTCCATCATCCTATCTGTTCCCACAGGTGAAATGAAGGAATACATAAAATAAAAGCTCCGTGGCACTCAATTCTGAACCAGTAACATCTCAGTCACTTTCGAATTATCACAGGCAAAGTGAAGATGCCTGTCCTTAGTTGTAATTCATTATTCACCCAAGCATTTAGTGTAAGATATTAAATGCAATAATTTCAATGAATCAACCTGTTTCCCTTTTGTATATGGTAAATCATTCCCAAAATAAGAAGGAAGGACTAATACCAATCACTAATTAACTATCAGCTCATTGATGCTTTCATTGATGTAAATTAGTATGATAAATCTGAAATACAGCAGCCACTAAATTCGAGGTAATAGTAGATACCATTGCTAGATATGAAACAGAAGCTGCAGAAAGCAGTACATGACAGTAACAGTACAAAAATGTGTTGTATAGCTTTTCTCCATTACACATCCTGGTTTTTATCACCTTATGCTGATGATAAATTGTGCATCAGAACCTTCCCCTTTAATGTAGGTATACAGAGGGTAATTCACTTATGTATATGCTGGAGAGTCTGAACTTGCTGGTAAACTTACTTCAGACCTGGCTTCCCCTGTTAGATAGGTAAGAGTAGACAACAAGCCTCTGTAGACTTCTGACTCATGCCAGGTCTAGTATTCTCCATTCATTCTAGTATTCTCCAAAGGCCGTACCATGGATCATATACTCCAGAAATTGAAATTTCTGTTTCTCATCAAAGAACTGTGGAGGCATAGAGATGTTTAGTTTTTCAGAGTAGTCAAGATTGAGCTGCTTAGATGATCTTATCGGCTTCTAGGAAAAAGAAGTAAGTCTCCTATGAGAGTATCAATGATATTTGCAAATAAAACCTAAAAAGGACCAGAACTTGTGAATTCTCCTTCACAGAAATACATATGCATTAAAAAAGAAATCTGAAGTAGCTTTCTGAAAGTGTACATATTTTGATACTAGTATTTATAGTTATATTAATACATAATGCATTATACATACTCTAAGCGTATTCACATTTAGTATATGTGGTAGACATGAGGGTTACAAGATTTTGTGGGGTGCAGACACTGTGATCCATACGGAAGGCAGTACATCCCATCTGTGAGGGCAGAGTCACATCCTGAGGTCCTGCAAACTGCAGGAGCTGGGAATATGGCACATTTTGTTCTAACGGACTGTAGCCGTGTGATTGAGGAACTCTGCTGAGAACGCTGAGCCTGCCAGGGAAGGGTTCGTGCTCAGGGCTAAGTTTTATACTCACAAAGTGGTGGCTGCTTCTCTGAAATTGGTAGAGGTCTGTCAGTATTTCTGTGACAAATAGGGATTCTGGTATTAGGCATAAGCAGCTTTTGGCTTTTAAATGCATCCTGACTGAGAAAGGAAAAAAAACCCAAACCAAACCACAAATGAAAGGAAGCGCAATACTGATAATATGCATATTAACCCACATGGTACCGCTATTGTTTCCTCCATGAAAGATGCTGAACAGATCACAGTGCCTCTGCGCTTTCTGAGTTTTGTCCCATTTCTGACTGAAATGAAATGGTATGGAAACATACAGTGAACACACATTGAATGTATTAAGCATTTAAACATTGCACATGACCTACCATATAAATTCACAGAAGTTATTGGCCTAAGACAATTCTATTTTGTCTGAATTTTATTCCTTCATCATGTTATCCTTTACTTTTACATCCTTTATTGTAAATTCCTTACAGAATTCCTATTTATTTTTTAAAGTTACATTTGAATGGCTTTCAACATTTTCTTGAACTAGCAACTATTTTCATTCAAGTAAAATTACTATGTGCCCAGTATTTGCTTTTATCAGCATATTACAGAATTACTTCTTTTTTTTTTACTCAGGACGAATTATTATCACTTGAAAACTAATTTATGTGCACAGTAACTTCTTTTTATATCATCTATAATTGTGTGTGCATACCCATATTAACATTATAACATATTACAAATTGATAAATGTGGTGCTGTTATGAGATACCACATAAAAATATATTTAATGACCTTTCCATAGAGCAGACAGATACTTTAGCTCATTTCATTTTAGAAGAAGCTGGGTATATTCACTGTGGCTATTATGGTTTGTAATACCTTATGTTGCAAGTTTTAAAGTCTATCAGAATTCCCTGTACACAATAGAGCTCCTACTGTATGTCAGGTAAATAAAATATATTTTGAAAACTCCCTAAACACCTACTTTTCAACAGTGGTTATTAAGGTTATTTATGGATATATCTATTCTCAGCATGTGGAATTCATAGCCACAGGAAGTCATAGAATAAAATATCAGAGCTGGATTTGAAAAGTAGCTGGCTCATTTTATGACTAGAGTAATGTTTGTGAGTGGTACATCCCTTAACACGGCAAGTCTGTGCAGGTGCAAGTGCAAGAGCAGATTCGTTGCCTTGAAGAAGAGAGGAACTTAAAATCTGTCTTGTTCTTTGCTGAATGTCATCCCATTTTTCAACACTCTTTTTTGAAATGTGACTGCCAGAGCTGGACAGAGTAATCTGTGGACACACTTTTAGTACTTGTTCATGCTCTTCTCTGGATTTATTGCAGATCCATTCTCCTGTTCAGGTAACCCCAACTTAGACATGCCTTGACTGTGTTAGCCCTCCTTGCCAGCATATCATGCTGTCAGGGTATGTTCTATGCCCCCCTCTCTTCACCTAGGTCATTTTTTAGAGAAATGGCTGTGTATAACTCAGTTGCCATGATGATTTTACTTCCTAATAGGCAAATATACATTTATCATCTTAGATCCATATAAGTGACTTATTCTTATTGTTATGGTATAGTCAATGATTTTTTTGTCATCCTCAGATTTTATTAGCAGTAGTTTTATTACAGATCATTGCTAAAGATACCAAATCCCATTAAGCCAAAACTGGAGCCTACAAGAAACATGACTTCCCACTTCCCGTTACTTTGGAAAGTCTATTCGTCACCCAGATTCTCCACCATTATTATGTTTTTTTATTGATTTTATATAGTATTATATATAGTGGTAAATTAAAAAAAAATCTCACAAAAATCAAATGGTTCAGATTATTCTACTACTTTACACAGTTGCCTTCTCCAACTGGATTTGCAGTCCCATAAAACTGATGACAAGTCTTAGATCAGTGCTGAGTATTAAGCACTGATGTAGTGTGTTTACACGTTTTCTCTTATACACTCACCCACCTACCCCTAACACATGCACATGTGTGCACATAGATATTTTTTCAGAAGTTTGTCATGGATAGATGATAGAGGTAAAATATTAGCCTTGATAGACTATTAATCTGATCTACCTCAGTGATGAAATATTATTAAGAAAGAGAATGTTTATTCTACTTTTTCTTTAGGTTCACAATGAAATAAAAGGTCTAACATATGGATTGTAAATATCTTGTTAATTATTTAAAATTACAAACCCCAAATACAATGAGATTAGCCCGTCGTTCCTCCAAGCTGCAGCACATACTGAAATGCTAACAGCTCATACACCAACCTATACCTCAAACTACCAACCTCTCTTCAGAGGTTAGCTGAAGCAGATGGACCTTCCTACACAGAACCAGAAATATACATTTTTAATGATGTCTCTCCAAGGTTCACAGTGTGAGACAGTCCTGATATTTAAAAAATAATTATTACTTGCTGCAAATCTGTAGTTTAGTAAAATCTCAAAGGCAACAAAAAACAAATAAAAATAAGCGAATGGGAGACCAAAGATCACAAAATCTAACAAATCAATTGTTACTTTAGGCATGTTTTTCTTGTGGTAACACCTATATGAGAAAATGTAGGAATTTAGCATGAGAGAGTGTCCTTGGGAGCCTCTTGTGTGGGCACCTGGCCACAGCAGAATTGTGCAGGAGGCATCACCCAGACGCGTTCCATGCTGCAGCAGCTCAGTGCTCCAAACAACACTGGCCAGATGTCTCCTCCGTGCTCTTTGTGACAAAGCTGGAAAATGTTTGTCTCCTCAGGGAACATGAAGGGCACAGAAAGCCAAGAGCATTACTTATATCCAGCTTATAGCTGGCCTGTTCCCTGGAGTAGGAACTCCATTTTCTGCTGCTAGCTGAACAGAGCTGTATCTACTATAGATAGCCATGGTCTTCTGAGGGGGCACGTGTATCTAGGCAAAGCTCTTTCTTGCAAAAGTAGCAGTGGTTAGAGCATTTAGCCAGAAAATTGGACAGCAGTCCTAGCAAATTTGTATCTTCAACTTCCCAGAAGAGCTAACTAAGCAATTACTTGGAGAATATCTGGGAGGACAACCCCTCACTGATCGTGCTGGAGCTGTGTCAGAAGAACAAGTAAGAAACTGCGTCACTGTCATGGAGACAGAGGACGAAGGGTTCCTACCATTTTGTTCGAGGACGCATAGCTGTTTCTAGTGACCAGGATCCATGTAATGTGAAACATGGGGTGGAACACAGATCTCCCCTTCCCTGACAAGTGACTGCCATGACTGGTACACTAGCCAGTAAGGCAGTGCTTTCTGCTGGGCTTATTGCTTTTGATATATTTTGGGAAGGCCTGAAAATGCCCAGTAAGTAGGATTATTTAGGGAAGCAAGTAGAGTTTAGGTATTGCTATATGAACATATCATATCTACACCTTTACAGTCTTTGAGTACTGGTGCAAGGTGCATAGAGACCATCTGTGAATCAAAATGCAGGTGATGTGTAATGTAGGTGTTGCGAGACTGACTGGCTACAGCTGGAGATTGCTGGCTTTCGGAACAGACTTCCTGAAAATACATGACTCACTCTTTTAAGCACCTAAGTGGGTTCTCTGGATCTCATTCATAGGCGTAATTTGCAAACCTGAATGATTAAATACAACTCCCCCCCACCTAAATTAGTATTTAGACAGATTAATTAGAACTGGAGTAGTTCCATCCAGTGTATCTGCAGCTTTTCTTTGGAGTGGAACAGCATCTTTTC
Organism: Aramus guarauna; assembly: GCA_013400195.1. Classification (NCBI taxonomy): domain Eukaryota; kingdom Metazoa; phylum Chordata; class Aves; order Gruiformes; family Aramidae; genus Aramus; species Aramus guarauna. Next base: position 193,287 of record VXBL01002526.1, on the reverse strand, counting down.
CTCCTCAAAAGGCTGGAAAATGAATTATAGGGTGTATAATGTGGTGTCCTAGCATGGCTTCCACCCTGACTATGAAGCTCAGATGTTAATGCTTTATTTTAGGCTATAGGGTTCAGTCTTAAAGCACTCTAAGACATGTGCAAACCTGTGAGTGAACTTCCCAGTTGCACTTAGGTCTCTTGCAGTCATACATGTTTGCAGCACTGAACTCAATTTCTGATTTGTGACAGGCAGTAATTTTGTAACGGGATTCCTTGCTTAGTTTATTAATTAGCAGTGACTATTGTTTATTATTTGTATGCAACTGTATTTCTCCATTTATGTATTTAGAAAGAGTCAAAATGAAGCATCAACTCCTGTTCCATTTCAAAAGATGGGAAAAGATTGTGCTGTTTAAATTTATGTTTTGAATTAAAGTAGCTGCAGAAACTGGACATTATTTATTTAATGTATTTGCTTAAAATTGTTAGCATAAGAAAAATAATATCTTTTAAAATGAACTGTCCAATTCATAAGTATCCTAAAGTATGAAGAAGTCATATATTTTCCATCTAGAATAGTAGCATTTTATTAAAAACACTATCCATAGTCTGCACTTGGAGTCAAAGGAGAAAATAAGGAAGATAAAACATGATGTCAATTTATCTTATTGCTATGAAAAACACAGCTGAAAAGGAAGCAAGTTGCATTACCAATACAAAAAATCATATTACCCTGTGTATATTTAAATGTCAGTTTGTTTTTCATGTATTTCTCATGAATGCAAACAATGCCTGTTTCTTGTTGAGCAGACCTGCTGAGTATAATGCTAAATAAAAGCAAAACAGGACTCATACGCTAGGCTGAATTTCCTTACCTTCCAGGCTCTGAAGGATTCAGGCAAAATAAAAGGTCTATGCTTCTTATGCCAGAAAGGGGCACATTATCAGGAAACCATTGCAAGCTCTTGAGCTGCCATGGAATAATTTTTCCCAGTGGTTGTTTTCATGGCAGTGAAAGAGCATGATGCATTAATTAGTTAATAGGAATGAGCAAAGGACATGAAATATATCCTCAGTTCCTTTGTTTCCACCTTGTAATAATTCTTAGGAATACAAGTTCCAGTGACCACAGATGTGGCTCTTTTCTTTACACAGATTAATCCAAGGTCAGTGGTTATTAATGTTGGTATAACTCTTATGATTTAATCAATGATGGGACCCCTGACTTGCATGAGTAATGAAGATCCTGCAGGATTTGGGTTGTATTAAGCAAAAAGAAGGGGGACTTGGAACGACCATTATGCAGTGAGACCTGTATCCTCATTTTCAGAGCTAGATTTCTTTGTAAATTTCTGCCCAAGATCTTGGCTTGTGGAAATGTCTAGATTCCTTTTCTGAATAACTAGGTGGTATTGGTGACTTGTGCTGGGTAATTTTAACTGACAGTAAACTATTCTGCTTAATGTGAAGAGTGTGTTATGGCTATTTTGACAAGTAGTTGAAGCTTTTTGCTCTTAGTGTGACACATACTACATGTGATATTCAGATAGCTTCTGGTAGTTTGGTAGCGTGATGTCTCTTTCACATATGGATCTAGCTTTTTTTTCATTTTAAGATTCTCCATAACCAAGGTATACATAGACAAACAGATAGACAGAATGACAAATACATAGATGAATGCATGTTATCTGTTTAAATACGCATGCATAAATCTCTTTTCACTGAAACCATTCAGACTCTAGCTAGCTTCCACAGGTGGAAGTGTGTATTTACATTCTGAAGGTCATATGCNGCAGCAATAACAACTCCTTCTTCTCTTTCTTGCTTAACCATGTAGTATACTCTTATGTCTTATGCAAGAGTACACTAACTAGGTGCTTTTGATTTTGTCAGTATCTTGGGACAGGTCATAAAAATAAGTCCATGTCATATACACCATAATCATGGCTCTTTGCTGTTATCAAAGTGTCTGAAATCTTGTGCAAGAAATTGATTGTTACTGTTTGGGAGCTCTTCTAGCTATATGGAATATTTCACCACTGTGGATCACACAACATAGAGGTCACTATTTGGTTTGATGGGGCACATCCAGGTGAGGCTGGCCAGCATTAGTGAGTTATTCAAAGGCCATTTTTCATAACAAATGTCTTGCTTTGTCCATCCAATACAACAGTATACCAACAATAGAACTAGCTCTAAGTGAATTAGTTTGCCTGCACTGCAGAGTAGCAAAGAACTTAGGTCACAGAAACAATATACTTGTGTCAGCGTTGTGTTGACTGCACAGTGAATATGGTTGTGAGTAGCTCCCGGAGAGGAGGATGATTAGTCCTGGCACTGTAGCTACATCGCTTCCAGTTCTGAACCGAACTCATTCAGAGCCAGCCTGGGGATCTCCATGCAGACATATCCAAGGTGTACTGCTACAGCATGTGCGTTTGTCTGAAACACAGCTAATAATAGCTATGACCAACAAGGAGAGGATAACCTTTTGACTTCAAGGTATCCTTTGCCACAGTGATCTAGGTCTCTGTGAGTTCAAGAAAAAAATGCCATAATATACTTTGTGTGGGTCTTTAGGCTGAAATGGAAATGGGAGTGACAGCAAAATACAGTTGCCCCATGTAGGTAGTATTTTGTGCTTGTGCAACATTGATTCCTAGTGACTGCCGATTTGTTTTGGGATGGAGGTCAACTGTAAAGCTCAGGCTGTGTGAGATCCAAATGTTCCTCTCTGTCATCGTGACATGCCGAACAGTCATGATCAGCTAATGCTCTCGTTACCGAGAGGACAGAGCTGCCAGAAGCTCCTGTCCTCATGTCCTTCATCACAGATCCTAGGATTTAAAATTAGTATTTTCTGCCAGGATTCTGCCCTATTGGCTTTTCAGATTGCAAAGCTAATCTTTTCACACCTGCATTTAGGTTATAGAAACACCGAAGTTTATACAGATCATCTTGTTTGATACGTGAAATATTGTATCTTTTTATATATTTTGTATTAGGCAGGACAGTATTTGAAATGAATGATGACAGCAATTACAACCAGGTGGCTCAAGCTTGTCATGGATACTTATTTACATTTTCAAATTGAAAAAGCTAAAATAATAATCAAATGCAAATCATGTGGAAGAGGATTTCACTAGCCTAAGTATGTCCATTTTTTAAGGTTAAATGGACTCACTGATCAAATTCTCATTATGTTCTGTGGTCATGATTAGTATATAAGATAGTCCCTATAACAATCTTATGCTGGTGTTCTACATCTTTGGTGGTGGTTATCTGCATGTACACAGGCACATATTCACTCAGCTTCGTGAATTTCTACTTCAGGTGGTATATTTATGAAGTGTTTTCCAAGCATCTTCCAATCAGTCATCCTAGTATCTTTGTCAAGTTTTTCTTTTCCTTTGCAAAATTCTGGGGTCTTGATGATACTGGTAGTAAGAAGCTGCTGTCACCAGATATATGGGAACACTTCATTATTCAATAATAATAGTCTACATTTTAAAATTACAATGTATACATCAGAATCTCATATCTGATATTCTGTTGAGTGCACCCAGCTTTATCAGCTTTTGAAAAAGCATGTATGTACATTTGAGCAACGGAAGAATTCATTCAAAAGAAAGAACTGAAAACCTCATTTCCATCAGTTGTTCACCATGCCATGAAACTGAAGCTTTACAATGACAGATAATACACTAATCTATGTGTGACAGTTTGTTAGTCATTTAAAATAAGCAGAGAAGGAAGTTACCATCAATGCATTCCAGGAACCTCCTGGATTGCTTATGCCCCACTGTGTGTTCCCTCCAACAGATAATGGGGTGGTTGAGGTCCCCCATGAGGACCAGGCCTTGTGAATGTGAGGCTGCTTCTATCTGTTTATAAAGGGCCTCATCTGTTTGGTCTTCCTGGTTGGGTGGCCTATAGCAGACCTCCACTATAATGTCCCCTGTCCCTGTCCTCCCTTTAATCCTGAACCGTAAGCTCTTGGTTAGCTCCTCATCCTTCCCCAGGTGGAGCTCCATGCACTCCAGATGGTCATTGACAGAGAGGGTATCATTCTCTCCTTGGATCCCCTGTATCCTTCCCCAGGTGGAGCTCCATCCTTCTGTTCCAACACTGCAGTCATAGGAGCCATCCCACCACATCTCTGTGATGCCAATGAGATCACAGGCCCTGCAGGCATGTGCACGCCTCTGACTCCTCTTGTTTATTCCCCATGCTACGTGCGTTTGCATAGAAGCATTTAAGTTGTGCCCCCGGTGAAGCTGACTTGCTGGCTGGAGTGGCTGGAATTCCTTTGTGCTGCACTTCAGGTGCTCTCCTGCTGACCTGTGATCCTTCTCCCCGCTCTGGGCATCTATTTACTGGTGCTGGCATCAAACTGGTAGGAGTGGGATGGATTGAGGTTCCCCTTCCCCAGCATCTTTCATTTAAAGCCCTCTTCACCATCTTAGCAAGCCTAGAATGGAGAGGTGGGCTCATCTGAATATTCCTGAACATTTCCAAATGTTTCTGCGCATTCCTGCCTCTCTAGTGCTGTCCATGGCAAATTGCAAAAGGCCACAACCAAGGCATCCCAGATACACAAAATTAATACTAGTTGTGAGTCTGACAACTGTGCTGCTACCATTTTTAACATCTTTCCCAGATGAGTCTGATCTAAATTTTAGGTTTCCTGGTAACAGTGCAGCTAACTCACAGTACATTATAGATAAATTACAGAAGTCTTTCAGCACCTGGGGATTCCTGCGTAGGCAGATCTTTCCTGACAGATGACAGTTTTGTTTCTTTATGGATAATAGAGCTGGGCCCCAAAGTTCTTGATGCTGAAGTGTTTTATTGTAGCAGGATCCGAGTAAGAAATAACTTTTTTATATATCAGAAGCTATTTAATAGGTATATAATTCAATTGCCTTTCAATGTATCATTTGATATGTTAGGATCTTTGAATATTTCCTGATTTCAAGAAATGGTTTATTCCTTCTTTAACAACAAAAGCAAATAAGTATTTCAGTTGACTTGCACGTTGTCATTGAGTGCTGACTAAACTGTTAGTGGAGCCACCTAATTGCACATGACAAGTATGCAAAACTAACTTGAAGGAAAAAGAACATTCCTAGAGAACTTCAAATGCTTAGGCCAAATATGTGAAGTATTAAGGTTTGCTAATTGGAAACTCTATTTACTTAATTAAAATACAGTGCCTGTGTGCTAATACAAATGAGAACAGTCAATATGTAGCTAGCAGGCATAAACAAAAGGGGATTACCTACCTGAAAAACACATTTACCTTAATTACAGCAGTCAAATTTTGTAAGTCTCTTCCTAATGAAAATGAGAGGGCATTATAAGAAGAATTGAGGTTAGCATATTATTCATGAGAATCATTAAAAAATTGTACTTCTAATACAGTGACTGTACATTTTCTTTGCCATATTCTCAACATAAGAAACATTGTTCAAGAAGTGTTATTAGTATTTTGTTGTATTTAAGCTTTAACTTTGATCTAATTTGCTCATATAATTCCCTTAGTGACTCTCAGGGGACAAGAAAGATTGTCCTGCAATTTGTACTAACGATGCCGATAACAGAAAGATCAGTGTTCTAAAAAAGACACACTAATCCAAATATAGCCATCTGCAGCTTGGCAGTCAGCAGGAAACGCCATGACCTGCGCACCAAAAGAAAGCGAAAGTGAGATCTGTTAAGCTAAATGTCACTTTCAGGAGCACCACCTTAGGAAGTAAAGTGTCTTGGCAGCGGCACATAGGTGTTTTTGACAAAGAAATGTTTTTTTCCGAAGTTGTTTTCTATGAAAAGCTGTTTCTTCTGAAAGTGACCATGAACTCTGTCACAGACATGATACCTCTCCTGCTGTGAACAAATATTGGAGCTGGGAACAAGCTGCCCCGCAGTATTTGTGATTCAGCCTGTCTTCTTATCTAGTTGAAAGAGCGTGTCAAATTTTAGTACTACATGTGTTGTCATTCTCTACTCCTTCAAACTAAACACATTTAACAGCAGTCTTGGTACCAATGAATTACCATGATATGAAAGAAGAAATAACTGATACACCTGCTGCTTGAATTTTGAATGAGAATATCACAGCAGGCAATATCAACACCAGGCAAAGCAAGGGCATGAAGCTGAGAGCTGCAGAAGTAGATTGGAGAGGGGCAGCGGTGCAGCTTCACCTTTCACTGAGGCTCCCTGATTTTCAGAAATGCTGCACAAAGCCCAGGAATGTCACAAGCAAATGGCACCGGCTGCAGATACCTCTGGCCACCCAACACTGTGGTTCTGCCATAGGAACATAAGTGTTCAATATTCAGTGCTTTTGTTTGAAAATTGCAGACCGATTTAATTTCTAAACTAAGTATCCCCTGCTATTTTAAAAAGCCATCTTTAATGGCACCTTTCTGAGCTTTTCTAAAAATTGGCTAAGGTAAACTTGAAAACGTGGTCTTTACAAATGCGTGCATCCAGGCTCAGCCGATGTCTTTCAACTCCATGCTGTCAATACAAAGCAATTGAGATTGCCTTATGGCTGAATAGCAGTAAATACCTTCCCTCTGATCACTGTTGCTCTTTCACAGGCAGCAGAGTTCCTCCCCCCCACTTTCTGCTTTGAGCCACTTGCTTCCCCTTTGTCGGCAATTCACCGCCCCGAATCCTTGTGCTGACACAATGGTTTGCTGGCCCCTTTGCAAATCTGCTCAGGAATTCGTCAGGTAAAAAAATGAATGACAAATTCAGCAGGTGGAGGAAGACAAAAGAGTGTGTGTGTGTGTGACTGCAACGCTAGTATAACGCCAGAAAATTTCAGCTGCTTATAACCACAAACTCATTAAGAGCTATGTTACTACAATTAGGTGTGTTTTGGGCTATGACACTGGAGACGGAAGGTAGATGTGACTTCTTAAATCACAATTATACTGTAACATTACGAATAACAGTCATAAGTGAATCCTTGCTGACAATATATCAGACAAGTATGGGGTCCCTTCCTTCCCTCCCCTCTCCCTCCCCCTTCCCTTCTTATCCAGATACTGTATAGAGGGTACAGCATAACTTTTTCCCTTTCGCTTTCTGAAGATGTAGGTTTTCTCATTTGGGGCTACCTCCTCCTCTGTATCAGTGCACCTGGGGTGTCCATTGTTGGTCATTGCCAGCTGAGCACCACTGGCATCAGTATGCAATATTATCTGTGATTGCATCAGTGAGACCAGAAGGAGAAGGGCTTAATGCTACCAGCTGCTGTCAGGCACAGTACACATCTACACTTGAAACTTCTTTCCAGCGGCAAAGACTTCTTAAAAAAGAGAGGCCCTTGTTCAAATGGCAGCTACAGGACTGCAGAGCTGTGTTGATTGCAAAGCTTTTAGCTGCATGGAGCTCAGAAGATTTGCACTGGCATCAACCTCTGTTTAAAACAAATCACTGATGGCCTTGTGTCACAAGATCTTTAAATGCACATTAGTCTGTAATTGGTTCACCCATCAATGTGAACTTTTCACTCACTTGATAATTACCACTGGCTTATATTAGTTTACTGCTGCTTTCTCAGAAAACAGCCTGATTATTGCATGCAAGCATTCATTAAGCAAGCAGCTGCACACGAGGTTTAATTTATTTGCATTTTGGTGCCTGATCTCCAAATGATATCTCCCAAGACCATATGAGGGTTTTACTACCCCTCACATTTCCTCTCTACTAGTGGCCTGTTGCTGGCCTCCAGCTGATGACTCTGACTACCCAAGCCCTGCCAGCAGGAGGAATCATATGAATTCTCCTTAATCTGCTTTTGGCAAAGTTAGTCAGTTTAGCTTAAACTACTTTCATTGACAGGTTAAGTTAAGCCGACTGACTTTGCCTGAAGAAGATGAGGGAGGGTTTGGGTGATCCTTCCCTTGGAAGAGCTGTGGGTAGACTGACCTCTGGTAGGATGACTGAGAGCTGCAAGGTCTTCATGGGCTACAGCAGTTTGCAAAATGAGTGAATTCGTGACCTAAGTATAGGCACAGTTGACCTAAGTGGTATGATGTACAAAAATAATGATTATGCCTAGAAGCATAGTATGAGGAACAGCCTCCATGACTATGCCTAATTATAGTAAATTAAACAGTATGAGACATGGTTTGAGGACTGGCATGTGATCATCCTTGCTGTTTGCCTGTTAACATGGTCCCTGGCAGTTCTGACCTAGACCAGAGAACCAGAAGAGCACAGCTTGGAGACAGAGTAGGTCGATAAGCAGTATGGACAAGACCAGGTTTGCAGGAGGATAGAAAGAAGAGTTTAGCTTTGTAAGCATGAGCTGTGCCATGTCACTTGCCCTCAGGACAATGGGGAGGATTCACATGCCATAGAAGAGGTACTGAACTCAGTGCATAAGTGTCAGGTTCCTTAGGATGTTCTACATCCTCCCTGGAAATCTGAGCTATGCTAGTCACCTGGGTCACATACCATGCCTTTCTCTTGACTAAATGGAAGTCTAAAGAAATCACCTAGTTTAAGACACTTATGTATATAAAATCAGGCTTTGTGAGAGTTCTTTCCTGTCCGCATCCCACCCACGTTTTTGTAGGAACAAGCTACAGATTACCTGAATATCTACAGATTACTTAAATAACTCCATCCTTGGAGATATTCAAAAGTCATCTGGACATGGTCCTGGGCAACTGGGTCTAGGTGGCCCTGCTTGAGCAGGGAAGTTGGACCAAATGACCTCCAGAGGTCCCTTCCAACCTCAACCATTCTGCGATTCTGTGATACTTAGCCTAACAATGTAAGGGTGTGTGGAAGGAGAGTGTCTGCTCCCTTAAGGTCATGTGTTCAAGGACCTTGTCAAATTAGATGATAAAGAAAAGGGAGAAACACAAAAACCAGTTTTTGGGAGGAACACGCATGAATGAGGTGAGTGAGGGCCTCAGTGCTGGTGGCTGGAGCACGACCACGGGTCACAGCTGATGTGCCCGGTGCCAGCTACTGGCGATGGTGAGTATCTGTATCTGCCCCAATCCTGGTGTGCCTGGGGTGTGTGTGTGTCATTCGCCAGTAAGCTGGTGGACTTGCCGGTGAGTAGGAGGTGCTGGATCCGGATAGGAGTATCAGGTGGGTGGAGGGTCAGCATGGGTATTTGGGGAAACCTGTGGGTGGGGGGTGCCCATGGGATGAGTGTGTGAGTCTGTATGTCTGTTTACACCAAGCACGGAGCTGAACCAGCTGGTGAGACGGGGACCCATGGGATAGGAGAGTGTTGTGTGTGTGTCCACAAGAGTGACCTCCTGCCTCTGCCAGCCCAAGAGGAGGAGGGCAAAGGAGTCTCTGTGCTTACTTCTTGCATCAGTCCTATATGTAGGTGCAGTTGAAGGCAGTGCCGTGTCATGTTCTGTGTGTGTCTCTGTGTGTGTGTCTCTGGGATAAGTGCTCAGCTTCCCTGCTGGAACGACCTGCAAGCAGGAAAGTGGCCGCCATGTCCCTCAACCCGGGCAGAGACCCCAGGTCCTCAGGACACCCTTCTGGGCTCCAATGGTTGGGCAGGGGAGAGTCCTGGGCCAGGGCTGCTGGAGGTGGTGGCTGCTCCTAACACCCCTTAAAAAATAATTTACAATACAACTTGTTGCTTAAACCTGGAATTTGGAGCCTATGTATGTGATTTGCATTGGAAGAAATATGAATCATATAAAATTTAATATATTCTGATATTTTTTCTGTTCTTCAGAAATATGTAAGAATTATGTTAATCTCTATTTCTAGGGGAAAAGAATAAAACCATCATACTCAATCCTGTTTTTCAGTCCACACTAAACATGGAGCTGATAAAAACCTGAAACTTTTCTGTGTGATTCTAAATGAGAATGATTAGCTACAGAAATTTTCCTGCAGAGTTTGAAAATTGACATTCCCTGTTGTCTTTGAGAGATATATTGAAAATCATTACAGGTTCTCTGCAATTGCTCAATAGTTTTCTCAAGTTGCTAAAATATACTTCACCCTTGAGCTGCTTCCTGCTCTTTGCTTTCTACTTCCAAGGCTATCAAAACCCTTACACCTTCACAAATGGTCATGACAGTGCTCTGCCTTTCTGGGGTTTGTGCATATCATGGTAAATTATATTCCTATAATCCTCTGCCCTCAGTCTTATATTAAACCAGTTGAGCCAGGCTATTTTGCTTCCAAATATTTTGTCCCCTGAAAACTAAGGCTGGGGCTTATCAGAGGATCTTGGTAATTAGAAACGAAGCCCATAATAGAAGGACCATTACTGTCTCATTTGGATTTGCTATGTCAGATGATGAGTTAAAATTACAGTAAAATGGCTAATTTGCAGTGCATAAACATGATACCCAGAACTTAAATTTGTTGCATTTTAAGTTCCTTTTGTTTACAGAAATAAAGCCTTTGCTAGAGGGATTGAGCTGGCTCTTGGCAAAACTCTCAATTTTCTTGATAGTTGTGAATCCCCTTAATCCCTTGAATTCTTTGTAAATGATTTTGCATTACACATTCACTTTATTTCCATTAGATGAGTTGTTTACACAAGTTGTTGATATGGATATACTTTTTAATTTATTTTAAAGGTTTTTTTTGTTTGTTTTGATCATTCAGAACCAGGCCAGAACTTCATAACTTCAACAAATCAAATTGGGATTTATTTAATATAGATTACAGTTCTTCCTTGTAAGTCTTTAGTAATACTCAATACTTCTTAATGTATGTTTTGGTTTTTTTTTGGGGGGGAGACGGTGACGGTGGGGTGGTGGAGAACAACAACAAGCTCAATCAAAGGTTTTGAGCAGTTTAGGAAACAGAAAAAAATATGACATGAAGGTAAATAAGCAGAAATGAAAATTCTGTGAAAGGAAACTACATGAAGGAGAGAGGTTGTGACAGCAAAGATGTGGTCACCACTCAAATGCATACTTTGACAGACAGAAAAAGAGTACAGAAATATATTGTAATAGTGAACCTCATAAAGAATTTTGTGCCTTCCTCTTTACCCAATCCATCAGTTTTATTGTATTGATATTGAAAGACGTCCATAGAATACTCATCTTGGTAAAGAACCAAGGATCTGAAGGGGAATCTGAAAAAAGTTAAATTACTTGTAGTTGTCAAATACTATTTTTGGACAGTGCATTTCTGGGTTTTTATTGCCCATAAATGATATGTAGAGAGGAACTTTGAATCTTAAACAGACTGGCAGAAATGGAGTGAGATTGTTTGCACAGTTGTGCAGACATTTGTGTCAGTGCAGCCTTGGTCATTTCAGCAGAGGCACCAAATAAGGCAGATGAGCTCTTGGCTCTCAGGGATTACTACACAGCAAATGAGTTGTCTCCTCTGAATGTTCTAGATTGCTTTTGTTATGACGAAACATTAGACGACCGAAAAAAGAGGAAAAAAGTAGTAATTTCAGGATGTCTGTTGCTTAGCATGAACTGGGGCTGGCACACAGAATAACAGCATAGGTTAGGAGAACTCAGAGAACATAACTGTGAGACTGAGGTCATTACAACAATGTGTTATCATACAAGAGGTTGTTGCCAAATGTATTAATGTCAGCTTATTTCGAACATCTTTCATGTTTTCTTCTTTCATAGTTTAAGAGATTGTTTTTTGTGGAAAATAAAATATTCTATAACCCTCATGGGATCAATGATGATGTCTCTTTTCCTTTTTAACCAGGTTAAACCGTTGTTGTTTCCTCAAGACCATTTTAAATCTTGATTTTTCAAAGATGGGATTTTATGTTTATTTTCACATGCTTGTTTTCTCCTGTCCAATGCAATTCTGTTTATAACATATCATTCAATATGCCTAATAGGACTAAATATGAGAAGACAAACACCAACATTATTATCCACACTAAGCACATTTAGACATGTTCATTTTGCTTACTGATTCTTTGAAGCAAGCCATTTCCTGATTTGTAAGGCTGGCAGAGTCCACAGTTTTAGGTGTTTATCAGTCACAGCACTCCCTTTTATGCCAATAGGCCGTTTCTTTGATCATTTGCTACAAGTTTCAAAATATCAGGGAAAACAGCCCAGAGGTATTTTGGTTGGATCACAACAGAGACTTAAAAATAACTTAGCTCCTTGCTTATTGGTGGCACTTCAAGCAAGACATTGAAAAAACGCTTATGCTGGCAAAGACAGCCAGCTAAGTTATGCCTCTGTTTTACTTACAGTGAAATTAAGGGAACATTTCTGTCATTTTGCATAATTTAATGTTATTAGGCAGATTTTTAGCACAGCGGCTGCAGAAGTGCAGGGGTGACAGCAAAAGGATCTACGTTTACAAAAATATCTTAGACATTTGTCAGTAAGCAACATCATCTCTTAATTGACTGATTTCTGCTAACAGTACAAATGCTGCATTTTCTACTGTTGCATTACTATAAACATACAATGTGCTTTATACAGCATTACTAATGGTAAGGGGTCAGCCCTTACTAGGAGAGGTATAGTGCAGGGCAGCTGTAAAGGAACACATCCAAGTGTTGAAAAGCCTACTAAAAGGAGAAAAGGTTTTTCAGTGGAATTCTGAGCAGCTAGTCTGAGCTGCGTGCCCTGGCAGCCAAGAGGGCAACCCACATCCCGGGGTGCATCAGACACAGCGTAACCAGCCGGTCAAGAGAGGGGATTATCCGGCTGTATTCAGCCTTGGTGCGGCCTCACCTTGAGCACTGTGTGCAGTTCTGGGGCCCACAGTTTAACAAGGATGTGAAGGTCCCTGAATGCATCCGGAGGAAGCAACAAAACTGGTGAAAGGGCTGGAAGACATGTCTTATGAGGAGTGGCTGAAGACTTTGGCTTTGTCGAGTTTGGAGAAAAGGAGGCTGAGGGGTGACCTCATTGCTCTCTACAGCTTCCCGAGGAGGGGAAGTGGAAAGCGAGGTGCTGAGCTCTTCTCCCTGGGATCCAGTGACAGGACACATGGGAATGGTTCAAAACTGCATCAGGGGAGGTTTAGACTGGACATTAGGAAGCATTTCTTTACCGAGAGAGTGGCCAGACAATGGGACAGGCTTCCTAGAGAGGTGGTCGATGCCCCAAGCCTGTCAGTGTTTAAGTGGCATTTGGACCATGCCCTTAATAACGTGCTTTAACTTTTGGTCAGCCCTGAAGTGGTCAGGCATTTGGACTAGATGATCATTGTAGGTCCTGTCCAACTGAAATAGTCCTATTCTATTCTAGTTTGGCATATAATCTGAGAAATAATCATCCATCAAATCTGTCTGTACAGAAACTTATTTTCCCAAATTATTCCCCACTGTTAAAATGGAATGTATATTTATTGTTATCACTAATGTTAATAATTCCTATATGCAGTGATTTTATCCACATTCAAGCATAGTCACAAGAATATCCAATACTAAACTCTTGATGGGAAAAAAAAATTCTGCAGATTATATTATAAATTATAGGCACAAAATACAGTATATAATGTGACTATGATGTAATTATTTTTGACTGTCTAAACTGATGTAAACAGTTCTTACAAAGAATTTGTCTCTGGACTCCTTTCTTAAAGTGTATGTGATTTCTACGAATCATACGACTGGAAGGCAACTCGTGTCCTATATAGCTGGAGACCAGGAAACCCACTCTTTCCACACAGGTTTTAGAGGCCACATCAGGCAAGATTTTCATAAGCAATTCCTACGTAAAAGTTTTTCCCTTCTCCATGGGTAATATTTTAAAAAGCAACTGGGGACTTTTACAGTGGTAATTACTTAATAGAGATTATAGTCTGTCATGTATATTTAAAATCCTCCCATCAAATACATATACTCTGTAAAGTGCTGACTATACTTGTCTTTCTGTTGTTTGTACTTCTTTTTAAAATGAACAATCACTGATCAAAATTGGAAGCAGCAGTAAACTAAATCTAATCTGAGATATTGCCCTGTCATAATAACAATAACTATTCTTCCTTGCCACAAATAATTGTCTTTGACTCCAGAGTTGGGCTTCTAACTTACCTTCAGGTACATTTTACGGATTACCCAGGAGGGAACTCAGTTAAAGACCGGTAAACAAATATTGCTCTTTATAAACAATTATCAATTGCAGATCATCTGCTTTATTTTTCCTGAAGATTTTTCTATGCATTTTTATGGAAAATCTTGAACTTCCATGAGACCCAATATAACAAGATTCTGTAGAGATTATTTTCCCTGTTTCATTTAATTACATGAGATTTTCCTACATTATAGCAGTGCTTATGGTACTTCATTTTAGTCTTATTTTGCAATAAGTAAAATATTTTGTGCTATGAGAAAGTATCTCTTAGATACTTTCACTTTAATAGCAGCCGAAGGAAGTATCAGTTTGGGGAAAGGATATTTTATTAGGCACTGAGCTGCCAGTTTCACTGTCATTTTTGCTCCCAAAGGAGTGGGCTTGAATGCAGTGAGTATTCCCAAATGCTATTACAAAATGATGGCTTCCACTCTAAATATTTGTTTTACGAATTCAATTTAATTCCACATTGGGGAAAAAATTCTAAATCTGCTGCAGATGAAAGCTGGGTGTTTGGATCACAAATGAATGAATATTTTTTCTCTCAGAAGAGAATAATCTAATTTTTCTCTTCCTAAAGGTCGATAAGATCCTGGACTGGTGAAGATAAAGATAGTTCCTGTCATGCTCTAAGGGTAATTTTCCTTGTTATACCTCCTTTTCCCCAGAGCAAAACAGAAAAGTCCTGGTGTCCTTGCAATGTTTGACTCTACACTGAGTATGAGAATGACAACATAAAGTGATTTTATATATAGAAAGATTTTAGTGTAATGCTGAGAAAGAAAATCAAGCATACTGCAGTATAATGTCATATTTTAATAGATGAGGCAATTTCCAACCTGTGCAACTCCAGTCACTCCCCAGAAATTGTCTAAAAGTCCCAGTGTGCCCCATTGCCTGCAAATTTCACTTGGCCCTAGAATTTAAAAACTCTTATCAATCTTCCTACACCTTTGTGTTATTTATATTTTACTTTGTGTGTTTTGAAGTCAGTGGCACTGGTAAGACAACTCCAAGGAATTACCAATGCAGAGACAAGACTTTCAGGGGGCAGGGGAAGGAGAGAGCTGGCAGTGATTATGCTTCAAGAAGTGTGATACCCCCAGCTGCACACAGAAGCATGCTCACGGTATCCTATGGCTTATGATAACTCTATACATCTCACCTGCCACATCCGTGGCAGATGTGAATAAAATTCAGGTAAGATGTAGCCAAAGTGCAGTCTCAACAAATAAAGGCCTTTGTGAACAGGACACGTAAAAATAGGACACCAGAATAAGACAAGATTTCTAGGTAAATGCCAGAAGTCTAAAAATAAGGTGGGTCTAAAATGCTACTAGCATAAAGAGAATCAGAAACTTGATGGGAGAAACACTTTCAAGAGAATACCTTAACAGCAGGGCAAAATTGATTTACCAATGACAGAGGAGGAAAGACTGATGCAAGGGTGAAGTTAAATTCTGTTAAACAACTGCTGCTAAACAAACTGGCTTTGTGGGTTCCTTTCTAAGAGCCGCTGTGATGGTGACGACCATGACTTCAAATGTAACTTTTTCTAAGAGCAAAAATCCTCCTAGAACTTCTGCAAGAATTCAAGCTTCACAAAGAGGAATTATAATTATGAGGGAACCTGTTAAAAAGAAATTAAAGGAGCAGCTGGGGTGGGGAGTTAGTAGTGAAATACAATGGTGTGCTATGCTGGGACCTCTGCTGTTCAATGTACTCATTTGTCTGGAAAAGAAGATACACAATAAGGTGACAGGTTTCCTGATACCTTAACATTTTTCTGGATATTAAAATTCAAAGCCAGCTGAAGAAAGTTAGGGAAGAGTCTCATGATACTGAGTAGCTGGGTGATAAAGTGGTGGATGAAATCCAGTGTTGATAAATGCAAAGTAATGCACCTGGAGAAAAACAAGCCTAAGTAAGTATACGCAGCAATAGCTTCTAAATTAGCTATTACCACTCAGAGGAGAAATCACTGTTATGGATAATTCTATGAAAACATCTCACAACAACATAGTGTTCTGTACCAGACAAGTAAGCAAGGTAGGAATTATTAATAAAGGATAGAGAACAAATCAGAAAACATGATTATGTTGCTGTGTACATTTATGGTGCATCCAAATACTGAATGCTGTGTGCAGATCTGGTTGTCCTCATCAACACCTTTTCCAAAAAGGTAGAGTAAAGCCAAGAAAAGGTTCAGAAAAGGGCCAGAGTTATATTCAAAGCTATTGAATGGATCAGTATTCTTCAACCTTGAGGTGACTGAGGGGTATAAAATGGGGAAAAATGGTCACTCCCTAGATTCTTCCTTGAGCTTCATGAGCACATTGCCTGTGCCTGTCTCATCGGAGACTTTTTCCAGTGTAGGGGTTTGTCGATTGGCTACAACTTTATCTGTGCCTGCTGTCACTAAATCGCCTGCTTCTTTCAGCAATTGGCCCAAATTTTCTTTGTTCCAATTTTTGTTATTTCT
This sequence comes from Aramus guarauna, assembly GCA_013400195.1. Classification (NCBI taxonomy): domain Eukaryota; kingdom Metazoa; phylum Chordata; class Aves; order Gruiformes; family Aramidae; genus Aramus; species Aramus guarauna. Next base: position 176,779 of record VXBL01002526.1, on the reverse strand, counting down.
GAAGCTTTTACTTTCAAAGTTTCAATACAAGCTCTTGTTGCCCGTGATGTCCCTTAAGCATGTCAACACTAGGTGAGCTTTGGCTTTCCTAATATCACCTAAGACTATCTCTAAATTGCTGTTCTGCAGTCTGTCTCTGCTTCCACCTCTTGTGTCATCGTTTTGCACTGCAGCTTAGTTATAAATTCCCTGCTTAGTCAAGTTGGTGTCCTGATAAGTCTGCTTGTCTTCCTGAATATCAGCACGGTCTTGTACGTGCAGAAGGTTGTCCTGACAGATGTGGCAGCTTTCCCGAGCTCCTTTGTGCTTCCAAGCTACATCCCGTGGGATCCCACTTATCAACTCTTGAATAACCTGAAGTCAGCTCTCCTAAAGCCCAGGGTCTGTGCTCCAGTACTTGCCTTCGTCACTCCTCACAAGATCTTCAGCTTCATTATTTCATGGCCACTACAGACAAGGCTGCCATTGAGACACAAATCCTCAATGACTTTTCTTCATTTCTGAATAATGAATCCAGCTGTGCACAACATGGGTCAGCCCATCTGGTGCCTGTATCAAGAAACTATTCTTGACACCCTCCAGAAATTCCCTGGATTGCTTGCATCTTGCTATTTTGTCCTTCAGCAGGTATCAGGGAGGTTAAATTCCCCTGTTAAGGAATAGACTCCTTGACTCAGAGACTTCTTTGAGCTGTTAATAAAGGTGGTTTTTGTTTGTTTGTTTGTTTTTGTTTTGTTTGTTTGGGTTTTTTTTTGTTTGTTTGTTTTGTTTTTTAATGAGAAATGTCCATTTTCTCACCTGGATTGTGTGGTCTGTAGCACAGTCTGACCATGATGTCACCTTCACCAACCTCTTGTCTGATTCAACTTGCAAACTTTTGCCCAGCCTGTTGTCCATCCTGTACGGGCGCTCCCCACATCTGAGTTTCTGCTTCACATAGAGGGACACTCCCCTTCTCCCCTGAGAGCTAACCCATCACATCTCAGTTATTCCTGCAATGTCATAGTTTTGTGACCGTATGCAGTACTTCAGTTCCTCCTTCCCGTTTCACCAGGCTGTATGCCTTTGTGTAAATGCACTTGAGGCAGGTGTCGCTTCACCTTGTTTTATCATTTCCTTGATCACATCACTCTGCACCTTTTGCATTTCAAGCAAATAACAATTCCACTGATTTATCCACTAAGTCAGAATATGGACTACAGGGACCTTTCCTATGTTCCAGGAAGTCAGTTCTTATATTCTTACATTATTCACCATGACTAGCTACTGCTTTCTTTATTCTCTATGAGATCTCCTGCTCCAGGTCCCTTCTCCCTGATTGTTGGCCCCAGACATGTGCTTACATCAGAACATATACTAAAGGTGAAAATTATCCTTATTTCTTTCATAAATTCGAATATGGGCCAAATGCAGTCTAACCCTCCTTTTACTCCATAAAGAACATATGGTACCTTATATAAATGGTTACTATTTAATCATAGATCCCCTTAGAGGTTATGGCCAGAGTGAGTAAAACATCTATCTACAGAATTGTACAGGCAGTATTATAAACCAGATTAAATATGTAATTACTATATTAAATAAAACAGCAATTCCCCTGAAATAATAATCTGTCTCTGGGTGAGGTTTGGGAGGAGATTGGGTTGTCTATAATGCACTCAAGCATAGATTAGCTGGCAGCTAGAATTACAACTACCTCATACAGTAGTTGTACAGCAAAAAATGTACTATATTCTAGTGAAGGGAAATAGAAACATATGATCTTTTATGGTATTCACAGATAATTATTGAAAATGTGCTTCCTTTCCCTTGCTATACAGCAAACACACTATGTTCAAAATGTCATGCAAAAGACACGTCTCATCAAAATATATTTTATCTCTATTTTCCTCTTCTGTGAGTACTACTAACAATGCACACTGTATCTCATGGTAGGTCTGTTGGTTCAAATAATTTGTTGTAGTTTGACTTCTCACAAGAAATCAGGTTATGGTGACTAATGAAAGAAACAGTGTTGGTGTACAAGGTTCTATTCTGCAGCTTAGAGAGCTCATTTTATATGATATTTTAAAGTGAGCTTAATGGTGGTGGAAGCTGCTGTCTTAGAAAAGGAATGGAGCACAGGTGTTGCATGGCCAGCTGCTGGGCTCATGTCACAGCTTTAGCTGTATCTGGGGATGACAGCTCCATTAGCGAAGAGGTAAGTTAGTCATGTACTCATGCAATCTGTCTCCCATTGGGCACAGATGGTTTTTGTCTTATGTAATGCACTGATAAAGGAGAACTTTATACCGTTATGCAGTGCAAAATAATGTCCTCTCTGTACTCCATGACCTGATGTCACAGCTAGGTGACCAGGACCTTCTCACCCTTAGCCAGTTGTGTGAGGATCAGGGAGCAGAGCAAAGGCTGCGGGACCATGCTTTAGTCAGATGCTGTGCCACATGGTAGGAGCTCAGGGCTCATCTCTTGCTACCCTACCCATCATCAACTAAAGCAGAAAAACTTGAGAGGTGCTGCTAACAGTCCCAGTAAGGTTAGTAACAGTGTTCACATTAGCTGTGATGACAGAAGTGAGTAATTATGCCCCAGAGGAAAGCAAAGATCTCTTGTAGCTCTGCATACAGTCTTAACAAAGTTACTGCCTGCAATTGTTTCGACTAGTACAGATACAGAATGCACAGTCTGAAAAAACCCAGCTAGGTGAGATTTGACTAGGCAAAGTGACTAGGCAAACAGCACATGCAGCTATTTATTCCCTGCAGTATTGGGTCTGTCTGAGATGGAGTTAACTTTCCTGACAGAACCCCTCAGTGCTCTAGTTTGTATTTGTAGCTAGAAAGGCATTAATAACACACCAGTGTTTTGGTTACTGCTGAGCAGTGCTCCCACAGCATCAAGGCTGTCTCTCCAAATCCACCCTCCCTCCAACAGGTCAGTAGGCTGGGGGTGAGCAAGAAGTTGGGAGGGGACATAGTCAGGACGGCTGACCCAAGCTGACCAAAGGGATATACCGTATGACGTCGTGCTCAACAATAAAAACGAAGAGGCCATACTGCCCAACCCCTCCATTGAGTGCTCAGGCACCCCATTTTACCTTACCTATTTAATCCCTGTCATGGTTTAGCCCCAGCCCACAACTAGGCACCATGTGGTTGCTCACTTACTCCTCCCCCGGTGAGTTGGGGAGGAAAATCAGAAGAAAAAGGTGAAACTCGTAGGTTGGGATAAGGACAGTTTACTGGGACAGCAAAGGAAGAGGAAGGTAACAACAATACTTAGAATATACAAAGTGGGTGATACACAATGCAATTTGTTTACCCAACCTGATGTCCAGCCCGTCCCAGAGCAGCGGCCCCTCCTCCCTGGATAGCTGCCTTTATATACTAAGCATGACATCATATGATACAGAATACCTCTCTGGCTAGTTTGGGTCAGCTGTCCTGGCTGTGTCCCCTCCCAGCTTCTTGTGAAACTTAACTCTATCCCAGTCAAAAACCAGGACAACCACCCATGACTTACGCTATCCCCAGTTTTAGTACCTTCCCCGGGAATGCGGATCCCACAAGATCGTTCAGGTGAACTCACCCAGTACCAGCTGTGTTGTACATGGTAGCCATGCTCACCAGGCTGGGAAAGCGCAGAGTCCCACCTGGGTTGCCAAATTGGTACTGAAATGGATTTGCTTGCATCTGTCTTTTCTTGTTTGTGTGTGGGTACCAGGAAGAAGGCAGCTGAAGTATGTACTAGCTAAACTCCCTTTTTTTGTTGCCAGCTCTCGGCTGGGAGCACAAGTAGCACCCCATGTTACAAGTCTCGGTTCCTTATAAGCAATCTTCAGACTACATGTACTGAGGCCCTACTTCCCAGGAAGTGGCTGGACATTGCCTGCTGATGGGAGGTAGAGAATAAATCTTTTCATTTTCCTTTGCTTCCATGCGTGGCCTTTGCTTTTCCTTATCAAACTTCCTTCATCTCCACCCACGAGTTGCCCCACTACTCTCAGTGAAATGCCAGCCTTTGGTCATCTGCTACTGAACTGTAGGGGGTTCTATTCCACCTGTGCATGCTATATTCCAAATACTGGCAGGAGAACTTGGTCCTGCGTGTGGGAACCATCAGGCACCGGAGCTTCGACTGAGCTCCCCCAGCACTGTCATCATTGCAAGCCTTCCTCAAAAAGGTTTAGACTTATGCTTGGCCAGCAGGGAAAACGTATCCCAGGTAGCTTCCAAGGCATCCCCTTGCTAATATGGGAGTAACAAAAGGAAAGAGATGTTTTTAAATTAAAAGGGGAAAGTCAGCCTAAGAGTTTGGAAGTGTAGAAAGCAGGTTGCAGGGAAATAAATTGTAGAATCAAAGCTCAGTGAATAGAGGTGAGGATTTATGGTACTGTTTTTATAAGTAAATTAGCCTAGACAGGTATGAAAATTTAGTCTTCGACCATGAAAATACTTTTTTTGGTTGTTATTTCTAAGGCATTTCTGAATATAGAACAAATATGACATACCATAATATCATGAAAACTTCTCTTTCCTTTTCATGAATAGGTTTTGTATTAGGCAGGATCCATAAGTCTTGATGCAGAAAGCAGGACATATGACATATCTGGTAAAAGCACAAAGGGAAAATACTAAACCTCTGAAATTATATTTTTTTTTAGCCTTCATTCCAAACTTTACTGATGCTGTTCCATGATGTGGCCATCATACTCTTCTACATTTCTGTATGCTCTGAATATATTACCTTTAGGCATCATTCAAGTTTTGTTATTGCTTATTTGGAAAAGAATGCTGAGAGCAGTTATGACCTTAATAATCCCATAGAGAAATTAAATTTATGAGATGTTCAGAAGTCAGAACTTTAAATTTGGTGAGTTACTCTGAAATTTCAGAATTCAGGACTGTTCCCAAACAGGACAAAAAGTCCACTTTATTGGGGAATGGAAATTCCAACCACTTTGATTTTGGAATCAGATATGATATTGCTTGAAACATTTTCCTTCAATGTTGAAAATCTATTTCTTGATATTTAAAAAAATAACATTGTTAAGTATAATGTATGATGAATACAATATAGGATGAACATTATCATATGAAAGAAAAACATGAAACTTTAAAGTGGGTAATTAATTTTAACTTTGCTTTGATTTAATTATTTCTATTAAATTTGAGTGAAGCTGATTAAATCCCATGGGCTTTCCAGTCGCTTACATGGTACTCTCTTGCGGAAAAGGCTCTGTTTAAAGTTTTTAGCCAGCTCTAATCACTGAAACTTACCTTTCTTTCTGCATTACAATCTAGGGAAATGACCTTATTTTTCTTTTTCTCTTGACAGTCCTGAAACAGCTGACAGCAGAAATGACAAAGGTACTGACAGAAAAGTTATTTTTTTCCTCTTCATTTTGATGTTATGGATCGATGTCCATTTCACTAGCAGCCTCCAAACCATAGATCACATAGCGCGTGACTTCCAAGTCAACAAGAGACATTTACAGGTTAGCAAATGTGTTCATTTCCCCCTTTGGCAATTCAATGGGGATTCTAGCCATCTGATTCAGAGAAGCACATATGGTAAATACTTAATGGAATATAAATCTTGAGAGCACACCTTGAAATTAAATGAGATTTTCAATGGGACTCACATTCCTGTTTTACAAAAGTCCTTTTGAGAATTATATCTATTGTAAGCCTCTGACAGTTATTTATGATCTTGGGCATACATATACTCCAACGTTTAACCTATCCCATCTGTGTTAAATCTAGTTTTATATCAGGATACCAATGTTAACTGCTCACCGACCTACAGAAATAATTAAATTGTCTTTATTCTTTCTAGATTTTATTACCTGACCTTATGACAGACATCAGGATATGTACGGAGATGTCTTTTTATTATTTCTGTAACATTATTGTATGTTTTTAAAATATTTTAAAAGATACTATGCAATACTTACATTCTCATTAATACCACTGGGCCATAAGGGATCAGTTCTGGAAAATAATTTTTATCGATTTACTTTAACCATGCAACATGTCTCAGATTCTATATTTCCTTAATATATTCTAAAAATATATTCGTCTCCAGGGTGTCTGAAAGTTTTAGAGATTGGAAACTGCCAAAAGGCCCTTTGATCTTATAGGTTTGAATTACTTCAGTGAAACAGCTCAGACTGAAATGGTTAAAAAATAGATTCCAGACCAGTGGAGGTGAATAGCAGAGTGAAAATGGTTTTCCTTTCTTATGTTGGAGTTGTGTGAAACAGGAGCAAAACTTCATTCAGTTGTAATCTCTTTTAGCTAGCGTACCTTCTGAGACTTGTCAGAACTCAGGAGGGCACAAAGTCCAACCTTTCAGGCAACTGCTCGCTCCTCAGATGTTGGTGCTGGATGAAGTAATTGCTGCTCCCCATGCTGTTTGCTACTGTCGTTTTCCTGGAAGTTGCTGCCCCCACAATTTTGCAAGAGAGTGGTTAACGTGGAGCCTTCCTAATATGAGTCTGGCAAAACTGCGTTAGCTAAACAGCTTGTTATGGTTTTGTTTGGCTTTTTTTTTTTTTTTTTGTTGCTTTGTTTTAAATTATACTAGAGATGTGTGCTTCCTTAATAGACATCTATAATGGAAAATGTCGAGTTTCAAGCATTGAGAAAGATAATGCATCAAGGAATCTATAGACAATGCAAAATCACTCCATTGCATTTAAGCGTGTGCATTAGAAACCATCTCCTTGTAGGTCATCAGATGATTATAACACTGTATGTGTCATAGGCACATCTGGGGATAACCCAGCATGTATTAATTAAAACATTAATGTTTTTAGCAATTTTGAAGGTTATTTTCATAACAGACCGAGGCAAAAATAAAAAAAAAGATATGTCAGAACTCTGACATTTCTACAGGCATGTGTGAAGGCTAGCAGGGTAAAGATCTGAATCCAGGTCTCTTCTCTGATCAAAATCAAATATTTTCCTTGTTAATCACTCTGCATTTAGATGAGCATGATCTCAGAACATATGTTGCCAGCATCACCAGTTCAGCATCTGATACTACTGAGTACTGCAGGCTCTACGATCAAATGATTAGACGTCCATTTTTTTTACTAGCTGCATTAGAGGAATCACACCTGGCAAAACATGTGAGGATACCATGGTGCCAGAACATTTTCCCAGTCTTCCCAGGACAAACCCAGGGAAGTAATTATGAAGAATTAGGGAAGACACACAGTTTTCAACCAATTTGTCTATTCTTGCTTTGCACCCTCAGCAGGCTACCAGCTACCGGGAAACAAGCAACCTGAAATCTTTCTTTCTAGTACCCTCCTCGTTTTTTGGATAAACAATTTAGTGGTCTTTCTGAAATAAATGTGAGCTTCCATTGCTGGTTACACACAAAACAAATAAGCTCATCCAGATTTTTTCTCAATTGCTCGCTCTTTCTTGATCCTTAAACTAAACATAAATGAATGCATGTTCTCTGGCCTGGAGAAAGCAAATTCTTAGCATGGGTGTTGGGCGTTCCCATGGGATGCTGAAATACAGGTTCAAATGAGAGAAAACAAAACAATAAGGACATGTGTCTAATACCTAAGTGATATTACTATCCAGCTGCTGTTTTGAGGGATATCTGTGTCTTTATAATACTTTTTTTAACACAGTTACATTTTGAGACATATTCCCTAATTAAATTTTTCTTGATGTTTTCCTCCAGAAAGTCAAATTGGATAAAATAGCGCTTGTATTAAAAAAAATAGCACTGAACAATTCCCAGCAAAATATATCCCTAATTAATTAAGTTACAAATCAGGACAAAATAAGCTTTCCATGTTTGCAATAGCAGTGTTTCTTCACCACCTGAATGAGAAATTTTTATGAGACATTACTTTTTTCCCCCAGTGTAGTGGAAAGGTTTTAAAATTCCACTGTTTTATTTCTTCTTTCTGTATATTTTCAATTGTGCAAATGCATGCCTTTTCAATTATAGTGCCTTTACCTCCTCCTTTACTCCCATGGGAGGGTCACTTTTTAATGCAGTAGTAGGATCATATCAGAACAACAGAAGTAACGCATATTGTTTACAAACCTATATCAGCTGCCTCCGTTTAACTTTTGATGCTCCACGTTTTTTACTAAAAGTGGTAATAAAATCCTTCAGCTTGTCCTTCTGATCATAGCTAAATGGTGTTTGCAGTTACACTGAGGCAGTCTTTCTGTTTCTTTCAGTGTCCAACTTAAAAAATGTCAGCAAAATTACTTTTAATTAACTCTCTTGCTTTGTTTAATAAGTTGCCTTGATTAGTTTCCAAGACCTTTCCTAATCCTTCTGCCCAGGAATTCTCCTTCCTTGTAATTTTCTTGAGTAATAATTTTAAAATTAAATTAATTTTTTTTAAAAACATTGTAGACCTTTTGTCAACTTCCTTGCAGTTTGTGTCTGGTTTAATGGTGGATTAATTTTTAATAAAACTAAACTGATTTTTCAAATAGAGCTCTAAGATAATAAACACAGTATTTCTTTGGATTCATGTGGTCCAATTTCATGTGAGAATATATGCTCAGCTTCACTGTCACATTTTCACACTGAATTTCAGGAGAACAAAATTCTTAAAAATTAAATGTCTAATATGATAATTTTGCCACACTACCCCCAATTGTTTTTAATTTAATATCTGTTTACAACATATGAAATTTTTTTTTCAGATTCATAGTTTTTGAAGAGTCACTTACTGTGTCAGATTTTTCTTGATCAATTCTGGATGCTTTCAGAGAACAGTTTGTAAATACATAATGACTCATTCTCATCTTTGGATGACTTTTATGTATTTCTTGACAGTCCAAATTATAAACTTATAGGAACTTTTTCTTATTTGCAAGTTTTGTTCTTTAAGAGTGCTTCTTTACTTTTTGTCAAGTAAATATTCATCAGGAATTTCATGATTTCTCATACATCATACAGAGTTTCCCCTGTGTAGGTTTCAAATATTAAGGAAGAAATGTACACCTTTTTTTTTTTTTTTTACATGGTGATTTAATTTATGAACATCTAAATCCATATTTTGCAGCTTCTCAATAGAATTTTTCTTTCAAATTCGTAATACTGTTACGTAATACACACAGATGAAACTTACAGGGAAATTCAAAAGAGGATAAGAAATTAATTAATAAATATGGCTCAAACATGAATTCAACTTTATTAACAGTAAGGAAATAGATACAGGGAATACATAGTTGATCTATGTGATTTAAAAAGTGAACACCAACGTATCTGTATAAATTGAATTGATGATAAAATCACTTCACAAAGTTTCAGGGAGAGAAAAGATAGCATTTAATATTGGAAGATTCCAACCATATCCCATACACAGGGACAGGCAACTCACTTCCATATAAACATCATCTCTAAAATAGAGATCTATTGGAAAGCTGGACAGGGAAAGTCTGTGACTAATTACTCTGTCAAACAAAAGAAAACAACTTTTCTTTACTCATGTTTATGCCCCTTTATATTTGCATTTTGAAGTAAGAAATGGAGAGAGATTTTGTTAAGCTCTTCTGCAAGTGGCTTTCTTTTTTTTTAAATGAAATTCAGTTTTAAAGGAGTATCTGTGCCAGCAACGCTATTAGAGGGATACATCATGAGAATTCTGACTAATCATAAATAATTAACACAGCTGAAAGAGTGAAGATCAAGTAATCCATGTGTGAAGAAAACTGCACCCAGTTGATTCAGAATCAAAAGTCTGCATAAGTGAATTTGAAGAAATGATGATCTATTCATGGATATTCAGGGACAAAGAAAAGAGATAAACTTCCTCAGATAAATTATTCATGATCAATTATTTGCTCAGCTTCAGTCTGAGTACATCTTGTGACAAAATTAGATTTTAATCACATATTTCTTTAAATCCCAAATGAGGCATTCAGCATTCAGAGATAGTAAAATCTGCTGGCTTCTCAGTGGTTAGGGGCTGATTCTGCAGTACTGAAGTCACTGGGACTATTTTTAACTGATTTCAATTAGAGTAGGGTCAAACTACGGGGACTTTATGTTTTTCTGTGTTCTACTATATTTGAACCAGTATGACTTTTCTTTGTCCCCCAGTTGAGTTTCTCATGATTTAAAGGAGAGGGTGCACATGCAACTAGAGCACTGAAACTACAATGGGAAAAACTGTGGTGGTTTTTTTTTTTTT
>VXBL01002526.1:100834-166562 GCA_013400195.1 Aramus guarauna | reverse complement strand
TTTTTTTTTTTTTTTTTTTTTTTTTGTGTTAATGGACATGGAAGAGGGCTTTATTGGCTGCACTGCTTATTATTCAACTGGTTTACAATATGAACAATATGGGCTGGTCCTTCAGCTTTCTTAAGTTAATGTCATACCTTTGACTACTGCGGGGTGATGGTCATTTTTACAACTTCATGTTCTTACTTTTTTTGTCATTTAAATATAATTGGACAGGGAGTCAAGTTAGTCAGTGGAATCTCATGATATCATCTTTCTTCCTAATATGGATAATAGTAGCCAGTTGCAATAGGTATAATGAACTTTAGTTCAAATGTCTCTTTCAAGAGCTTCCTGATGAACAGTAAAGCTGGGAGGGCTGATCCAAGCATGGGTTTATGCCTGGTCAGTGTATACACGGTACCTATCAGTTACTTTTCCAATGCAGGCAGCTACTTTGCCTGTATCAGACTTTCACTCAGTTGTAGAGGAGAGAGCATGTTTTTCTCATGGCAGAAACACAAGTTGATTTTAACTAGGCATTTGGCAACAAGTTGCTTTGAAGTTATAAATAGCTCTTTAAATATGAATATGCACAGCTCCTCTGCAATTGTTTTCTGAAAAGGCTGCTGTCTTTTGAAGATAATACTGACTTTTAGGTGAATATTACACATTGAAGCTTCTTGTATGAATGTGATTCTTTTTTCCATGACTCTTTACTGAATGGATCTTACGGTATTATTTATTTTGTACATACCTAGGCACCACAAAAGAGGGAGCGATATAAATATATATACAGATATAAACTGTATGAACAATTAACAACAGAAATATCAAATCTAAATCTGCTATGGGTCAAAATTGCCTTGAATTGTAGTTTCTTTTATGAAATACTCATATCAACTATTAATACAGCAATCAGTTCTATGCTTATTCTTTAATCACGTATTTTTGGAAATTTTTCTGTAGTTTGAATAATGATATGTTAAACCATATTTTTATTTAGATATTCTAGCTGCCAGGAAGTTATAGCTAATGCCAGACATGATTTATCACTCACCTTTACCATGTCACCTTCCAGTTTTACACTAAATCATCTCCACTGACTTAAGCTAACCTTCCAAACGTCAGCACAGCTTCAAACACAACTATGTATGTAGACACATTTATATACATACATATAGAAAAATGTGAATATATAAATTTGTGTATGCATATACATATGCATACATATATATGTGCATTTTGCATATCTGTGTGCAAAAGTGTAATACAATGCACACAAAGTAATGCTTAAACTTTATTAAAATTACCAAATGAAGCAAGAAAAAATAAGGAAATTCAAATTTAGGTAAATCTGCAACTGAAGTATTTCCTTAAAGCGATCTCCTTTAAGAGTTGGATCACTCAGTTTTTTGCCCGAAGGAGAACTATCTCATCCAGTATGCTTGATGCTCTCCGTGAATGGCTGTTTCATATTACATATTTCTCTCAGGGATTGTTTACTACATAATATTAAAAATCTTGCTCTAACAATAGTTACTAATTTGTTCAGGAGCCATTCTGTGACACACTTTATTAGACTGTTCAGACATCAGTCCCTTTATTTTCACAAAATATCTCCATAGTGAAAGGCTGGCATTATCCCATTTTAGAAATACTGAACAGAAGCATGGTGATACTGATCCTAATGATTATCCACTAACTTTAGCAGATCCACTTTGCATTATCTCTTTGCTCACTGTTCAGAGTTCTGAGTAGGTTGTGGCGTGTCTCCCGCTCAGAGCGTGCTGTGCCTCCTGCTGACTGAATGCGCAGCTATTAGCACTCAGAACTTCAGCAAATGAGGATCCAAATCTCAATTGGAAAAAACAAACATGTGGGTTGAAATTAATTTCAGTTTAGCTATTTCATATTACAGCATCTAATCTGAACTAGCTAAGCTGCTTCTTTCTCCAGTTAATGGAGTGACAGGCACCTCAGGAGAGCCATTGCCTTGATAAGTTAGAAAAGAGCTTTAGAACAGGATGAACTGCCTTCTGGAGGTACCTCTCTGCACTGGCAGAGAAAACCTGCCTTGCTTGTAGACCGAGTCTAGGTAAGATGGATCTCACTCTTTATGAGAGAAAGGGCAGAGGTCTAAAAGTTAGGTGCTTGGTCTAAATTAGTCGACTGTAATCAGGAGTGATAAGAACTTCCAGAGGGTGATTCATGCCATTCAAAGTCCTCCTAAAGGGAGTTTGAAGAACTACCCATCATCCAGAGGGACTTTGACACGCTTGAGAGACGGGCCTCNGAGGAGGGCCACAAAGAAGATCAGAGGGCCAGAGCACCTCTCCTAGGAAGACAGGCTGAGAGAGTTGGGATTGTTCAGCCTGGAGAAGAGACATCTCTAATTGTGGCCTTCCAGTATCAGAAGGGAGCCTATAGGAAAGACAGGGAAAGACTGTTTGTCAGGGAGTGTCATGATAGGACAAGGGGTAATGGCTTTAAACTAGAAGAGGGTAGATTCAGAGTAGATGCTGGGAAGAAATTCTTTACTGTGAGGGTGGTGAGGCCCTGGAACAGGTTGCCCAGAGAAGTTGTGGATGCCCCCTCCCTGGAAGTGTTCAAGGCCAGGTTGGATGGGTCTTTGGGCAACCTGGTCTAGTGGAGGGTGTCCCTGTCAATGGCAGGGGGGTTGGAACTCGGTGGTCTTTGAGGTCCTTTCCAACCCAAGCCATTCTATGATTCTGTGATTCTAAATGCCTGTCTCCCTCCATTGACTATAGACACTTTAGACATTGTCCTGGTTTCAGCTGAGATCCAGTTTTCTTTCTAGTAGCTGGTATAGTGCTGTGTTTTGGATTTAGTACAAGAATAATGTTGATAACACACTGATGTTTTTAGTTGTTGCTAAATAGTTGTAGTGCCTACATTAAGTCAAGGACTTTTCAGCTTCTCACTGTGCCCTGCCAGGTGCAGAAGAAGCTGGGAGAGCACAGCCAGGACAGCTGACCCAGACTGACCAAAGGGACGTTCCAGGCCACAGAATGTCACACTCTGGATATAGCTGTGGAAGCTAGCTGGGAGGTGGGATCACTGCTTGGAAACAGACTGGGTGTCAAGATTGTTTTATTTTCCTTTTACATGTAGTAAGCAATTGCGTTTGTGTATCACTTGTTGTTGTTTTTCTTCTTCCTCTTCTTCTTCTTCTCCTTCTTCTGCTTTTTCTCCTTCTCCTTTGTTATCCTGTTAAACTGTGTTTATCTCAACCCAGGAGTTTTTTTTTCCATTCTCTCCCACATCCCCTATTTGGGGGAGGCATGAGTGAGTGGCTGTGTGGTGCTTAGTTACCGACTGGAGTTAAACCATGATAGATATCTAAATTTAAGGAAGATTGAATAAAATATTTACTGATTTCCTCTGATAACTGTGGCTGTAGCAATTTATTTATCATGAAGAAATTCTGGCAAAGAAATAAAATGCATTTCTTAGCACTCTACAGCTTGGACAACAACTTTCCTTCTTATTCTGCCCTCTTATTCAGGCAGCCTTCATTGCAGCACTTACTAAATTCAGAGTGCTTATGCCTCCAACCACAAATAAGGGTTTTAATGTGTGTAGAATTTCCTGGGGTTTTTTAAAAACAGGCTTATTTGGGAGGGGTGTGTGAGTTTTTTAAAAATTCAATTACTGGACAGTGTAATGCTCTGTGGTGAACATGGCCTGAAGAGTAACACCTCAGAGGCAGGTGTCAGGGAAGGCAACAGTGACTGAAAAAAGCCGAGGAGCCTTTTCTGTTTAATCCTGGCACAAATTAAGTAGACTTCTTCTCCAATTTCCACACTGGTATTTCATAAATATTTGTAACTCTATTGCCTACTTTGTATGTGGTAACTAACTACTTGCATTTAACCTGTTTTAAATTAAGGATGATTTTGAAGTATTTGGACAAAAGCAATAGACAATCTCTCATAAAGGATGGTAAATCTATGAACCTATGAACATATGAATCTATTACTTCAAGGTAATCTAGGCATATTCTGCAAAGTATTAAATGTATAATAGAAAGTGCTGCAGAAGTTTCCAAGACCATACAGTGAGGTCACCCAGCTTTTTTCCCACCACCAATAGCTTCTCATTTGATCTTTTCTTCTTTGCGACCTGCTTCATTCCCTCCACATTGGTTCAAAATGACCAAAAGCTTTGCCAGAAGTAAAAAAACCCAAGTCACTTTGAGGTAGACACCTGCCATGTGAAATTTCTCTCTAAAACCTTTACTCAAGCGGAAGCACAGGGGAGACCTGTGAAACTCACATGTAAGTAGTGCTCTTCCATATGGCCTTGTCTATCCGACAGATCCTGTATAATCATATAGATTATGCGTAATACTAGCCACACCTTACCAAAGAGTTCGTAAAAGGACTGGCATTTCTGAAATGATTTCTTGTTGGCTGGTATGCCCAGAAGAAATCACTTACTGTTAATATTTGGATAGGTGATCAGCTGCAACTGTAAGCGATTTTTCCTTAATCTTGATTAATGTATATGCTATTATAAAAAATAAAAAATTAAAAAAAAAATCAAAAAAAGGTTTTTCCCCAAATCATGCCATTCTGCACAGCATTTCACTCCTTTTGTTTCTGGTCATATTATCACTATCCTCAGTTCCTTCCAGTTTTGTTGCTCCATCTCAAATTACATGGGTTTGTCTTACTGTCCATTTAAAGTTTATGCCTAATAACAATAAATCACTTACTTTTTTCTTCTTCTGTACCTGCTAGAAATTTTCCTTCAAAATTAAAATAGACGCAGGTTCTAACAGGATCCCATCCTGACTCAGTAACTGCTTTCCAATACATAAAGCTCATCACAACAATAATATGTATTTTCTTGGAGCTCTGCAGCAGGAACTCCATAGTACCACAAAAAGGACCTTGTTCATTTCCCAGAAAGATCAGCATGCCTCTCAGAAAGTCTCACGACATCAGACTTTAAAAATACAGCATTTTAAGTATAGAAGGGCACTTAGGTAATTTTAGAGGTTTATTTGGCTCCCTCTACCCTGTGCCCTATGTACATTTAGATACATGCTATGCAAGGCTTTAAAAGTAGAAGGAGAGAAAAACTAGCACCAATGGCATTTTTAAAAGCTGTCTAAAATGATCCTAATTTTTATTTATTTTTTTTTATCGCTGTGGAGTGTAGCATTTTCAGAGCACAGAATGATAAACAATTTTATCAGGTCTCAGCCAGCATGGCCTTCTTCACCTACAGGGTAGAATGAAGCCACCTGAACTCATGTCTGCAGACGCTTTAGAGTATGTTTTCCCATTTAACATGTACATATTTAATTTTATTACTAATAGAATTAAAAATAAAGAAGAGATAAGCTGTAAGAGCTGGTTTCATACCAGAAAAATATAGCCCCCATATTTTGAAATTGCTTTCTCCTAGCTGCTCAAAATAAATCAGATGATTTCTATGATCTCTAGTGCTTAAGCTGAACTGTCCAGTGCGCTTTGAATGCTCATATCTCTGAAAAACACGTGGCAGCAGAAGAAACATTCACAAAGATTTTGAAAAATAATGCCTGAGAAAAGAGTTTTACAAATCTTCTTGAACTTTACAGACATTATAGCATTATAACATGAAATGAAAAAATACTCAAAGGCATCAGAAGCAAATTTTAGATTCCTGAATCCCTGTGCATCACAGTGGGTGAGCAATAGTAGCTGTGACAGGCCCATTCCCTTGTGAGCACTGGGTGATGTGCACCTTTTCTTGACCATGGATGGAAGAAAGAAGGAGGCATCTTATGTGAACAAGCTGGTTAGCAGATATACATATACAACAGTTTCCTTCCCATTCTAATGTTCCAGCCTACCTTCTTCTAAGAGCAAGGATAAAAGAAGATGACATTCAAAAACATGAGGATTTGAAAGTGATAAGGAAAACTGTTTTTCTTAATTTCATTTTTGAGGCATAGGCCATCTCTTGGCATAATCCCTTTCTGGTCCTTGTAATTAGAGATTGCTTTTCCTAAGAATAGTCAGATGTGGTCAGAAACCAACAGGGTCTTGCAAGACAGTGAAGGAGAGTCCTGTTGACTCTTAAGAGACCCTTCTTTGGGTTGACTAGCATGGTGAGAGAGGAGCAATTACCCTGTCTCAGGACTGGTCTTCTCTGAGCAGTAAAAATGCCTGGAGTTTGCCAGCAGTCTCTGTCTCCAAGGTAGAACTAAATTTATTTTGTACTACTGAAATGCAATGATCAAGAAAGAAGGAGCAGAGTAAGGAAACAATAACATGCTTTAAATATTTGCTACCTCCAACATGAAATATTCAATGACACTCTGATTTGGCTTCACCGTGGTATCTGTATGGCCTCCATTCAGCATTTTTTTTCAGAGCTTTATAGGACACAAACTACTCAAATTGCACAACCAAGAATGTATTGCACCAAACTCCATGGTATGGACAGTGGAAGAGGAGAAGCCCTGTCTTAAACCAAGGCTTCTGCCAAAGAAATGTTTCTGTCTTTTCAGATCCTCTCAACTGTAAATAAGGCTGTTTATAGAATTTGAATGCACATTTTTCTCACAGTGAGGTAAACAAAGAAGATTTGCATCAGTTTGTGAACCCAGGTATATAAACATTTGATGACATGAAGCTTCATAACTATTTCTTATAACAACTTAGAAACAAAAACCACTGCTTGTAGCTTGTGATTAGTTCTTGATAAGCAGTAGAAAAGATATAAACATACTGAGGTTGATAACATTGTGGGACACAGCTTGATGAAATCTGGGGATGCTAAGAACAAGCAAGCAATAAACCAAATGGATTAAATGAGAAGTCAAAAACTGTTTGGCAGAAACCAGAAAGTAGAGTAGAGAAAAAACCCAACAAAACCAGAGAAATCAGGGAAGACTTTTCTCTACATCACCAAAGCTTCCTTTCCACTGCATCTCAAGTTTTTTCTGATGCATTTTCCTCATACAACTTTAATGCTTATTTGTTGTCCAAAGTGAGTTCCCCAGTCAAGGCTGCTTTGCTGAGAAAATCCTCGCATCAACCTTCAGATGAACAAATCAGAAATCTGTTATTTCAAATGTGTCAGTAAAATTTCTGATTGTAAATGCAGAAGCTACAAGCAAAAGCTTGTAGGTATCCTAGGTATCTGAGACGCAAGCATGAAGATTATTTTCTCACTTTATTCATTCTGTGCTGGCAAGCCTCATGATTTTATTCTGTGTTTCATAACCATCGTGAATTTTCAAAACCCCCATTCTCAGGAGTCTTGCTGTCTGCAAACCCTCAGCTTTCCTTAAAGTGCATTTTTACAAACAAGTTCTAGTCATCAGAACTGCAGGGGGAAAAAAACAAGCCCTAAAAAAATGCTAGAGAAAACTTTCAGCATCCAGAAAACTACATGGTAAATGGCATGTTCACAAAGTACTTATGGTTCTATTTAATGAATTTACATTCATACTAAGACTTTGAAAAGACAGTGCTGGATATATCAAAGGTTTTCTTTACTGAGCATAATGATGGAGAGATTTTAAGTGTTTGTATGATTTAGAGAAATCTTGGCATAAGGCCATCATGTATACATTGAGTGTGGGACTACTGGGATGAGAAATCTTTTTGTTTCTCTTCAAAATTTTTTCTCTGTAGGGGAAGATTAGGAGAATTAATTCCTTTATAGTACCATTGTTTTGCTAAAATTGGGAGCTCAGAATAGGGAGACATCACTTCCACATCAGTTTGAGATAGACATAAAGGCCTTCTTTGACAGCGTCCAAGCCTCCCTTTTTATTCTGTCTCTATAAATTTTGCTTCTCTGCTTTCTGTCTTTGATGATTTTGCCTGTATAGCCGTTAGCTCCACATTCTCCTCTCCCCAGGGATTGTGCTTTAATTCGGTGATAGCAATCACTGTGTGTAGACATCAGGATTTTTTGTCACTTTCTAAACTTCATCACAAAATGATTTTGTATTAGGAAAGCAAAGTCTCTGTTTCCCAGGCAATTGGAGCCAAACTCAGAACATTGCTTGAGGCAGAAAGTGGATATAAAACAGTTCCTGCTCTTTTGTCCTTGCAACGCTTAGGGGACAAAGTGACACAAAAACAATGAATGCCCTACCTGTTCATCTGTATGACAGGAGTTTGGCTTAGATAACAGATAAATGCTCTGGTCTCAGTCTCAAGTGAACATTGTCAAATTAACACGAGCCACTATATCAGTTGTCAGCTTAGTCTTTGTTCCAGCAAATGACAGATATGAGCAGCTACTCATATTTTTTTCACACCCCAAGAGCATGCGATGACATGGTGTTCATACACAATGAGATGCAATGTACCACTGGGAATAGTTTCCTCTGTGCAAAACCTGTCACAGCCATGAGAAGTCATTACTGATGTGGCTACACAGTTGTATGAACAGAGTATGGGTGCCTTGGGAGCTGAGCACAGCTTGAGAGAAACCCATGTGAGAAAAAGATAATGCTCTGTTTTCTCATTGTGACACGTAATACACCTCACTTGCAAGAATACGCTTTGGGTGTCGCAGAAAATGGAAGTGCTGACCAGTTCAGTCAAGCTGTGATACTTTATAAAGTGACTTTACAAAGAATAGGAATTTGTGGCCTTGTATTCTGAGAAAATCCATTTGGAAAAATTATATCCTCCCTGGCAAAATTACTCCTGTAGTTTTAATTGCCCATAACATTCTGCTTTATTTCTACCCTTAATTATTCTCTATTGCTCTTGAACACCGCTAACTTCCATACTCTCGTTCAGAAGTATATGTGTTTCACTGGTGAGTGAGGTGATTGCCATATATATTAAAGGGATTTATTATGTCTTTCTCCAGTAGATTAAAGAATCCATTAAAACCCAATATTTTCTCCCTGGGAAGATACTTACAAACTATAATTAAGTCACCTTTCAATCCTTTTTTATAAGCTACACTGATTCCTTTAAGTCTCTTGGTAAGGCCTTTTCTTCAGCTCGAGTAATTGTAATAGCTCTTTTCTGTATGCTTTCAGATTTCCCAGTATCTTTTTTTTTAAAATGAAGCAATACAACAGAATCATGTCTATATTTTATGAAGTCAATCTCAGCAGTTACAACAGAACCATGTACAGTTTTCTCAAGTTAGTCCCAGTAATGCATCATACAGTGATAAAATCATTCCTCATTCCACTCTAAACTTGAGCTTTTTCTGCTACTGTGTTGCATGGAGGTTCGTGTTCAGGGACTAATTTGTAGTGACTCAAAATGCTTTACAAGTTTCATCTTCCAGGTGGCAATGTTTTACTCTGTATGCATGGCCAGCATTCCTAGTTCTTCAGCACATATTTTGCATCCACCTTTAGCATGAGGGGGCCTGGCTTGTTGAGAAGCTCTAGGTCCTCTGTATAATTAATTTGTCCTTATTAGTTTGCCACTCTGCAGCTCATGTGTCAGCCACATATGTTGTGAAATTTAGTTTTACAACTGCAAACAGTTGAAAATGTTAGTTCTACATATCAATTCATGTATACCTCCACCAGGACTATATCTATTTGATAATGATTGCTCATCTGCAAATACTATTTGAAATATGTCAGCAAACTGCTTCTTAGTTAATTTAGCATGTACCTGGATGATACTGTATAGTACTTATTTTTTAATCAAAATGTTAGGAAGTTCTAAACCAAATATCTTACACAAGTCTAAATATATTCTATCTAAACAGTTCTTTTAGTATCCAGACTTGTAATTTCACCAAAGAATGAAGTCATAGATAATAAAGCCACATTAACAAAGACTAATTATAATACAATAGTTAGTAAAACAAAAATATTTTTCGAAGTATATCTCCCGAAGTATCTTAGTCAACATAAACAGCACAACTCTCAGTACCAGCTGTATGTCCTCAAATACCAAATAACTATTACCAGCAAATATAGACTGAGTACAAAGGTAAATCTATCCTTGAGGAAACTACAGCTCTGACAGGATGAAATGAGATTAAAGATAGACAGAAGGAGCTAGATTGACAGGACTGAATTAAGCTCTTTACTTCAAACACCTAAGGGTTTCTAAAATTCAGGTGCCAGTAGCATTTATAAGACCTTACTCAGCCAGTGCCTAAGCCTGTAAAAGTCTGTAGCTGCTGGAAAGCTGATCCCCAAAGGGATTTATCCTGCCAGCTTTTAATTAACTGAGAGTAATAGAAATGGTGAGTGCTTCAGATTCGGGACCTTAAAAACCTCTGTGAGTCTTGGTCCAAATGCTTAAATTTCAACAGCTATATCTGTACATCACTAAATGAACTGGGACACTTGAGTATCTCAGGGTCTGTCTCAGTCCTGTGTGTAAGCCAAACTTGTGTAATGCACAAGTGGGGCATTTCTTAGGGTACCTCATCGGAAATCCTTCCAAAACAGTGAGAAGAAACTGGTGATGCAGTGCAGCAATGCAGAAAAGACAGATTTAAATAATTTTGACTTTGGAGTGTTCCATTTTCGACAAAACTTTAAGTGGAGGTTACAATGCTCATTTGAACGTAAGTCTCCCAAAGGAGTGCCAAAACACAGGCTATAAGGATGTTCTCAGCCTTGCTCTGTTTCCACCAAAATTTAATTGTTTTCCATGTTAGAAGCACTGCAACAGGAATGAATGAAGAATTCCTCCCTTGAAAAGCAAAAGGCCCTCCCATAGAGGCCAGGGCTTTGTGCATTTGTATAGGCAGAGGTTTGAATTGTTACTGTAGATTAGACAATTAAACCTGGTCTGCTCACACTCCACAATACTCCAACAGCTGAATATGTACTGAAAGAAAAAGCAACATCACTATTATTTTAGAAGAAAAAAAAAAAAAAAAAAGACTAGGTCAGATGCTCAAATCTAGCTGCAGATCCCAAGCAGAGGGAAGCATATCCTTCTTTTCCACAATTAAGCATATAACTCATCCTCTCTTTCTCGTTGACATTTCCTGCAGATGAGCTTAGGCAGCTCCCTTCTGCAAAGTGGATTCCTTTTTTTAGTTCATCCCTTTTAGAGGACAGTCCAATTTCCTAATCTGTGGGTGTGTTCCTAGTCACTTGCAAGGCATCTAATGCTTAGGCTTAGCCATATTTTTGCTCTCTCCCTTATGAAGCTAAGCTTAGCCACACCAGCAAATCATCAATCCTGGACAAAATATCTCAGGTTGAGACCTAAAAAAGTATTCTGTTACACTTTCAGTCACTTTATTGACGTGGAAGTAAGCATTGACAGTTTTCAACAGTAATAGATCTGGTGTATTGCCTATCCCAATCTCTCACTTTTTACTAGAAAAAGAGTGCATTCAAGCAAAGCACAGCTCTGAGCCTCCATGTCCCTACTCATTTCCAGAAATCTGAAAAAAACTGTCCAAAGTACAGACAGGTAGTAGTGGTAGTGATAACAATAACATGACCATTAACACTGTTCATTGCTATTGTTAAATAATAACTGTTTGTTGTTGATTTTGTTGTGATTGTTGTCATTGTTAGTGATGTCTTTATTAAGTGCTTTGTAGTAAGTAGTGTCTTGTAGTGCCCAGCCAGGAGTCATTCTGCTGTATTTGCATGTTGAAAAATGACATCTTTTAAACAGCTAGAGTAAAAGAAAAATGAGATAACTGGAATACACAACAACAAGCATCAGAAAGCTCAAAGCAACAATGAGAAAGTCCTGATTAGTGTAGTAAGTAGAATTCACTGCATACAGCCTGTTCTACTTTTGTCAACAGTTCCACTAGTACTGCAGCACCAGTAGGCTTTAAGTAGCTATTAAATGGAGTCTGGTATTGTGATCTTGTAGAAGGAGAATATTTTTCTATTCTTACCCTGGAGACAATTAGCTCAAAAAGGAGTTATAACTATGACATGGATCAACCCTTGGTCACAGTAAGACATGCGGTTTGAAAAGCTCCTGGACTCTCATGATTGTCTGAATAGCAAGGACTTATAATGGTCAATTATATCAACTTGACATGTCATATCCAGTTAGTCTCCTGCTAATATGTGCATATATATTCAGGTTCATGGAAATTCTGCATCAAAAAATTCGATGTGTAGTGAGAAAAATTTATGGATAATTTTGTCTAAGGCCAAGGTGAAGGTAATGCTGGTGAAAGTCAAGAATGACTTAGATAAAGGTCAAGTAAAATTGCATGACAGTTTATAAGAAACTTTCTGTTATAGGCAGGATGTAGGCATACTTCCCTATAAACACCTTAGGACACAAAATTTCTCCTATACCAAAAGATACCCAATTCTGTTCCTGCTTCTTTTGAATGGCAGTAAGTTCTATTCCTTGATCCCTTTCTTCCTGTCACATTTAAATGATTCTGCTCAGCACCCTCTCCTGGGAGCAGAATTTTGCCTGCATCTCAAGTGAGGAGGTGTGGGCATGTGGATTCCAGTCTGCTCAGAAAATGAACATTCTATTTAGGAAAAATAATTGAAGCCAAAAATTCTTTAGGTTTTGTCCATTAAATGAAAATTATATGAAATTTATAGTGTGTGTGTGTGTGTGTGTGTGTGTGTGTGTGTGTGTGTGTGTGTGTGTGTGTGTGTGTGTGTGTGTGTGTGAAATCTGAGAACAGGGAAAGGAGAAAGGGTAACGGAAAGGGCTTTACCCTGGGATAGGGAGACCCTTCTGTACCTGGATTGAGGAATATTATATGCCTTAAAAAATTTGTTTGTCTTTCTGAAAGAACTTAGAAAATACCCCATGAAAGACTAAGGTATGTGGATTGGAAATTTCATGAGATGGAACAAAGTAAGTAAGATGTTTTTAAGGAAAATTTAAAGACTTCAGAAGTGCAGGATAAAGAGTGTGTGTAGAAGTGAGACTAACAGAGCAGCAGAGAAAGAGAGATTCTGTGAAACATGAGACACTGGATGATAAATGCTCCAGTGCACCCCACAGATCCTAAACACCCATAAATCCAGATAATGTTTAGAGAAACGTGGAAAACAGAGTATATTTTATTTTGTCTGTTTTTCTCTATTCCTCACATTGTTAAATAAAGGGTCTTTTGGGTATTTTGTTGTTGTTATTGTTGTTGTTGTTTTTTAATACATTGTATTCAATATATTTTTAAGTACTTTTAAAGATCAGTGTGGAATCTATTTGAGCTATCATACGGTCCATAATAATTAACTAGCAATTCCAAGCATCCATAGGATTTGATTCCCAGGACGTTATGACAGAAATTGATTGGTGAGTGAATAGTCTTTGGTTCTTTTAGAGGCCAATATCTTTGGCTTGTAGGAATCCACTCATGAAATTCTGACAAAGGAAATACAAGAAAGGAAAAAAAAAAAAGAAAGAAAGGAAAAAAAAAAAAGGGGTTGCCTGCTTAAGACAAATGAAAACATAGATCTTGAAGTCTGGGCCCAACACTCCTATCATTTGGTGCCCTGTCAAGGAAACTTCTGCCAGGGCTGTAAACACTGAGGTCTTTCTCCTGATGTCCCCTCTCCATCATGTGTAGATCAAAGCAGAAATTCCATCCTGTTTGAAAAAAGTGTTTCATTTTTCATAAGTACATACAAGAAAGACATTGACATATTGGAGTGAGTCCAGAGGAAGACCCCCAAATCCAGGAGGATAAAGTACAAATCATACAAAGACAGTCTGAGCCCCAGGTTTGTTCAGTCTGGAGACCGGAAAGAGAAGGGACACCGTATTGCTGCTTACAACTGAAAGACTGGAGGATACAGAGGAGACAGAGCCTTATTGGAGGTGCACTGCAACATAACAAGAGGCAATGGGCACAAGTTGGAACAGGTGAAGTTCTAATTCAATATTCAGATTTTCTTTTTAACTGTAAGAGTGATCAAATACTGGAAGAAGTTGACTAGATGGGTTGTGGAGCCTCCATCCTTGGAGGTGTTCAGGACTGGACAGGACATAGACCTGAGCAACCTGGTCTACTTTAAGGCTGGGGTTGGACTATATGACCTCTGGAGATTGCTTCCAACCTAAATTATTTTATAAGTCTATGATTCTTTAATTCTATAGTTCTCTATTGTGTTTGTCTTGCATACCTACCTGAAGTTCAAGCATGGTCACTCCTAACTTGAAAATAGTAAAGGGCCATGGTTAGAGTACAATACTCTGAGGACACAAACTTTGTGAGAATGTGGTAGAAATAAAATGATAAATAAGTTAACACCCCACCCCCCCCCAGTAGATGAATTATAATGTATTCAAAACAATAAAGATTGGAAATAAGCTTTTATGGTAGCTGCTGAATGTATAATTCTTGGAAAAAGGGTATGAACTGCAGATTTCTCAATATCTTGCTGTGTGCTTAAGATAGGCTATATGAGATAGGAGTAATCCAATCAGCAACAAAAAGCATGACTTTTTTTTTCAATATCATGCTCAATAGTATGTAAATCTAGCAAGCTGTGATAAAGGACTATAGATCACTAAAGAAAGAATAAAACAGCACAAGAAACCTTACAAAAAGACAATGTGTCTTCCAACCTTGCCCATTTCCACAGTTTTTATCCTCACCTCTGTTTTTGCTTGATTCTTTCAGAGGAATACTTTACTTATTATCACTGTGAATTTTTTTTTTTTAATTTGTTTCTTGATTTTTTATGGTTTTATTTATATTTTTTTTCAAGGAACCATTTTATATTTATTAATTGCTGATGTACATTTAGGGTACACCAAACTCTTAAAGCTGAGTCATGAGTGGTGCATCATCCCGAGAGAAGTAACAAACATTCCCCAAAGACATTCTTCTGACACACAGTTTTTCTGGTATTCTCCTTTTCTCCACTGAATGGGAATAACCTTCACTAGCTCCTCAGAAGATTCAACTCTGATGACTACTGGGTAAGGGAGGTTATGCCCATGGGTGTACTTAATTTTTACATCCTGCACTTCTCTCAAGCAGACAAGTGTGCAGTCAACACTGTAACCAAATCCTACTTAGGTCATGTTAAGCTCATACAAGGACAGAGATTTATTCCATTTGACACCTAGGCACAAGTCTGCTTTAATATGCAGATCAGTACAATTTTTGGGAAAAGGAAGATTGCAATTTTGGACAAGTTTCTTTCCCAGATCCATTCAAAACTATTTTGAGATTTCTTCAAGTTAGGTATCTAAAAGTTCTTTTTACAGGAGAATAAAACATCCAGCCTTAGAAACATTTTGCCTTAGAAAAAAGACTGGCATCTGATGAGGTTGGGTAAGAAATGTGTATATTTCTCTCTGATAGATAACATGCCAAAAAAGCCAACATAAATAGCTAATGGCTGATTGGATTGGTGCATTACCCTTTGAGGAAGTGCTTTTCCTGGCTACTGCAGGAGGTGAGCTACCCTTGTAGATAAATCAATGACATAATTGATTTGGCAAATCTAATTTTCCAGTCAGTCAATCCTTTGCAGGGTTGCATCCTAACTTCTGAGAAAATTTGAAAATACTGAAATGTTTCCACCAAAAAGTCACTGAGATGCTTGTTTTTATAAAATACTGTGACTGTTTCATCTTGACTGTCGTTAGGGAAGATACTCTAAATCTGTATCTAAAAGAAGATGAAATAAAAATGGATTTGAGCTTCTGTTACACACAGGTACACCTTCCATATCGAAAGCATGACATATACGCATAAGCACAGGCAGTGGCTGTGTTAAAATGCTGTCTTATATTTTTCCTTTGTTTGTGGCCTGTTCATGTAATTTGGAAATGTCTCAACCCCAGGTGTAAGCCTGAAGGCAAGATCCAATTGTTGACATCTGTTGGGGAACAGAGAGAGGGGCAATCTATAGGTCCTGGGAACTTCAGATAGACAGACATCCCTCTGAGGGAAGGGGTGTGCTGCCAGCATGTGCTGGCACACACAGAGAGATCCCTGCAGCATCACACATCATCTGCATGCATATGAGCTAACACTTTGGGACATGATGGCTTGGAAAAGATGACTGCGCTGTAAAGTTGAGGTGAACACACCATTTGTATCACTGGTTCATAATGGATGGACAAGAAAGTCACGTGCAGTACTCTTAGCATGAGAGGTCTGCCAAGTCTCTGAGTTGGGAATCCTAAACAAAAGCTGAATCATTTCAGAGATCGTTGTGAAAGGTAGCCAGAGGAGTTGCGAGGGGACAAGGAACATGCCTCCATATGGCTCAGAATAGCAATCGAGAGCAAGGGGCAAAAACAACAGCTGTTGAGGCTGAGGTCCTCAAAACAGCAGCCTTGGACAGGAAGTCTGGTGCTCCTTACTCAGCAATGCTTCAGATCATATTGCTAGTAGAGTCCTGGGAAACTATACATCACTTAGGAACAACAGCAGATGACTGTGCCAAACAGTTGGATTTCTCTGAGGCTGGGCAACAAACTGTGAGTGGTGAATAGCCCAAGAAGGAGAAGGGCACTCTGCCAACATGCTGACAGCTGTAGGAAGAGGACAGGCTGATAATGAACAAAGCCCAGGAGTGACAATGTTCCTTTCTTTCAATTATTTAGTTTTTCCAAATTGCCTTAGTATGTTTCTCTCATTCTCCCCCACTGCACAAAACTGACTCTTCAGATCCTTTATCTAAAGACATGGCCTCACATAGGGAAGTCTTGCTCATTTTGGAGTGCTCAGGTGACATGATGCATTTTCCCCAGGCTCCTGGGGGAGGTTCCAGTTGGTGACCTTCAACTACTTTTTAGCAGGAGTACAGGGAGTTGATCCTTGTCCTTTTTCATGCCTGTCAGAGAGGTCATAACACGCCATTTGAAATTTTTGTGGAAAATATATTGGGCAACAAAAAACTTACTTAGTGTTTACCAAAATTGTGTATAATGCAATCTAGCCCAATGTCTGTGTTCTGATGAGCTTCAACATGCAGTACAGGACTTTCTTTTCATCCAAGCACTCAGGCTCCAGGGATGCAAAATCTGACTCTGTAAGATCAGTGGTGAGCTTGCTAAAATTAAAAGTGTGGATTTATTAGTGAGATTAAACCAAAGTCATATAATAGTAGAGACAGGTTCACAAGAATAAGATGAACATTAGCAACAATCAATCAGTTGAGCTCCAAGCCATGTGCTGAGATCAAATGGTAGTGTTCAGTAAAGTTCTGCTCTACGCCAGGAAAAAAAGTAGCAGCCCAATGTGTTGCATTTAAGAAATATATTTTTGTGTAGCACAGAATGACATCAAATTGCACCTGTCAGGAGGCTGAGATTCTGATATAACTTAAATCACAATTTCCAAATGGCCAAGTTCTGAGCTGCGAGGAACACCTGCCAACATAACTAATAGTGAGGACAAAAAGCCTTTGGTAGCAAGTCCCTTGAGAAGGAGATAATAATATATGTGCCCTGTTCAATAAGCTCTTAGCCTGAGGTATTTCCAGTATGCAAAGAAAAGAAAGCTTACATTTAATTTTTTATACTGTCCCCCTTTATCTTGATACGCTTGTTCCATTTTCCTCAAAGAGATTCTCGATTAGTTTAACAGAACTTTTCTTTTCTAAAACCAAATCTGGTTCTCTGTGGAAGCCTTTGATGGGAGTTTCCATATGAAGAGAGATTAAAGAAGTGAGGGCTAATTATTATGGAAAGAATAAGCACAAGAGAAGATATAACAAAACTGGCACGTATAATAGTTTCTACTGTGGAGAAGGTCAGTCAGGCTCTCTTGATTATCCTTTACCAGAGCAAAAGAAGAAAACACTCCATAATTGAAAAAAACAACAGGTTCAATTACATATACACACAAATTTTTACAAAAGAAATCTCACTTTGCACAATACATGGCTACAAGAATTTACTTGCACATTAAGGAAGATTTGTTGTGGAAAAAAAAATACAGTGTCTCAAGATGGTATGTCCTAGCTGGACTTGTTTCCCAAATGGCAATCTTGTTAACAGGAGGGTCAACAGGCAAAGGTAATCGTGGGTTAGAACTTGCAGGACTGCAGAGAGCAGCCAGATCCACAACCCTTCTCTTTCTCCTTTGTGCCCTCTACTCCAAATATTACCCATTATTGATGTATTTTTAGAATCGGGGGAAAAAAAATGACTGCAATGACAGGGTCACAGCAAGCTCCAGCTGGAGTAGCAGCCTTTCACAGGATGTTGCTGCTGCTTCAAATCAGAGGAGCCATCTCTAAGGTTTAGCTAAACCCGGCCACTTCTTCAGATGTAGTTAAAGAATTTGTGCCACTGCCACACAGCCAATGGACAAATGAACATCTATCATGAGAACAAAATGCTGGCAGTCTTCTTCACATGATGCCACAGCTTCTCATCATCTGATAGAAAGTGCACAAGCATTGAATCGGCACCTGTTTGCATACAGCAATGTAGGAGATGAAGTGCCAGGAATGATCAAAACTCGGGGGTCCTTCCATACCTGCTAGGCCCATGCTCAGCCAGAAGTGAAGAGGTACAAGCAAGTGGCATTCATAATCTCAGACTGGAAGTGTCACGTAAAGGAATGTTTCCTTTTCATATTGAGAAGAATATACTGGATCATAGGGAAGGAAGTTGGCAGAGAAACAGGTTATGAACTGGATGTCTTTTTCTGTCTAAGAGAAGGTTATGGAATAGCCATAAAAGGACTTTCTAAGAACAGGGCAAACAAACAAATTTTCTGTGGAATTATAACTGATCTTTTTATTCAGCAGGAGAGCAGGTAAAATATTTTGCAGAGA
This sequence comes from Aramus guarauna, assembly GCA_013400195.1. Taxonomy (NCBI): domain Eukaryota; kingdom Metazoa; phylum Chordata; class Aves; order Gruiformes; family Aramidae; genus Aramus; species Aramus guarauna. Next base: position 147,901 of record VXBL01002526.1, on the reverse strand, counting down.
TCCTTTCTATGAATTTAGTCCAGAAGGCCACCTTTGCATTAAAGTGTCTTATCAGTCTGCTGTAATTTATAATAGATATGCTGTGGATCTTCAGGTCTTGGCTGTTCCCTGTATTGATGATACAGGGATTAAGATGACTTTCCGATGTGCAGGGCATGCTGTACTTACTAAAAATTATAACGTACATAAACTCCTTACCTGGCTGAGGCCCAGGAGAGAAAGTTCTCTTGGTACAGCAAGCACAGACAGACTTGCCAGCTCACTTCTAGGTGTACCTTTGTGGGTTTGGCAAGACAATTTTAGTTCAGGTGTGTCTGCATCTGTCAGCGTTGACCTCTTGTGCAGTACAAATGCTATGCAAACAAACATCTATCCTCAGTTGCTTGCCATGTTCTCTCAAAGGCACTACTGCTTGTTGACTGTTGACTGTCAGAAATCTCCTGGTTTACTGCCATGGAGTATTGCCTTTTTTTCCCAAACCCTGAGGGCTTTTTCAGCTTGTCTACATAGACAAATTGATTTGCACAACATTTTTTTTTTTATTTTTTTTTGGGGGTGGGGGGGGGCAGGGCAGGAAGCCACAGAGACTGAGATTGCAGGCATCTCATTCCAAAGCAGAGTTGAGCAAGGATCACAGAAATTCACTGGTATAGCAATAGGGACAAAAATAGGACAAAAATATACTGTTACAGACCTGCTATTATAGCTTTCTTTGCAGACCCTATACCAGAAAAAAGGTTATACCTTTATATCTATAAGGCTGTTTCAATATTATTACTCTACTGTAACTGTAGCTATGGATATACCTTCTAATATCCCTCTGTTTCTGGAGGTGTTTTTGCTGAAGAACAAAAGAAGCTCACTAAGTGTAACATGCTTACTGGTGGCGCAGAAGTTACACAATGAACTTCTGTGATGGATTTAACCCAGCAGTTTAATTATAAGTTGCTATTGATTCATGGTGTGCAGCTCCACATGTGTAGCTACGCCTTACTCAACGTTGTACTGGGATAGAGCATCTGCAGCACCATTCTCTGTTGTCTTCCTCCACGCAAAACAAATTCATCTGTAATTTTCTTACTACACAGTTATCAAGGTAGTATCCAAGTTAAAAAAAAATTAAATATTACTGTGACATTAAAAAATGAAATATGCACAATCCTTATGCTTCAGAGTTCACGCTAAAGAAACGTTTACCATCCCATTAGGTGAAGTTGTTGTTATACATCGTCCCCTTGCTGTGTAATTGGTATAGAGAATGCTAAATAGGCAGGCACAAATAGTCATCTCTTAGGGCAAAGGTATTTTAACTGTGGACATGCATACAGGAGAAACTAGTAGATGCAGGTAGACATCAACAATTTCTATCTGCTGTATCCATACAGGTGCTGATGCAATGGGACTACGTGGGTAAGAGGATGAGGCTGTGTACTGCTGTGTTCTGGTGATAACTTTACAAAACAAGAAAAACTGGAGAAGTAATAATAATACCATTAAATTTGGAGTTTATGTGGGAAGAATGTTATGAATGTTGCTGAAATAAATCCTTGTTCTGCAATTTTAGCAGCCATCTTTGCCTATGTGTCCTAGACATCTGCAGTAGAAACATAAGAATCCTTGAATCATAATGCCCAAACATACATCACAATTTGTATCATGTAGTCATGTCTTCCTGATTATAATAAGCTCTGTTTAAGACCCCCAAAAAATGGATTCCTGCCCAATATTTCTGTTAGAATATTGTTACAAAACCTTGTTCTTCCAGTGTTTCAAAATCTTGTAAATTATAGGCTAAACTAAGTCACAGATAGGTTTTACTCATCTGTTCTTATGCCAGCATTGCCCTTTACCATAAAATGTTATTTTGCTCATTTTAAGCAATAGCTTTTTTTGCTTCAGCTCCCCTCTCTGCTGTTTATTCTCTTGATGTATTTATAGAAAACAATGATATCCTCACTCAGCCTCATTTTTGCTGCTTCTTCCCTGTTAGGCTGAAGAAATTAATTTTATTTTTTTTTTACTCACACAAAATAACTTCTGCATCATACTGGTCATTTTAATGGACCTTTTCTCATCCCTTCTGAATCAACTTTATTGAGCTTTGGTGAGTACATGCAGGATTTCAGTCAGTCTCACCAATATTAATAGCATTAATACTTCCATAGCTGACCACATTTTGTGTCAGCAGCCAAGGGGCTGCGGGACGTGATTTGAACATCATTACTGTGAGAATGCCCCAGATTGACAAAGTTGATGGCTTTGATCCTAACCAACAACAAAAAAGATAGTGCAGTCCTTTGAACAGCTTTTGCTACTGTAGCTTTAACAAATTTCCATGCATAACCGTGAACTTTTGATCTTTAAGTAACCTTTTTTCCCTCTTCAGGTATGTATATACAAATCAGTTTTCTGAGTAAGCAATGCATGGTTACTAGCCTAGACTTATCAGACAGAATTGGCTGTTTCACTCATCCACTGCCTCTGAAGAAGACTTTTCTCTCTGTTTTCCACCTTATCTTACCTCCTGTCAGCGATGAAGGAATTCCACCTTCTCCCCACTGCCTACCAACTACCCTTGAACTGTATTTGATTTTCCTTTGTCTTACTTTTCTACCAGCTGAGTGAAAGTAAGACCAAAAGAAGAGGAGATGAGAGGACTGGCAGATGAGCGATGTGCCCGGTAGCAGAGACAGGGAAGAAAAGAAAAGGACTAAGAAGAGATAAAAAAAGGTGATGAAAGTGAGAACTTTTTTTTCCTTCTTTCTTCCTACAAAAGAACTCTCCTCAGATTCTCCCCCTTTTCCGAGGGCCCAAAGTGTTTGTTCTAATACTTGAATAGAGTTGACGTAGGTATCCTGAAATGACAGAACATCAATCTGAAATAGCAACAGCAGTCACTGTAATTATTATCAGGGTTAGTTAATTAGGGTTTATTAATTAGTATATTAGGGTTATAGTGCATTGATGATTATTTTTTCATTGTTTGCAACATGGCACGGGTCTGGTCTGCAGCTGTCATTCACCATTCTGTATTTTCTCTCACCTTTTCTCCTTGTGTACAGTACCTTCTCTCATGCATTAAATTCTGCTGGACCACTGCACTTAAAACATCCTCTTGTTGCCAGGTGACCCATCCCAGATGATTCAGCTGACTTTTTCATTAGTGCAGTTCCTCCCTGTTCTTGCCCATTGACTGTGTAGCGCAAGCTGTTCACGGAGTGTAAGCTCTTTTCGGCAGGCGTCCTAAACTTGTCCGAGCTCTGTAAAAGGCATTGTTCCCAGAATCTTGCCAACTTAGCTGCAATTATATTACACAGTGGTTGAAGATGATTTTGCTATCCTTTTTCTACCACGTTAGGAGTGACTGTAAATGCGTTTAAGAGAACAGCAGCTCTGCGCAGTAGTTTTTTGGTGCTGGCTGCATCCCTCAGATTCATGGCAGCCAAATCAGATGCAGGTATTTATTCTTTCCCTATGATCATCAATTCTCCAGGACTGCTAAGAGACAAAATTTCTCTCAGGAATACCGCTGTAACAGTTTGCTTCCTCTTTTTTTACCTTTCCCTTCTAAGTATCCCTTTGCAGTCACAGTCAAGCACTAGGAATAATTTTCCCTAGAGGAAGAATAGAGGGAAACACATTTTCAGGCATGACACTGCATTGTAGTGTTTTCAGCAGGAAAGAAGACTTTAAAAGAATTGTCAGTAATTAAACATGGGGCCTGGAGAAAAACAGAGTTGTGAACAATACTTGTATCTCTAATTGGTCCTGGAGAGGCTTTTTGCCAAAATTGCTAGTAGTTATAAGTTTTTTTTTCTTGATACTACACAATATCATGAAATAGATTTGGTTTTGAATAGTATTTTTGCTATATCATCTTTTCAGAAGATTAATAGAGTTTCTCCAATTCAGAACTCTTTTATTTCTTTCTTATTTCAGTCATACACTCGAATTCATTGTTTCCTGGAGAATCCAGCATTCTGAGCTACTTCTATACCCCTAAATATAAAGAGAATATATCCTTACCACATCTGACAGATATTAGTTTCAGATTATAGATATAGCTATAAAGCATGTATTTACCAAGTGACTTGCCAAAGGTCATACAGATAGTTTGCAGCAGGGCCGGATCTCTTGAGTCCCAATCCAGTCTTTTTACCAGAAAAAACATACTTTCTCCTAGCAGTTCTGGCACAGCCTGTTATTGGCAGGAAGATGAAGAACTGAGAATTGTTGACTGTGGGCATCAAGGAATTAACTTTTCTTTTAATTAGACAAAATAATTTAGCTATGACTCTTAGCATAAAAGTTCATTAGTGAAACGTGTGATGTGACGTTGCAACCTAACAAAGGTGCAGAAGAATCTATTTTTATTTCAGTGAAATAACATTAAAAATTAATGAAAGATATAATTATTGGATATGGAAGGTTAGTCACATTTTCCAAAATAAATTCAATTTTAGCTGATACTGAGATTGACAAATTTAAATACAGGAGGATTTATTTTAGAAAAAATAGACAAGAATATAGTGTAAGAGTATAAAACCTTTAGCGAATTGAACTATGCAGTTGCTACTGGTGACTTCAATAATTGCATGCTATAATATTGTTGAATCTGCAGTAACAAGGCTGTTCACTTAACACCCTGATTTTCTTGTAGTTACAGTTCTCAACTGATATAAAATATAATGTAATGTTTGCTTTTTAAGGGTAACATCTAAATGAAAAGGCCACTAGATAGTTTGAAGAGATATAGGCTGACTGTTTCATTGTTTTCTTTATTGATAGTTCTCTTGCTCCAAACAAAATCTGATGTTTTTTTCTTTCTCTGGTTATGTGGTCAGATTTAAGAGTGGATTAATGGAGTTAACTCTGCTAAAAAAAGCTATTCTGCTGAAATCCACAAAGCATTTCTGCTTCCATTATTACTCCCCAATTTACATTAAATAGAAAATTGAGACCTTTAAGGCAAGGAAACCTGTGTACCCCAACTTCATTGTATTTGAAAGAAATATAACAAAGTCTAAGACTTCTAACTAGAAGGAACATACATACTTTCTTTTTAATCACCTACTTCCTAAACTGTACATAAGGCTCCACCAAACCTTTGGATCCCCTTTTACATTCACTTGACCTTCTACAATTCGTATGAAATGCATAAAAGTTAGCAGAAGCCAACATCAGGGCTGCAGTAGGGCAGAAGAAGAGCAGACAAGAGAGAACATGGGTTTTACCTTCACGTTATAAGATGACTTGATTGTTTTGAACTTAAATAGATAGAAGGGATCAGGCAGTAGAGACCCTCTTATTTAGAAAATTCATCGTAAGCCTTAGTGACTGGAAGCTGAAAGTAAACTAATTCAAACTAAGGAAAGGGCCCATTTGTCTAGAAATGAAGGTAATTAACCACTAGAATGACTTACTTTAAAACAGATAAATTATGGTAGGCTCTTCATTGCTAGAAGAATTTGCATTGAGCTTGGCTCTTTTTCAGAAGATGCAGTCTCCAGCGCTACCAGAAGTTGCGGTCTTGGTTCAGAAACTAGAGAGTGGAATGATACAGTCTTGTTACATAGGCTGCAAGATGAAATAATCTGCCCCTAAAACTAGAAATCTATTCAATTTTAGGATCAGATCAATGTGGACGAATTTCCTTACAGAACCTGTTGTAAACTATGGGGTGGAGGGGAGATGTTTGTTAGGCTTGTAAAGTTCTGGTATAACAAATGGCATTTCAGTATGGTAGAGGCAGTCTACTTGCACCAGAGGAGACCATCACCCAAATCTGTTCAATTTCTGCAAACAAGGTCATCCAGATCCACTGCAGCTACATAGGTATGCCCACTGTTCATCCAGCACCCCAGAGTTGTTCTAAACTCAGGCAGAACTTTGTGGTTCGAAACTCTACCTTGTATTTGAAGATCCTTCATTATACAAGTACTTGACTGTAGAATTAATGCCTCTTGATATAAAATTTAAAAAATCCTTGTTATTAAGTATGCTATGGAAATGTTTTCAATGCCACAAAATTAAAAAAGAGGACAAGGAATATCTGATTTTATGCGGTTCTTTGGATATAGCCTTGTTTGTGGGGATAAATAAGGCATCTTGCCTGGAGCTGAGATATTAGTTCACCTCAGTGAAAACTAAGTGGACACTCATCCAGTATTTAACTGTGTCATCTTGTTCTGCATCTGGAAATACTGCATTATGAATTAGTAGCAAAAGCTGGTCTATATTACTTCAAATGTTTAGTGACTAGTCAGAGCTTTGTCACGTAAGTAATCCCTGTGCTAATGTAATATAATTACACAGTTAAACATGGAGTCCCTGACAAATTAGTCAAACAGTAAATCTTTTCTTCAGCACCACTTGCAAATTTGCATAGGGAATTTTATTTCCAGTTACAAGTAGGATCAGTAGAGGTGACATCATGGTTATGGTGAGAAATATTCAGATTACATTTTTTTCATAAATCTGATTAAAATTTACTACACTGTAGAGTTGCAATGATAGTGAAGGCTCCTGAAAAAAATAGCTGACTGAGAAGGTGTAACAGAACTCTTCCCCAGTGGCCCTTGTAGATTTGACATTTCACTTTTGGACACTTTTGGAGCATTGTGTCTACCACAGTCTTTCCAATGCTCAGTTAATACAACTGGTGTGTAACCAGCATAGTGTCACACCAAGATATTTGACTCTGCTGACACTGTTTTAACTTCTGTTTTTAAAAGCACAGATATATTTCTTAAAATGCAGCTCTCATGTCTGAAATTAATAAATACTAATACAAGAAATGCAATATTTAACTGATGATGCAATGTAAATATTCCTAAAATACTTGAGTTATAGTCATTGTAGAAAAGTGTAAGTTGAACAGAAGTAAAAATGACTGAGTTTCGCTTTTTCTTCTTGGAGAATGAGTGTTGACTACAATTCCAACACCAGCATCACATGGAAGAGTGGGACAAAGATTATGCTTTTCTATCATCCTTCAATATAAGCCTGTTCTTTAAGAAACCCCTTTAGAAGCTAAAAAGGGCTGATTCATGGGTAGTAGCAGTGCCAATTTCATTCACAGTCTTCTAATCTGGATACATTATTTAAGAACTAGACTGATGCTCAGTTTCTTTCAGTAATTGAGACATTGCAGTGCACATCCTTCACGTGCCTGTCTTTGGGCGATGTTAGCCCTGAGGGCTTAGGGTATGTGAGCTCTGAGATTCTGTTTGTGCTAAGGGCCAACAAGTCAGAAACATTTCCTAAGGAAGTATGACTGAGGGCTGGTGCTGCCATCTATTCGATCGAGGTTTAATAATAACCAAGGGAAATACAAGAGTACATGAATGTAGTCTAATGGCAGCCACAGTAAACAGACTGGTGAATTGCTAATGGTGACCTTTTCTAGAAGTGGATGATTAATTACCTAAAGTGGTTAAAGGAAAAAAAAAGCTATATTATTAGAAATAAAATTTCTTAAAAAGATTTTAAAACTTTTATATAACCCAAGTTTTTCTCTCTTGATTAGACTGTGAATAAGTCTAGATCTGAAGGATCTGTATATTTTAGGTTAGTTGGGGAGAATGACAAGTTAAGCAGGCGTTCTCAAAAACACACAGGTGAGTTTTAACAATGGCCTAATTAATTAAATTCCTGATTTTTCTTTCTGTTCCTAAATGCCCCTTGCATTATGCATCAGATGCCTACCATAGTACATTTTGCTACCAGTTACAGTTATTGATGTTACTTTTGCTTTCAGTAATTTGCCAGTATATGCGTGCTGAAGGTTTCACCAGCTAGAAGTTAAAAAAGGCTATATGGAATTGGGTAAAACTTATTTTATGTTCAGAAAATATATGCAAGCTCTCATTTTCCTACACACAGTAGAAATAAACCAGCAGGATATGGCTTCCCTCCCATATCTCCAAGGCACTTTCTCAGCTAGAAGTTTATCTGCAAAGCTTTTTCTCCATTTAAGTATCACACAGCAGGTGCTTCTCTGGCTCCAGACTGAAATCGTTGTCTTTTCTGAAGGTTCCTGGGCTGTTCCTAGTACACACAAACTCCGAAATCTCCACCAAGAAAACAGACAGTAAAGTCTCTTCAATCAGCATGGTTTCTGATCAGCCATGTACGCAGCTGGTATTTTGGGGAATAGATCCAGTTTTTAAAGCTCTGAACATTAACATGTTCTGAATGAATAGCAGCCACCAGTCCCAAGAATAATAGCACCTCCATTGCAGCTTGGCCTGTCTTTTCAGGAGAGTCCAATACAGTGACTGTCATTCTAAGCCATCTAGAACAGAAAGAAAGAAAAAAAAAAACACAGTAATTTACAGATTACATTTGGTATGAATCAAACTTTCATAATAACACCTTTTTACGACAGGACATTTTCACTTTTCCAACAAAAATTGATTTGATGAACATCCTCATTTCCTTGAAGTTTTTTGCTTTTCTGGTTGAATTTCTTTCTCTCTTTTTGCCCTGGGTGTTGGGTTTTTTTTGTTGCTGTGAAATCTGAATTACTCAGACAGTGTTGTTTTTGTTCAACTGGAGAACTTTTTTACTGCTGCAGCCATTCCATTCTCAGCTGTCACAATTAAATCCCTAATCTCTTCTCCCCCTGATATTTCCTTCAGTAGTCTTCAGGAATTTGGCTTAATTCACACCTAGCTGTGTTCTACATACCATACATTTTGTTTGCATCAGTACCACATAAAGGCACTCTGAAGCCCTTTTCGATCTCAGGATTCTGATTTATTTCTAGGATTGTGAAACATTTGAACATTCCTCACATAACTTTATATCATTTTAATGGTAGTTGCTCTCAACTTTCCTCTGACAAAGGAACATGAGTTTTCAATTTTGGATTGCAATGTTTCTTCAAAGTCCTTTGTTCCTCTTCAGCAACTCCATAGAAGAGGTTTCCTGGGGTCCTTCTCTCACACTGACATATGAGGAGTGCCAGGATGACATTTTGTACTCTCTCATTGGTTGCTTTTCCAGAAGCTGTCAAAAGGAATGCGATATGCTGATCCCAATGCCTTTGATACTGTTCTAAAATGATGGCCAGCTGAGCCCTTCAAATCTAATTGAATTTTGCATCCATCTCATTGTACCATTGCTGCTCAGGGCAGGAGCAAATTATGTGGATTCCAAGAATCTTCCAGGCCAGCTGAAATTTTTTGGGTTAGAATTTCCCCCTTCACTCATATCTAGAAATATGTCAAAAATTCATTCATTCGTTAGCAGATCTGGATAGAAAATAGTAGGTGATTTTGGTGAAAAAAGCTACATTGTTAAAGTTTGTTTCCCAAATGGGCATGAAAATAAAAAAAAAAAAAAATTGGGGTAAGATTGATGGGATTTCAGGACCTGAAGATTTCAAGAAATGAGTGAGCCAGAAAGGAATTTTTTGGCTTTCTAGGTCCCCTTCTGGAAGGTTTTTGTTAACTGACAGAAATTAACATTGACAGAAGCTTGCCAGCACAGCTGCGGAAAGACAGGCCCCTGCCCAAACAGCTCTCCATACTCTAGATCTGGGAACCATTCAGCCTTTCTAAACCCAGGAGAATAGAGACACAACTGCACTGTGGAGTGAGGTACAGAGAAGTCCAAGCTTGGTTGCCAGCCAGCCTTGTCAGAGGATTGCCACGTGAGCTCGACACAGGGTGATGCTTACAGCACCACGTTCAGCTGAGCTATGGTACCCCAGCGCACACAAACAAAACACGTGCCATCGTCATCACAGCATAACGATTCATCCCTCAGTGTAGGTGTGACCAACAAATCAAGGTACTGAGGGCTCAGAAAGTTTCTGTTAAGTTCGCTGGCAGAAATTGGAAGTAAAAACCTTACTGTTGTTGATAAAAGACAATGCTTGGTGCGGAGGTGTTTGTCTGTAGTAATGTGCTTTTGAATGGATAACTGGTGTTTAGGATTGTGCTGATTTTGGCTGGGATAGAGTTAATTTTCTTCATAGTAGCTAGTATGAGGCTATGTTTTGGATTTGTGCTGAAAACAGTGTTGATAATATAGAGATGTTTTTGTTACTGCTGAGCAGCACTAACACAGCATCAAGGCCTTTTCTACTACTCACCTTACCCTACCAGCGAAAAGGCTGGGCGTACACAAGAAGTTGGGAGGGGACACAGACAGGACAGCTGGCCCCAACTGACCAAAGGGATATTCCATACCATATGATGTCATTCTCAGCATATAAGAAGCTGGAGATGTTTGGAGTGATGGCATTTGTCTTCCCAAGTCACAGTTACACGTGATGGAGCCCTGCTTTCCTGGAGATGGCTGAACACCTGCCTGCCCATGGGAAGTGGTGAATGAATTCTTTGTCTCGCTTTGCTTGTGCATGCAGCTTTTTCTTTACCTATTAATCTGTCTTTACCTCAACCCACGAGTTTTCTTGCTTTCACTCTTCTGATTCTTTCCTGCACCCTGCTGGAGGGGAGCGAGCAAGCTGTTGTGTGGTGCTTAGCTGCTGGCTGGAGCAAAACCATGACAAGGATCTTGAGTTCTAAAGGGATAATGATTTTCTGAAATCACTGGCCCATTAGTAGGCAAGTAAAAGTGGAATGATAAACCTGTTTACCTGGTTACATGAAAACCAGCATCACAACCTCTATTCATTTCTGGTGTCACATATGAATTTGAGTTTATTTGCAAAGCTGTGCAATTAAATCTAGTAAAGAGATGGGAAAACTGATGATATATCCAATGAAAACTTGAATTTTAATGTTGTCTTTTGGAATTTGGGAAAAAAATAGGAGATACTATATTTTGCAATAGAGAAATAGGAACTTTTTTCTCAGTGTTTAGAAAGAAATATCAGGAGCCAGAACATGGCCTGACAGAATATAGCCCTTACAGTAAATGTTTCTGACTCTTAAGACAATTAGGGCAATGTTTTAAAGTCTGGATGTTTAAACATAACAATGTATTAAACAGGGAATTCAATGAGAAGTGAATTCCCTCAGCTTCATTGGGAATCAAGTCCACTGATTTAGGAGGATAATGTGAGTGCTTAGCTTGATAAAATTAGGCATAGTGATTTGACAGTGCTGGCCTAATCAGCATTGTATCTCATTTTATCTACCTGTGGAACAGGACTACTAATATGAATGAAGATTATTTAGTAGTATCTGTAAGTCACTTTCAGACCAACTGCATATAATATTATACAAATGCAAAGTATTATTAACACCTATAATCTAAAATTTAATTGTTGGACAGACTCCCTGTATATAATTTTGCTGCAATAATACAACCTCATCATATGAGAGGCCTTTTTCTTACAGTAAAATGATCATCTTTTTGAAATACATTATTTAAATATACTAGTGTTCACCAATATTCATTCGATGCAGAGGAAAATGTCGAGTATATTATTCAATAGCTATTCACTCTGTACCAGAGACAATAATTAGTGGTATTATCAGGTGGAAAATTACTGCAATGAAGAATTCACCAATATAGTAAGATGAACTCCCTCAGAAAGTTACTGTACTTTTTTAGAATCACAATCGCTTTGTTACTAGCTGCCAAATAGTGTATTTGGCAGTGTATTGTCAATGAATACTCTCAAAAGTACCCTTCAGTGGATAGTAAAAAACTGAAATAGCAATTCTTTCATTGAGTAATGATTGCTCTGGATAGACCCTGTAGTATAGTATAATACAAACACTGAACTATATGATTTATTTATAGACCCTTGGTTACAATGATTCACCAGCTATTCCAATGGTTTTGGGGCTACTTGGCATGTTTCTGTAATTGAAAGTTACTGCGAAAAAAGAGTAAAGGCCATCTTCTAATACAAAACCTATGAGATTTTTACAATCTTAAGATTTATAAAAGGCTTAATTTTAGAAATCTTAGTAATGTTTCTTCTCTCCATGGAGAACAGTGTGGAACAAAAGGTTGTTATCCAGGTCCCACTGAGAGATGCACAAGGTTGGAAAGGACAGTTTCAGTATTCTTGGTTCTTGGTTGCTCAGGGAAAGGATGTTACCCGATGGCATGAAAAAGAAGCTGCAGGGATTATCTGTAGCATAAAGAAAAACAAGATCTCTGGCAAATTACAGATACAGGATGTGATAACATTCATCAGACTCATCAGGGAACTGATAGGAACAAGACTTTCTCAGCCAGCAACAAACAAATAGCAAATTAAATTCTAGTTTCTCTATCTCCTATGGTGTGTTGGTACATTTTAAAAATAAGAACTTAGATGTCCTCTTATTCCATTTTATTCTTTGCATTACTTAGTGTAAAGCCAGACTTGTTGCACTGGCTCTGTACTCTGTGTCATAAATATACTCTATGGTATACTAATCTAGCTCTGACAAACTTTACAGGAAAAAAAGTGCATTGTTAAACATAGGACAGAAAACTATGAATGAGGAGGGACTTGCAGAAAGTCAGTCTAGCCATACGAATTCCTCAGAGGTCAGTACTGGGACCGGCACTGTTCAATGTCTTTGTCGGAGACATGGACAGCGGGATGGAGTGCAGCCTCAGCAAGTTTGCTGAGGACACCAAGCTGTGTGATGTGGTCGACATGCTGGAGGGAAGGGATGCCATCCAGAGGGACCTTGACAGGCTTGAGGGGTGGGCATGTGCAAGCCTCATGAGGTTCAACAAGGCCAAGTGCAAGGTCCTGCACGTGGGTTGGTGCAATCCCAAGCACTGCTATAGGCTGGGTGGGGAATGGATCGAGAGCAGCCCTGAGGAAAAGGACTTGGGGGTATTGGTGGATGAAAGGCTCAATATGAGCCAGCAGTGTGCGCTTGCAGCCAGAAAGCCAACCATGTCCTGGGCTGTATCAAAAGAAGTGTGAGCAGCAGGTCGAGGGAGGTGATTTTGCCTCTCTACTCCTCTCTTGTGAGAACCCACCTGGAGTACTGCATCCAGCTCTGGGGGCCTCACTGCAAGAAAGACATCGAGCTGTTGGAGTGAGTCCAGAGGAGGGCCACGAAGCTGATCAGAGGGCTGGAGCACCTCTCCTATGAGGACAGGCTGAGAGAGTTGGGGTTGTTCAGCCTGGAGAAGAGGAGACTCCAGAGAGATCTAATTGCAGCTTTCCAGTGCCTGAAGATGGCCTACAGGAAAGATGGTGAGGGACTGTTTATCAAGGACTGTAGTGACAGGACAAGGGGTAATGGTTTTAAACTCAAGGAAGGTCGATTTAGAATAGATGTTAGAAAGAAATTGTTTACTGTGAGGGTGGTGAGGCACTGGAACAGGTTGTGGAGGCTCCATCCCTGGAAGTGTTTAAGGCCAGGTTGGATGGGGCTTTGAGAAACCTGGTCTAGTGGAGGGTGGCCCTGCCTGTGGCAGGGGATTGGAACTAGACGATCTTTGAGGTCCTTTCCAACCAAACCATTCTATGATTCTATGATTCAGATTTACTAAAAGAAAATGTGAACTGTTCAGTTATCTCCCTTTCCTCAAATGAATTTGGATTAACTATAAAAATCCCTTTTGTTATACATTTTGAAAACACATTTGATAATGGTCTTGATAAAATTTTGAAATATCACAAAAGATTAATTTCAACTCTTGAAGGGAGAATGGCTTTTCCACTTCATTTTTTTCCAAAGTGGTTTTTCATTTTTCAAACACCTTAACGTGTCAAAACATTGCAAAGTTTGGAAGCACTCAAAATTACACAGGGCCTGGCACCTGACAGAATATCAGCACAGCAACATTCTGCAAAAACAAAATGAGAGCTCTTTTTCCTCCAGAAACACACAGGGACCTGTTACCACACCTCCCTCCACAGTCTATTAAAGAGTGTGCTTTTCATCAGAAGCAGATGTCTACATGCACAAAGCAATTTGAATGCTTTTTATTTCTTCTCCTGCAAGCTTCTCTTTACAATGCTGAAGCTTTAAAAGTTGCCCCAAAGTAATGTAAAATCTGTAGCAGTTTATATCCACTTTTGTAAATCTTCTCTGGGATTTGTAGTGCATTTTGCATTTTTCTTCTGCTCCTATTACTGACTGCTTTCTCTTTCTGGCAGGAAACTATCATTTTTTTGAGTAATTATGCTATCTCTATATGTGTATGATGATCAGCTTTTATACATTTACCATCACTTTCTTCTCCCACCTCCATGAATCCATAACAACCCTCTCTGTGCTGCCTGATAAAATTAAGACTTTTTAATGTAAAGTCTCCATCGTAGATATAAGAGAAAAGGAGTGTTTGCTGCAGGAGCAAAGCAGATCACATCAGTATAGCAGTGGCACTGGTCAAAAATGTGTAAGCTGTAAATTTTAATGAGTAGCATGTTTTATGGAAAGAAAAGTCTTTACTTTTTATTTGTGGATGTTGGTTTGCATGGAGCCTTCATTCTGCAATGTAAAACTGACTAAAAGGACCCCTTCTGCAATGAGAAATCAAAATCTATTCTCTTTTAAGGAGTTTTCTTTTATGTAGAGACCACCAAGAAAGAAACTTCCAAACAAGGCTTCTCTGCTCCTGCAGAGGTTTGAATTGAAATCTCTTGTCACATTTCCTGAACTGCAGGTGAGATATCAGCCTCTCACTCTGTCGGCCTTAGAGATCAGCATGGAATTGACTTAAGGTGGCTTGATATAGATTTGCTATTTGCAAATTAAAATCCTTCATCGCTGAAAAGTATCCAAAATAGAATATAGTTCTTTAATAACTGTGGTCCTAAATTTTTTTTTAATGGCTTTTACCTCAGAGAGTCTTTCAAGAGTTGTCTTTTCAGACCTATTATTTAGTCCTAATTCTTTTAGGTATTGAGTACATATGAGAATCTATTGGAATAGCTAATGCAAATGTAGTTTTCTTAGGCTGAGAAGTTTTATGACCAGAAATATCAGAAATGTAAGACATAAGTTTCTTTCCCATAGAAAATAGTTTAGAAGAAATAATAAGAAGTAAAAATGAGCAGCTAATAAACATATTTTACCATTATGAGATTAAGACAAAGGGGCTACCTCATGTCCAATTATCTTAAGATATTTTGTATTACATTACTGGCACCCTAACTGCATTCATCTGCCCCTGACATTATGCACATATTTCAGTCTGCACAAGTCAAAACCTTTCCTGAAACTTAAAAAAACATTCGATGAGATACCTGTCCCAAGTGGTAATTTTGCTGTTAGCATTTCTTCAAATTTTTACTCCTGATTTTCCAAACCTAATTACTTTATTCCTTTTATTATTATTCAGCATTTACATATGTCTCCTATGTACTAGTCACGCATGAATTTGCCATGTCATATCTACACTGCATGAAAATTTGTTAAGCAAAATTCTTGTTGTCTGTTACCATGAAAGCCTAATCTCTTTGGGGTGGCTTTCTTCAACTCCTGCTTTCCCAGCTAATGTCTGGAGGTCAGTATCATTCATCTATAGGCTTTGCACTTTAAAAAATGACAAGACATGATTAGACGGGGGCTGCTCTCTGACTGTTTCCAGTGGGTAATTCTTTCTGACAATCCATTCCCCTGACAGTGAAATCCTGCTAGAACATTTCAGATCAAAATTACTTCTAATATCTTAAAATTTTCTAGAACTTAAAAGTAGGTATGATCGTTTGGAATGAGGTTCTATTGTTGTTTGTCATAGTGAAGAGTACCTTAGAGGACAAAAACATTGATACTACAGCATGTTACTACTGAGAATAAGATACCAGCCCTTAATGAGGTAGTTGAATTGAAATTCAGGCAGGCTAAAGCAGGAATATGAAAAAGAATCAAGTTTCATGCTTCTTGCTATAATTCTTGGTGCAATAATCAGGAAAGAATTTGGGTATTGTGTATAAGTCCTTTAAATATCCCAGATCCTTTCCAAAGATGGGGTAAGCCAATCACGCTAGATGGACTCTACTTTGACCTGCAACATGGCTTGAAAGTTCTTGTATGTTTAAAAATATACATCAGTGAGCATGTCCTTTGCAATTTAAATTGGTGAAGCTTGAGTTCCCGTTTTTTTACCCTAAGGAGATGGAGTTGCTTTATAGCCTGTGCTAAACAGAGCAGATGGTCAGAGGACCTTTTGGGGCTTTCAGTTATAACTGAAATGGCCTACTTTGCAATCTTCTCTTTCTGTGACACTGAAGGAGCAAGTCTCATTCAGTCTCTGTGATGTACCGTATATTACAGTGGATGTGCACCGGGACATTGCTCTTCTACTGACATGTAAGTCAGAGAGTTTCATTAGGCAGAGGAACCAAAGGGGAAGAGCCTTCTGTTGGCCACAGATTGGACAAGAAGGGATGATGAGAGGAATCAGAGGAGGCTTGGAGGCATCTTTTGCTGTTCTTTACATTTGAGTAGGAACATTTCCATGAAAAAAGGAGGCATATCATAAATGGCATGGTATTACAAGTATTTAGAGTCTTTGCTCTACAAAGGAAAACAGAAGAGGCTGCTTAAGGAGCTGACAGTAGGAGTTTAGGTCTGTGTACAACGCATGGTGTAGATAAGAGGAGTGAGAGACGGTGGAGGTTGTTAGCAAAGCAGTGTGCGTGTGGAGAAACAGCCACAGGCAGGAGAGGGGCTAGCAGGACATCAACACCATGGAGGCAACCAGACCTAACTGCAGGCTGCTCAGGAAGGAGGGTGGGTGGCGGAGCGTTACCCTGCACTGGCAGCAGCATCTTGCTGGCCCATCTACCCTTACAGCAAGGAAGATCTGGGACTCTACTGGGAACTGAGGTGTATTTTCTATCACGATGGCTCCTGGAAGACCTCAGTCAATCTGTGCTCCTATAAAAGGCAGTATGTCTGCCATGCTGCAAGGTCTGTTCTTGGACATCTCTGTGAAGCACAGAATAACTGCACCTGCTACCCTGTTACAGCTAAAATGCATTACCACCATGCTTCTCATATGATATGGACCTGCTATTAATTTTTGTGAATGTTTTCCCACTTAAGAATCTTTTGAAAGTTATGGAATTGCAGATTGTATTATGGTAACATGCAGACGCCTGTACCCACATTTCGAGATATTGTCTCATTCTTTTCACATCGCTGTTGCTGAAATGACGTGGGAGAAAATCCAATACTGCACGCTCCTTGGTTGCATGCCAAAGTGGTAAAGCAGCAAAATCAGGCCCCACTGTTAGTGATGGCAGTCTGTAAAACAGGAATAATTTTCTATTGAATACCTGATTGAATTACTTGTGAATTGCTGCTCTGCTGAGAAAATGATATTGGAGGTTGGCAGGCGGTCACCATTTTTATTTGCTAGAGGGTATTATCTGAATTTGCCTGTCAGGTGATTGCCTGGTTAGTCCCTTCCCAGTATAAATAACTGTGTATTTCAAAATGTGATAAATAGTAGTAATAAAGTTTATAGGGAAAAAAATATTCTTGCTGCTACAAGGAATAGCACTTAACCCAGCCATTTATCTACTGTGTACAAAAAACTGGGCTGATCAGATGATAATGTATTCCAGTGGTTTGCAAAAATAAAAAGGAGGAAGAATTGCTGTTTGATCCCCCTCCTTCTTCTTCTTGTTGCTACAGCTTATAATAGCTTTGCATTTAATTGGTATTTTATTTCTTTATGCTTATGAGGTTTGATAATTTGAACAGCCCTTGCAGTAGTATCATTTTGTTCAGTGAGCCAGACGTTGCAAAATTGTGCATTTTTTATGTAATTGAGATGATTTTGCCTGGTACCTTGTGGAAAATTTCATAAAAATTCATCGGTCAACTCATTTAATGTGATATCTCACTTTTTGAGCTGATCGGCATTTTTTTCCTGCTACTCCACCACTGTGCTGCAAATCAACTTTTTTTGTACTTTGTCTCTAATGGTAAAATAATGAACAACATAATGCTTCCCAAGGCAGAAATACAATGTTCGTTTTCCCTTTGGCAAATGAGAATGTAGCCATTAGGAACAGTGCTTTCCCAGCTGCTCCTTGGAGGGAAAGGCCAGTATACCGGTAACAGTATATGGATTTCATTCAGACCACAGAAAACTTACGTCATGTAACACTTGATTGCATGCCTCTCTGTGCTCAACTGTGAAGTAGTGAGGCAGATTCCTCTCATTTCACTGCTGCTGCTTGAAGTGGTGGATTACATCAGCTGGACTGAAAGAGTTAAGTAGACTGCTTGTGGGAATACCATACCCAGGACAGATTCTTCTCATAATGATCTTCTTTGTCCTTTTGGTTATAATGGAGCTTTTGACAACAACTACTGGATCTTTTTTTTCACAGACAGACACTGAGCACCAAAGTGTAAAGTTCAGCAACTTGAAGGAAGGGACTAACACCATGTCTTATACATGATCTATTGCCAGGAACAGTAAATACAAGGTACTTCCTTGCAGAGGTTCAGTGACTTAGATCATTGATTCAGATCCAGCTCAGATCCGAACCCCTAATTGAGAGGCTTGCATGGTTGCTGCCAGCCATGTACCTGTTCTGCCTGTAAAGAGGGCTTCAGCCTCCAGGAGTGTCAATCCAGCAGGCTGGTTCAGACAGGCAGCAAAACCTGCAGCTGCAGGGGTGCCCCTTGGGTTTTCGAGTGCGATGTGCTATAACTCTTCCATATGCATGAGGCTCCTCTGTGGGCATGGCTGAGAGGAGGAAAGAGGTATGCACTTGCACTGAGAGCAGCAGAGACTCACGGTGTGATAAACACCTGGCTGCTAAGCTGTTGCTCAACACTGCTGGGATATTTCAGGTAGGGGACTTACTTTTTCATGAATCTAGGGTATTAGATCAGATCGGACTGGCAGTGCAAAGCACATGCCATGAGAGGCACTACCAGCAATCTCCAACTGGAAGTTATATGCTATTTTCTTGGTAGCAACAAAAGGCTTGGTTGGTCCCTAAACTCCCACTCTTGGGGTGATAGGAGAAAGACTAGGAAGTTCTCACTTTAGACATCAGCTGACCAGAAGAGGCAAGTTCCTTCCAAACAGAAAACTCTTTATCAAACCAATGGCCATGACCTTTTAGACAGTGTCAGAGTCTGTGGGAATTACCATGGAAAGAATGATAAACCACCCAAGACAATTTATCTCAAAGTGTTTTTTCTAGAACAGTTGGTAAAGCTGTGGCCAAATTAACTCCAGCAATATTCTTTCAACTTCTTGTGGCAGAGCTGACAAACTGTATTTGACTGTAGGGCTGGGACTGAAATGCCCAAAACCTGCTTTTCTTGCAGAGTCTCAGAAAGAAACTGACGTGAAAGATAATCCTCTCACTGAGATGTGGTATTCCCTCTCCTGGTTTACATAAAGCTGACTGGAGACAAAGTGGTTAACTAACTGAGAGCTTGGTCACCAAGGTGGTATCTATAGCATAACACGAGGTAGAAAGACAGTTGAGTTAAAATAAGTCTGTTTTTCAACAGAGATAGTTTGCAGGAACCATCTTTGCTGGTTGTATGTGCTTTTTGACTTGTTTTCAATGGAAAATTACCCATTTGTGAAGATATTCTTTAAAACAACATTTGGAATATGTGAAAGGAGGTAAGATCATACTGTAAATGGATGGGATTCCACAGGGCATTAGAACTTCATTTCACAGAACTCTGATTTGAAGTCAGTTCTGATGGTCTCATTACTCTAATTCAGAGTAAAATATCATAAATAATTCAATGGTGAATATAGTAATAGCAGTTATGCTAAATATACTCTGTAGAGCCTCCCCATTGTGGGGTCCTTTAACCAACACTGCAATTTTGTAAAAAGAAATGTATTAAAACAATTTGTAATGACTCTTGTACATGAGATAATTTCTTGACACCCCCTATCCAGACAATCTTCTCTGTTAACAGTGATCTGTAGGACAGGGGAAACAAGAAAATATCTTACAATGTGTGTTCCCAAATTGTGCTCCACAAGTCTGATCTAAAGTAAGCAATATCTAGTCCACGGAACTTTATTTTTTGATTTAAAAGTTGATTATAAATGTACATGGCAGTTCTGAAGAAAATTGGAGCATTGATCTGTGTATCCAAAAAGTCTTGAAGTCTTGAGATTAAAATAACTTGTTTACTGAGAATACTATCATAAGGTTTAAATAAGAAGACGGATGCTTAATTTCCACTCTAGTATTTAATATTGTGGGCCAATAAGGTTGGGATCTAACTTATGTGGTGCTGAGTCCTGTTGCTACCACTTACTGCGTTCATTAGGATGGATTTTATCAAAGCAGAGAAGGTATTTATACCCTCACTAGATCTATCTTTTGGTAAGCACTCTACAGTTTTTGAACTCCTTGGTAAATCAAGCTTTGAGCTTGTAGCTTTCACATAATGATTCTTAATATCTGTTAAGGTTAAGTAATATATATTAATCCAAATATTAGGGAAAAAACCCCAACCTTGCTGATGTACAGGTACATCAATCTATTTAAATATGGTATAAAGGAAGCCATTAATAATGAAAAATATTCCTGCTAAGAAGGTTTGCAGGTTAATAGGCACTGCTATGCTTCTGAGGGCATGTTGAAAATGGTGACAAATGGCAAGGATGTGAAGTGCATAATAATAAAAACATAAAAAAATAGTAAAATACTTCATCTTCTCATTACAATAAGAGCGCCACATAGTCTGAGTGGATGTAAATATCCTGGAGTGGTATCTAATCTGTCTCACTTAAGATAGCTTTCATATATGTAGGCAAATTATGTCTGTCTGCCTCAGGTGCCTGAACTGACATGGGCAGGTTTTTCCACTGGAAGCTTTCAGAAGCACCTTTCTCTCTCCATTGTCTAAAAAGGACCTGGGAACACATTAGAAATCCCATAAGATGTACCTGGCACAAAGAAAGCTACATCATACCGTAACTGTCGCATTGCTTTTTTTTTTTTTTTCCTTTTTTTTTTTTCCCCCCAAAAATGTAGCTTCTGAACAAGTACCAGTGCAAAGGCAAGTTATAAGTAGATTCTAAGGTCAGTATGTTCATGAACGCAATCTGGGTGAATAATTACTCTAATATATTAACCTTATCCAATCTTTGATATATCAGGTTCCTTAGCTACATCTCTTTTACAGATGTGGATTTGGAGCCAGAGAAAAGCCTAGCACTGCAGTTCCTCTCTAATATTTAGTAGGCAGCAGGTCAGCTCCCCCTTCTTCCTTGTACTCTGTGTTGCACATTGTTGCAATCTCCCACCAGAAATCAGCATCCCTCAGTTGTACCTGTTCAGATGACCAGTCTCTGAAGCAGGTTTGTGCGACTCTCCAAATTTTGAAACTGAAAAGCAACATATATTTTCACAAAACCTTCGTGAAGCACAGTTATATAAAGAGCTGAATTGGCATGACTGAGAGGGAAGTAAGCTCTGGTAGAGAAGAGGTGGAAGGGAAAAGGGTCTGGACAGAGGAGCTTAAACTGGGTCTGCTACTGACAGAGCTCGTAATCTGGAAAGACAGCTTGGGAGATTTGTCTAAAGCCAGGCAGAAGATCTGTGTCGCATCAGCAAACCAACTATGCATTTCAAAATCTAATGGGCTCCCTAAGCAGTGACCAAAACTCCTCTTAACTCAGATTAGCAGTAGGGTGTAGATTTCTGGCAGGTGTACCTGTTTATAAATGCAAATATACTGATGGCTTTTCTTCATGTTAATGGAGTGGCTGTAGAATGACAAAGGTGAAGACGCTTTGGTCATGGAGCTGTGAGAACTAAGGTACTACACTCAATTGCACAGCATTTCTGTTTATGGGAAATTAACATTTTGGGAATAATGACTCCTGATACACAATTGATTGTTAGGTGAACACAAGTTTGCTACTTTGAGGGACCGCAAAACATATAAGCAAAGGAAAATTTATTGAGCAGACTTACTGGTGGTAAAGGCAAATGAATCTCTCTATCAGCCTCTGTGCTGTCAATGCTTATTTATCCAAAAGAGCAGCTTATTATGATATGACACTTTTGAAAGACCCAGAGGGAAGGATTTAGACAGGCATTCAGAAATCAGCAGGATAAATAAAAAAGGAGCGGTTGTCATCTCCAGAAACAACCTACCAGGAGAACTTGCAGATAGCATAGCTACCTGCTTTAAATTGCAATTCTGTTCTTTCTAAAAGGAGAACAGAGGTTGCATGTTGATTTAACATTTTCTTAACTGATTTAACTGGAACCTACAGAATTAGATCTCTACAGAGATCCAGGAAAGTGTTGTGTTATATGTTGATCCTTGAATCTCTGTAATTTTGGACAGAGGATATCTACTTTCACCAATTGAGTATTAACACAAAAACTAGAGCACTTGTGGCCCCCATGATTGCTTGCTGGCAGAGTTATATGGAGAATGCTAAAATGCTATTTTTTCTGCAGAAAGGCTTGCACTACAAAGTATGGTTATGTTCATAAAGTCTGAGAAATCATATTAGAGATCTGTGCCTCTGTAGTGGTTTGTATTTAAAAAAAAAAAAAAAAAAGGTTATGCTGAAGTACAGGGAGAAGTGGGCTACCATGCAGTCATGCATAAATCTCCTTTTCTTTCTATCCATCCATTTAAGTAACCAAGGAGATTCAGCTCCACACCACTCTTCCTTGATTCTGTCTACTTGCACGTTGTAACCCTACTGCTTGCCTGCATCTGCTGTGTGTGTATTCCAGTCTGAATGTATGGGATGCCCAGGCACTGTTATATCCATTTCAGGAGACACACAGGCACTTTTCCTATACCAGACACTGCTCAAAGGAGTAGGGCTTCAGCTCCATTTAGCTGTTCGGTTAACTTCAGGCTTGCATTCTGCAGCTCTCCCTTGAGCATGTTACAGAGAGAGTTTTACATTCTTGTCTGGATAGTTCACAAAACCCATCTTCCTGGACACAAATGTTTGTGACTGTACCTAAACAGTGGAATTTATGGATATGGAAGTTTAAGAGCTTTGGTAAAACAAGACCATAAGGAGTCCAGGTAATGGAAAATTTATCACCTTCGCTGATAAGCTATCCTAGTGGTTTACGACTCTCATTTCTAAGAGTCATATTTTCAGTTTAAACTTTGCAGATTTTGCTTTGGAAGTATCATCTGGTGACTTTTTCATATCTGAGAGTTTTGCCATACGTAATTAAATCTCACATAAGCTTGTAAAGTAAGGCTTACCTGGGATCTAACGAGAATGTTGGTCTTAGGCAAGCCTACTGCTTAGGGGTATATTTCATCCTATAAACTCATTCATTTAGCTTTGCTGCTAGTCAATTAGCTGTCAAGGTAAATTGGTACTTCACTGCCGTCTGAAGTATATTCTTATCTAAAGCATAGGGATGACTTCTTTTCCAAGCATTATCAGATGTTATAAAGAAATTATGTCTTCTCTCATCAGCTGAGTGGAAGAGACAGCTGACATAGCATCAAACAAATAATACTGCTGCCATTTATTTCTGTCACAGAAATGTATTAAATAAACATATCTGAAGATGTTGAATTATTTAGAAAAACAAACCCAGAATTGCTTCTAGCCTGTCAATGATTTTCTTAAAAGATCGACTAATTAGTTTGTTAACTTTAAAAATAGGCGAAAATCATGTTTTTACAATTTAGGATTAAGAGGGGAGAAAAATAATGTTTTGTAGTTAAGGCATCTCAA
Organism: Aramus guarauna; assembly: GCA_013400195.1. Taxonomy (NCBI): domain Eukaryota; kingdom Metazoa; phylum Chordata; class Aves; order Gruiformes; family Aramidae; genus Aramus; species Aramus guarauna. The sequence continues at coordinate 124,324 of VXBL01002526.1, read as the reverse complement.
ATACAAATATCTCCTTAACAGAGAAGCCTTTAAACAGTACACCAAGAGGAATGAAAAGATTCGGAGCAAGATTTATTCTTCATGCTCTTAGTAACAATTTTGCATCTAGATCTACCTATGTGTATTTATGCAGGATACTCAATCAGATATTTCTTTGCAGAGGCATTTTTTATTATCTCCTGTTTTTATTGTATTTTATAATTCTTTCAGGTTACTTTTTACTTCAGAACTGGTTAAAAAAAAAGAAAGATGAAAAATAAAATAAAGAATAGCGTTGTTTTGAAGGTGAAAGAATAATCTCATTGTTGAGGTATCATTGCATTATTGCTGAGATAAATTTAGTACACATTAAATCCTGTCCTTGAGCCTTTAGACTATATTGATCATCTGAGTCTTTAAGCTTTAAAATTCTACTCATATTTTCTAATTTAATACAGTGATCTACTTCACGATTTAGCCTCTGGGATGGGTAAAATATGAAGCCTCCAGCATGCTCTGTTACATAACTCAAAAGGCATCTTTTCTAATGTACACTTCTACCTAATAACCATAGATCTGTACCTGAGCAAGTTGGCGAGTTTGGGAAGCCGGGTTAACGGTACAACAGCTTCTTCCATTGGGAACTTTCCAACACCCAGGGAAGGTGATGCTGCAAAGCTGGTCAAACACCTAATCAATGACCTAGACAGCTAGTCTAGGTCACCTCAGTGTCACCTAGACAGCTAGTGGTTCATCATGATAAAGACATCATACAAGGCAATTAACAAAAGCAGGCCCCAGAAGGCAATAGAAAATACTTCTCTGTAAATAATTTGGGTTTGAAAGAAATCTGCACACCTGGGCTAGTGGTCTAGATTCTGGATATCTCCACTGAACCAGTCATCTCCCGCTTCCTTTATTGTCAGTTGTGAATGAAAAAGGTACTTTGGGGAATACAGTTTACTCTGTTATTTTTGGCATCTGCACTAGAATGAGATTAATTATGTTCTAGAATTGCCTATTTTTTTCTGAGAAATCAAGGACTGGTTAAGTAAGAGGTAGATGTCTATACCTGGTCAGGTGAATCCTACATATTTTGGTAGAAAAGATTGAGTTAGAGTTAAATAAGTCCAAGGAAAAAGAGATTAATTGGGAGTGGCTGGTAAAATTAGGAATGTCCCATGAAATAAATTGGATCACTGAAGGAAATGTAGAGTTATTAGTCCCACTTAAAAGTAAGTTTCTTTCAGGAAAAACCTTTGTACAGTAAAAGCAAAGCCCAATGGAAGCCCAATGAAAACAGAACCTTTTACAAGTAATAATGAGACATTGCTCTGAGAAGTTGGACTCAAATCTTCAGAACATAGCACATGACATTCATGGCAAAGCTCCTTCTCATAGAAAAGGAATTTGTACATTAGGAGGAAAAAAAATTCCATCCACATACTCATGCTTTGAAAGGTTTTCTTTTGATTTTCATATTTAAAGACAATACCTAAACCCATCAATGTTATGTCATAGCTAGTGCTCTATTATATGCATATTTACAGATAACAATTACTAGTTTTCTCATGTGCTGGTGTTACATAGTGTTCTAAGACAAGATTAGTAGAAATTTAATTGAAAATCAAGATTAATTTTTGAGAGACTGTGTGCGAATAATACCCATCCAGAGTTCTACTGTTTAAAGCTGGAATTATGCTCTATCACCTCACTCAATTTAGTAGCTAGATTCAGAAGATGCAAAGTTGAAAGACTGACTGAATAAAACAGTAAGAAGGAATCTGGAGTCCTATATCAATAATAAAATTTAAAGCAAGCAGAAAATTATCTCTTGTGATAATGAATATAGGCTAAACTACGCATGTCTGTACAGGACCATAATGAAACATTTTGGCATCTGGGATGCTGCCTCAGCTGGCCCTCTGCCTCCTGCCAGCTGCTGCAGCTACCTCCTCCGGACCTGCTCACTCCAGACTGAGGAGCTGCAGCAGCACCAGCGAGCAAAGCGTCTCAGACATTTGCTGCTTTGGTGTGCTCTTTGCTACGGCTCTGTGGCTGTGCTCTCTATTGTGAAAATCTCTTGATGCTCAGATCAGAAAGTTGCATTACAGCAGTTCTGTTTGCTGTGGTCTACTTGTTCTGACTGGGAAAAAAAAAATTAATTTGAATAAGTACCTACTGCATAACTGTAGTTTTGTGAGATGTTTTACAGTTTTACTTAATGGGCAAAGGAAGCTGTGGATCTATCCAGTGTATCTTGGCAGAGTTCCTCTATGATTCATGAGAGAAATGAGAATGATAAGAGCTGCCAGGCTTAAAAGATCTAATATCACTAAGGCCCAGGAGACCCTGCTTAAGAGCAGTGAGAGAGGCCCCCAGAACGATTCCAGGGTCAGCCGGATCACTTGGAAGACTTGACCTTTGGGATTTGTTATCTTAGCTTTTGAATTATTAACGAAGTTTATATGCAGAGAACATGAATTTCTCCTACATTAATTCTTTTATGTAGCAATTTTGTATTTGAAAATACAGTTTTATATATTTGCTTCTCTGACTTTAAAACTTCAGTTTCTCTTTTATCTCACAGATGGCCAATGGCTATGAAATATTAATGCTAACACTAATATAAATAATGAATTAAACAATGAAAGCTTTGGCTTAAAAAGTCTAACTCCTACATGAGTTTAGACTTGAAGGTGCACATGAAGACAGAAAAGTACCATTGTTTCTTCCAAGTAGAGTACAGAATTGCCTGTTTGTAAATCAGACATAATCTTGTTACTTTATGTTTCTACTTGGGGCACAAATGGTAACCACTTAACAAGGTGAACTCCCTGTCTAGTCTCTCCCAATATTTGTTATTCTAATTTATCTTAGCAGAGAGAACATAAATTCCCTGAGCGGCTGAGCTAAAGCCCTGGTTTTGCTGCAGGCTCCTGCTCTTGCATTCTTTGTGTCACTCCTAATGCCTTCACCGGGTGTGCAAAGGAAGCGGTTCAGACCCCATAACTCTGTATCTGAAGAAAGGCAATTTAATATTTTTCAGTTTCACTTACCAGTTCCTGCTCTGATGACAGTCCTGCTGCACATCTTGCAGTTTTAACAACCTCGCCTTTCTTTTTTGTTGTTGCTTAGGTATAAAATGATGATGTAGTTTTCCATAACATACTGTTTCCTTGCAATATTCTCACTCAGTAGGGTAGCTCTCTATTGATTATTTATTTTTGGAAGAACCTTAGCACAACCCTACACTGTGAGCCCTTGTCTCTTGAGAGATTACTTTATAAAATCTGTGAGCCTTCATGAAGGAATACAACACCTGAAAGTAGAATTACACTTTGAATTGTGGTGTGCCTGTGCAGTACATATTCATATGTATCACATACCACTCCATACTCCTTATAATATGGAGTGGTAAAAACCTCTTTTTAATCGTGCTATTTTTTCAGGTTACATTTGCCTGAAAATGGTCGGCCATCTTCTAAGCCTTGCTGTTAAAGGACCATAAAACAGCTGGAAAATGGATGTATTTATTTCTCTGGAAACCTCCTGTGTTAAACAGCCATGATGGCAAGTTTAGGCAAACTCCTTACAGATCCACAGTGGATGTGCCTGGACTTGAGAGAAACAAGCTCAGATTAGAGAGTTTATTTTCTCAGTGGACAGGTTAACTTAGTTAAGTTGAACAGACAAAATGCAAACCCTGATCCTCATCCCTAAGGTTCTGCTTAGTTGTCCTAGCGAAACCCCTGTGCTTGACGGTCATTATCTAAGTCTGGATTTAATTTTTTGGGATCATTAAGAAGGAACAGCTCAAGCTCTAATCAACAGATCTGCAAGAATAAATCTGAGCTGCCTGATGCTCAGCAAATTAACTCTCTTCCCTCAGTCACAAAGATATCATTGGCTTGAAGAACAATCTTTTCCTGAAAGAAGAGAGTGATTAAGTACATGACTGTCCCTTCTCCACAGTTTAGGCAACTATTCACAGTTCTCCTCAACTGTTAGGGCACCTGACTGTTTCCCAGCTTCTGCAGTACCACCTTCTTTCTAATTTGAGACTGTCAAGCCCCATGGGTTTTGTGTCTACCCTGCAGGGCAGAGAGGCATCACCCCAGGCAGAGCTGCTCCGCAGCACCAGCTGCCTCCCCAGCGCATCCCACTCGGCGCTCACAGGCCCTCCCAGTGCCCACCGCACCTTTGCTAACAAGTTCTGCTCCGTAGTGGTTTCTGCACTGTGAACAGGAGTGCAACAAGTACGCAGGGTTTTTCACCTATAAGAAACCCCCTATGTAGACTCTTTCACTTAGCTGTTTTTCTAAACCTGTGGCATTTGCAGCCCAATGTGACGACTGATTTAATGGAGGGCAAAGAGTCAATACGCAGTCAGATACAGTTAACTGCCCCACATTTCTATGCCTTCATGAAATTATTAAAACTTTCCCAACATTGTAAGATTTCTTCCTCTTAACAGAGACAACCCACTTATAAAAAAACATACATAAATTGAATATGTCTCAGGCCTGTCCATTGACTCTTTTTCTTTTTTTTTTTTTTTTTTCCTCTCCAAGACAAGCCAACAGATCAATGCTTCCCTTTTGGCTCCGTCCCATCTAGAGCCCTTGGGAGAAAGATGGGGGGTACATCCTCCCTTTGGCATCAGCCACTCTGCTTATAGTAGTATACTTTAAATGACTCCTCTGTGCAGAATGCTGTTTTGTGGGAGGCAGAATATAAAGAGACATTCATATTAGCAATCCTGCTAGTATTTGTGAAAGAATGTGGACATTGTGTGCCAGCTACAGTGCTTCTTAGTGGTCATTAAGGAGAACTTCTGAGTCACTGTACCTTAGATGAAAATGAGACTACGTATTTTTGCTATATATTATATAGTAATACAATGCAATATATAATTAATATACAAGTGAGAAGGAAACTCAAGAGAAAAGAATTTAGGGTCATTTTTTGGGCTATTATGAAACTTACTGGATTGGCAAACCAAAAGTGTCCCACATCTCTTAAGAGAACATTCTTCCATTAAGGAAGGTCTGATAGAGTCAGTTAGGTAAGAAGATGAATTTAGAAATAGTTAACCAATGCCCAATCCTATAACTGATCTAGCCAGCAGCAATAAAGTGAGAAAATTAGCATCATGGAGCCATCAGACTGATCCATTTGACTTACTGGTATTTCTGCATTCAGCAACATTGCAAATTCTGGAAGAGGATTTGCAAGTTAGAATGACTTTTTTTTGTGTGATGCCATAAATCACTGGGGGAGATTAGAAAAGCTGCTGGGTATAAAAATGTATATCTTCTTGAAGATATATTAAGATATTAGTCTTTGATCCAATGCTTGTGGCAGAGCAGGTGAGTGTCCAGATCTGGGTGGGAGCATTTATCAGCAAACTGTTACACCACATTCAACCTACTGCTGACTACAAGTGGATGCCAACTTACTGTGACAAATATTGCTGAGAATGAAGAGATTACTATTCTCTAGGAAAAATAATACACAGGATTTAGACATCTTGCAAAATCCATCTATTCTCTTTCAAAACCCAGAGGAGCTGATACAACACAACCAACACCAAGGCACCGTCTCAAATCGAGAAAAAGAAAAGTTGCGCAACAGATGGCTTTTTGTATGAGCAGAGACTGAACTGTGAGTTTCTAGAGCTTCATCTTAAGGTAGAGAGCACCTATATTCTAATGAGTTACAGGAAGAAGAGAGTCCTCTCCATCTTTATCCTTTTTCATATTATTAAAATAAAAGAATTATTGTGCATTCAAATGTGAGCATTTAGCAATCCTGGATATTTTTTTATTGCCAGAATGAGAATTAACAGATTTTGGATAGATTTAAAATTATTTCATGTTTGTCATCATGACTTGAACTCATAGGTTTTTTTTTATTGAAATAATGATAGTGGAATACTGTTCCCCTTCAAATCAGCTTCCAAGTTCCTACTGACCTATTAGGGCCAGGGCTTCACTCACAGACTCTAAAATGCACACTTTGATTTTGCACATCGTGTCTCCAAAATTATGCTGATTATCCCATAATGATTTCATTTAAATAATGAGATCTCTTCTCTGAAGTTATAGGATAATTTATTTGCATTTTGAATTAAATTGTGACTGAGATATTGGAGATAATTGTGCTTGCTGAAACACCCAAGGAATATAAAGAGATTCCTACAAATCTTGAATGAAATACAATTACAATTATAAGAAAGTTTATAATTTGAAGCTTTTTCATCAGCTTTCATGATTATCTCCTTCAGTTCAATGCAACTATCAGGTTCTCAGCAACATGGACATTTTCTTTGGTCATTCATCAACCCTGATACTTGCAGGCAGCTTCTGCAACACCTGATACATAATCCATAACATATGGATTTCTCTTTGGGCCTCCATTTCTCAGGGACCACAGATTGGAGGAAACTAAAGTGAAACACATGCATCCCAGCTTTGTTTAAGAAATCTGATGTAGGCTATGTAGAAACCTCCATTTTCTGCCTGCTTATTCACTTGCAAACTCTGACAAAATAGAGTACAACTACAAGCTGAGGTGTTTCCAAGGCATAGTACAACCCATCTGTTGAAGTCCTTGGCTAAAGGAGTGCATTTGCCCTGTTTGATGCTGCATCACCCATTGTCAGAGTCCAGGAGGAGGGTGAGGTTATTCCAGGGAGCTGCCAGGAATGGCCAGAATAGATAAATACTGGAAGGGGTGAGCATGGCAGAAAAGCATAGCACCAAACCAAGAACCCTGTGGTTTCACGGCATCTCTAACTCGCCATCTTTGGCTTTTTGTTTCCTTTCTGGTCTCATTCCTGTCCGTCATGGTCTCCAGATAACTTTTTCTCTAGCAATCTAGACAGAATGGATAATCTATAGCAACACATCAATGTCAGACTTCTACAGTGATATTTTTCACTACGTGCAAATGCTAAGTAATTTGCCTTGATGTATTTGACAGTGATAGGTAGTTTCAATACAACAACTTGAAGTTATGCCTTTTCTAAGTTATTCTTATAATTTGTTGGCTTTTTATACACAAGCCGCTACTATTCCCAATGGGAGAACTTATCCCCGCCTCCTCCATGCATACATTCAGCTCTGCTTTATTTAAATGGTAGCTAAGACATACAGGGCATGAAGCTGGCTTTGCAGATGTGATCCTGAATCTCTCACTGAATCTCCACTGCAGTGCTGTGGAGCTGCGTGGATCTGTTTTTGCGGTACAAGGATAAGATACGGATTGGGATGTGAAAGAGTTATTCCTATGAGAGAATTTTCCTGCCCTGGAACTCAGAAAATGACAGGCACCTCAAAAGGAGTAAGGCAGTTCGATGTTTTTGTGGGTGTACTGTTAGATCCAGGGCAGGATTAGTGGGATTTGTTGAAATACTGATTCAGTATAATATTTTTGAACTATAAAATTGTATACAATTTATAAGCTATATACTGAACTGTCAAACTGTGCACACGGTTAGCCTACATAATGGCAGGATTGCTTGTAATCTTGTCCCTTCTCTCTTATTGCCTCACAGTGTCTGTAACACACTTGTTGTGTCTTGTCCTTAATTATCCTCTGATTCTATATGAGCTGTGAAGCCCTCTGCCCCTGTTGAATGATACTGATTTCAGTTGAGCTCTCCAGAGCGCAAAGGTCTGCCTGCAGGGAGGAAGGTGAAGGACAATAACCTTTTAAAGGGAAAGACCTCATTTATCTCTGCATCCTGTGAATACAAAACCCCTCCAATATACTCTCTGCCAGCCAGCTTATGACAGGGTTTTAGAGTAAGCAGTCTTTCAGCTACAGGATGACTGCTATTTTTCTGCAATGATTGCTCCTGATCAGACTGTGTTTGGGGCCTGAGGTGGGTGCCCATGCTCCTTCTACAGCACAGTGAGGCAGGTGAGTGTGTTTGATAATCCTGAGGAGGAGATCTGGGCCATCAAAGTTTTTCCACCTAAACTGAGCAGATGAGATCTGCTTCTCCACAGACCAGCTAGGAAATATGGTATTCTTTTTAGTAGGACTAATCTGCCAAAGGGCTTCATCGTACAGACTAGCTTTGCCTTTGCTGTGTCTGTATGAGTAGCTTTGCTTTTTCAGCCTGTGATCAGGGGACATAGAGTTAATGCAAGTACTAGTCTTGCTGTGTTTCCACAAGCAGAGGAACCTTGGCAATATGTGCGGCTTTACTGGGGTAGAGAGAGACGTAAGGCTATTTAAGCTTGGTTTAACCCACTATTGTCCATAGAAGAAACTCCACACTCCTGCAGTCTACCATGAGGCTACTCTTTTTTTCCCCTTTTCCTCCTACCTGTAATCTCTCACAGCTCAGAGTAGCAGCTGCCATTCAGGATCTCACACATTTTAAAATTGCTGACTTCGAAAACTCTTTATGCTTGATCCTGGTGCCTGAGCCGTCAGTGAGGCCTGAAGTCTTTACCTACCTACCTATTAACCCCAAGACCTGTTCATCAGCGATATATTGGTAAACACTAGGTGCTATAAGGGAGCAACCTGGCTTGCTACCAACAATGCCCTTCAGTGTACGTTTGTGTTGCATATAAATAAAATGTGGCAGCAGAAACTAGGCTGGACCATAGTCAATAGCCCCACGGCGTTATACAATATTGATAGGTTGACATTACAGAACCTGTAAAAATTTTTAGATTGAACTTTTTTATCAGGTTCCAGGTACAAAAAACTCCAAATGCCATCAGTAGCTTAATCTTAGGAACTCTACATAGGGATGAGAAACAACCAGATTACTTACAGAACATAGTAGATTACTGAAAAGTAGGGGTCACTTCATTTCAGCAAATATTTTAATACATAGGAGGTGCTACCATTTTTATTACTGACAATTTCATTTCCAATGTCTCTTAATGGGAGAAAGGGGGCTTGAAATTGCTGCATTTCTCTCTGAGAACATATTAAACTGAAATGGTGAATGGAGCAGAAGGATTCGGATAGATGAGAGGAGTGTGTGGGGCAGGCAATCGTTTACTTGTTTTCATACAAGGTGTTTCTCTTTCCAGTAGAGGTTAAGCTTGAAAACTTCCAGATACAATTTCTACCTGAAAATAAGTTGGTGAAAGATAAACATTTCTGAGAAATGTCCCCCTTCTCCCATCCTCGTGATTTCTCCTGGCTCAAGCTGCCACTTCTGCTTTACATTCTCTGCTGCAAGGTACAGTACAGAGCTGCGGCAATTTTGGGTGCTCGTCTTTCAGTCAAGCCAGCGTAAATGAAGCTGTCAGCAATGAGAACAGAGATGTTTGCTAGAAATGAAATAAGAAAGCCTATGCTAAAATGCATTGATCCCACTATTTCATGGAGTGTAATGTTATTCATACATTTTTCTTTCTACATCACAACCTCAAACTCATATTAAAAAATGTCAAAACCATGTAGGGCTGCTGGTACTGTACAGAAATTGCGAAAGGCTCTTCAAAAGTTAGTGTTGTCTGAGCTCTCAATATTTAATGTGCGCTGAACTTAAACTATGCTTTCATTTTCTGTGTCTTTAATGGCTTGATTATGCCTTGGCTGTAACGTTTCTGAGAGGAACCTTTGTCTCTACTGCTCCCTAGGTGAGTTCACACATCTGTCTGGTGTGAATTCTGCTCACTTTCACTCCACCCTCATTTTGTGCCTTAAGTGTTCTCACCTTGAAAAGGTGCAATTCACATATCAGCCTGGTGTTTCAGGCAATGACAGATTCTGCAACCAGGGAACATTAGAAATTCCTAGGCCTGCATGCCTTATTCATACTTTTGTCATTCTTTTCTCTTGTTTTGCTTAAATAACAATTATTGTACAAAAGCATTAAATACTTTAAGGTCCTACTTTACAAACTATGAAGAACTCTGAATGGCTTTACACAAGAAGATGGGACTGCTTCTGTATTTACTCAAAATCTTTCTTTTGCATTAATAATTTATTTGCATGGAGGTATAAATATACCATTTGAGATTAAAACCACACTGCCCAATGTATATACCAATATTATGAGAGGGTCTTTCCCCTAAAGGCATTATACTCTGAATCAGGAGAGTCACCTGATGTATATAATAGATGGGAAGGACCTCTATTTAGCAAAGCTTTAGGGACATCAGAGGTGGTAGCTGTGGGTTCTTGTGGTTGTTGTTGGTAGTATCTGACCTTGCTGAGAGGACATGATAGTCACACCTTTCATTCAGGAGAAACAAGTAAACAATTACAAAATCTCTTTTTGTAATGACAGAGATCAAATTCCAGAGCACAGAGAAGCTTGTCGAAGACATAGATACGCTGACTGAAAACACATGAGTTGAAGGCATTGATTTGGGTGCAGGTTTCTAAGAACACCTCTAAGAAATCAGATCTCTGCATGCCAAGAGAGAAATACAGGGTGTAGCACTGGAAAGAGCACTTATTTTGGAGCAAATGGAAAAGCTGGCTGCTTTACAAAGCAGTTTTACTCTTTTTCTTCTTGTGGGTTTCAGAGGAATAGGTCTTTGTGGACATTTACTGTAAAAGAAAGAAGAATGAAATAAAGAAATATTTGGCTAAATGAAAAGAAGAACACAGTAAAGCTGGATGCATCACTTGTCCTTTTTGAGGAACCAAGGACAGGCTGGTTCAGATGGGCCAGAGCCTCTCTCATTGCTAAGTTTGAAATCTAAACTTGTATCCTTTAAAACAAAGTCAGAGTGAAAGAGCTGAGAGGGAAGGCAGAAAAGCAAAGCTAAAACCTGCCACTTTGGTTCCCTGTGCTGACTCTCCCTAGCAATGTGGCAAAGGACACGTTCTCTCCGGAAGCTGGGAACAGTCAGGCAGGGTAAAACATTGGTTATCAGCTGTCGAAAGATATTCCAGATCACATTTTATCCTTCTGTTTTTGTATAAACCATCTAGGTTATATCATTATGTTGCCTCTAACATTTGTTGAATTTCAGAATATTTTCAGAATAAAGCAGGTCTGTGTTATGCTTCCTGAGACAATTGCAAGTATCAAAATCCGGGCAGCAGTGTTACAGAAGAAATAATTTTGTCAGAGGTGCATACTTAGAAATCAAAATAGGGAAGAATTTTGTTAGGAAGTGTCCTGGTTTCAGCTGAGAGGGTTAATTTTCTTCATAGTAGCTAGTATGGGGCTATGTTTTGGATTTGTGCTGGAAACAGCGTTGATAACACAGAGATGTTTTTGTTATATGGACCTATTGCTGAGCAGTGCTTACACAGAGCCAAGGCCTCTTCTGCTTCTCACACCGCCCTGCCAGCAGGATGGCTGGGGGTGCACGAGGAGCTGGGAGGAGACACAGGACAGCTGACCCCAACTGATCAAAGGGATATTCCATACCATATGATGTCATGCTTAGCATATAAGGAGCTGGGAGATGTTTGGAGTGATGGTGTTAGTCTTCCCAAGTAATCGTTATGTGTGATGGAGCCCTGCTTTCCTGGAGATGGCTGAACACCTGCCTGCCCATGGGAAGTGGTGAATGAATTCCTTGTCTTGCTTTGCTTGTGCATGCGGCTTTTTCTTTACCTATTAAAATGTCTTTATCTCAGCCCACAAGTTTTCTCACTTTTACTCTTCCAGTTCATGCCGATGTGGGGGAGTGGGCGAGCAGCTGTGTGGTGCTCAGCTGCTGGCTGGGGTAAAACCACGACAGGAAGGAAACTCAGAAGCTGTTTCTAGTCAAACTTTCTTATTAAGGAAATTAAAAAATGTGTACTTTGTCCTACAATAACTATGACATGAAAGGTCTACCTCAACCCTAATTTATTCGGCACCAGTATGTAGGTGAAGTTTATAGAAGCAAAAGGACCTTTTTCTGTCATTCCAATGCATGTCTTAACTATACCAGGAAAAAAAGATACTCCTTTTGCTGGTTGCAGCCATATTTCCGTTGTTAGAAGGATTTCCTAATGTACTTCCATCTGAATAGTTCTGCTTACTGGAACAACTCTTGTACTGGAAACCAAGCCAGTGGAAGATTAAAAAAAAAAAAAAGGGAAAAAAAGGCATATAAAAAAAAAAAATTAGAAAGAGTGGGAGGTAAAAAAGAAAGAATGAAAACCAATGACGATAAATTAGATAAGGGAGACAGCTAAAGTCAGAAAAATTTCAGTCCCTTCACTCACTCCTATCCATTCAAAAATTGTCACTCAAAAGGCTGCACATAACGTGACAGCTATTCTCTCCCCTCAGACCATCTCTTTGGCTTCCATAATGAATACTCTAGTCTCAGGACATAATGACCAGATTTTTTCCCTTCCCCTGTGACAGCCTGATAATTTGCAGTCAGTTATATTTCCTTCTCAAAGGCACCCCTAAACTTTAAAGACTTGCCATAAGGCTTAGGGAGCATTATTCTAATATAAAAAGCAACAGCTATAAATAAATGTCACATTTTTGAGAAAGTCTAAATGGCCAAGCTGTATTTCTTCAGCATCAACTGTCAGCATACAGTCAAGCTTGGTATCTATCATTTTATAGGCTATGTTAATGCATTCATTTTTATTTTTGTTACATTACTGCATACTACAGAATTGGAATAGATGTTGGTAGCAAGTAATATGTTTATGTCTGAAAAGTTGTTTCTATAGTGCTCCTGATCTGTAAACAGAACATGTTCTTTAAGATGCTTATTTCAAAGTCAATGAAAATACCCATGTGAGTATAGGATGTGGGGAATGAACCATCAATTAGTAATGAAAATGTATGTCTCTGCTATACACAGTGGAAAACGAACAAACAAACAAACAAAAACAACAGTATGTTTAACAATACATCTTTCTCAAGGTTGAGATACCCAGAAATAACTAAGAGACTTAGGATAAATGCCATTGACTGCCAGTGGAACTCAGGCTCCTAAATCCTACCCCAAATCAATCAATTTTATTTATACTGTGAGCCACTTCTTTTAAGCAAAGGAAAAGCAGAAGGACTCTGAGTTTTTCTTATGTCAATCAAAGACCCCTGTGTTTTCTGTGGTTTCCATAAATACATTTTCAGCACTTTAATTACTGTTTTCCGGTTCCTAATAAAAAGTTGGTGAAAGCTATTCCACTGCAGTTACTGGAGTCTGATTGCTTCATTGGTTTCCATTTGCCACAAGGTGAGAGTTAATTTTAAAGCAGCAGTACATGGACTTTCTTGAAAGAAAATGTGCACGCTGGAAACTGAGTGAGCTCATTTTTCTTTTAACCAGAAAATCTTTGAAGGATGGATGAACTGAATGCAAGAGCAGGAGAAAAGTATGTTTTGTATTTTTTCTTTTTTTTTCTTTTTTTCTTTTTTCTTTTTTTCTTAAAACCACAGGAGAAAAATTCTTAATTTTCCAGAAGACAGAATTTTCTTAATGGTCATGATCTGAATTAGTTTTATTGTCTGTTTGACAAACGTATGCAACATTAACTTTACCATACCAAAATTGAATAGCCAGCAAACACCCAATGCACTGTATTGTAAACTTGAGTATGCCACAGGAAAGAAAAAGTGTTATGGTAGTTTCTAACCAAAATACACAGATTTATCAAAAAAGATGATGAGACATTTTAGGCATTATGAAACTTTGTTCAATAGATGGTGATTATGTACATACTTAGGGATCAGCATCAGCTCACAAAACTGAATTTGAAAATAAGAATCTAAGGGTATTTCAGGCAGACATCACTGCCCAGCATTATACATGACTGGGAACCTGAGGTACCGTCTTGTTCAATGGACAAAATATTTCCACTGCAGCTTTCTGTTTGGGCTCTGTCAAATTCCTTCTGTATTTCTATACACAAATAATTCTCACTCTGTATATTCTTGTTATCCTTCCCATCCATTTAGACGATAAGGTCTTTTGAGACAAAGGCTACCACTCCACCCTCCATGCCCACCTCTGCACAGAAACTAGTACAGCGTGGTGGCTCTGGTCTCATTAAGGACTTCAAGCAATGTCAGTAATGGAATTTTGCCATAACACTTCTCATTTCAAGAGGCACCACTACCCCATAAAAGAACAGGTATCACATATGCTCTTGACACCTCTTGTTGCAACATTGTATGATCATTTATATATCCAGTAGTCTCCCAACTCTTCTAGGTAGAATACACTGAGACCTTTTAGAATAAAAGGACTTTTTTGGGGAAACCATTCCTGTTTACTAGCCATCTAGAAGATATTCATGGAATCACAGAATGGTTTGGGTTGGAAGGGATCCTTAAATATCATCTAGCCCTACCTATGGGCATGGACATTTTCCACTAGATCAGGTTGCTCAAAGCCCCATCCAAGCAACCTCGAACACTTCCAGGGAGGGAGCATCCACAACCTCTCTGGGCAACCTATTGCAGTGTCTCACCACCCTCATTATGAAAAATTTCCTCCTTATGCCCAATCTAAATATACCCTCTTTCAATTTAAACCATTGCTCCTTATGCTACCACTACAGACCCTGGCAAAAAGTCTCCCTCTATCTTGCTTGTAAGTCCCCTTTATATATTGAAAGGTCACAATAAGGTCTCTCTGGAGCCTTCTCTTCTCCAAGCTGAACAACCCCAACACTCTCAGCCTGCCTTCATAGGAGAGGTGCTCCAGCCCTCTGATCATCTTCATGGCTCTCCTCTGGACCTGCTCCAATATGTTCATGTCTTTCTTGTACTGAGAACCCCAGAGCTGGACGCAGTACTCCAGGTGGGGTCTCATGACACCGGAGCAGAGGGGCAGAATCACCTCCCTTGACCTGCTGGGTACGCTTCTTTTGGCGCAGCCCAGGATATGGTTGGCTTTCTAGGCTACAAGCACACATTGCTGGCTTATGTTTGGTTTTTCATCTACCAGTATCCCCAAGTCCTTCTCCTCAGGGCTGCTCTCAATCGGTTCACACCCCTGTTTGTACTCATATTGGGGATTGCCCTGACCATTGTGCAGGACCTTGCACTTGGCCTTGTTGAACTTCATGAGGTTCACATGGGCCCACTTTTCAAGCCTGTCAAGCTCTCTCTGGATGGCATCCCTTCCCTTTAGTGAATCAACTGCACCACCTAGCTCGGTGTCGTTGGCAAACTTGCTGAGGGTGCACTCAATCCCACTGTTTATGTAATTAATGTAGATATTAAACAGTTTTGGTCCCAGCATGGACCCCTGAGGGATGCCACTCAGTGATTTCCACTTGGACTGTGAGCCATTGGAAGTGGCCATCCAGCCAATTCCTTATCCATCTAACAGTCTACTCATCCAATTTGCGTCTCTACAATTTGGAGGTAAAAATGTTGCAAAGGATCGTATGAAAGGCCGTACAGAAGTCTGGGTAGATAACATCTGTAGTCTTCCTCTGCCCACTGATGCAGTCACTCCATTGTAGAAAGCCACCAGATTAGTCAGGCACAATTGTCCCATGGTAAAGCCATATTGAAAGATTTGGTTATTTAAAGTGGAACTAGGACCAGAGATATTTGTGTTTATGTGTCCCCGATATGTACCTGTAGCCTGAAGATCAGAAAAATGCCAGAAGCCAGGGTAGGCTTATTAGTCACATTCAATGCACCTGTTTCAAAAATCAAGTTAATTTCTACAGATCATCTTTCTTTCACCCTCTTATCCCTATATCTTCATTAATGCAAATGTGACATACAGAATCTCTCAAAATTAATTATAATGGATTAAGGCAAATCCCATTCCTGGCCCTGCCAAATGATATAAATGACCACTGTGTATGAAATCAGCTGACTAACAATAAAGTTAGAACATTAGAGGAAAAGAGCCTTGAAAAAAGATCAGTGACTTAGTCTAAAACCATACATTGCTTATAAAAAAGAACTTAGAGCACAGTGAAATGATAAGATAAAACAATTCTATACTTCATGAGTATGACTAAGATGTGCAGTCACATCAGCTAAATCTAAACAGTAATGCACAGGGGCAAAGCATCACGTGTGAACTCTGTTCCGTGGCTTCAAATGTATTCTTGGTCTAGGTTCATGGTACGTTTGATTTGATTATTCAGACTGGGACCCTGACAGGATAATTCCTCCCTCCTTCATATATTTGAAAATGGTAAAAAGTCTACAAATTTCTAGTGTGAATTCCAGGTGTAACAGAAGGAATTTGAAGCTTGTAGGTTTCCTTCTCTACTAGAAGACATGTCATTGGATAAGTGCCTATTGCACGTTAGATGTGTCCCTCTCTCTCTTTTTTTTTTTTTTTAAATACTCCTAGGTTTTCTCAAAGCACAGCAAGTAGGCACATGGATCCTGCTCATGTTTTATTTAATTAAAAAACCAACCTCTCCCATCCTCTTATTTCAAATAAAACCCCACTTTTTACTTTAAATATATATGGTAAACAGTTACCTCTAAAACCTAATTTATTTTTGGTAAACACCCTCTACTTAGGTTGTTCAAAACACATTCAATGTTTC
The DNA here is from genome assembly GCA_013400195.1 of Aramus guarauna. Lineage (NCBI taxonomy): Eukaryota > Metazoa > Chordata > Aves > Gruiformes > Aramidae > Aramus > Aramus guarauna. The sequence continues at coordinate 107,914 of VXBL01002526.1, read as the reverse complement.
TCAAAGCATAACCATATGTTATAAAATTAATTCAATTTTGAAATGCCTTATCATCTGGCATTTTTATCTTTGAGAGGATTTCCTACTTATTTTCCCATGCTACAGATGTGTTTTCTGAGTTGCAACATCTGGCACTTAGTAATTGGGTCTTTCCTTCAGGCAATAGCCATCTTTGGTTTAAAATTACAGGAAGTATAACTTTAGATTTCTCATAGTCTTGTTATTTTATATTTCTCTTGCTATTTTATATCTCTCTCCACTCTGTTATGACAGATATTTGGATAGATTAATGGATGAGACCATGGCTGTCAGTTGCTCATTCTATCTGCCAATTACCATTCCCTTCTCGATACACACAAGATTCACAAGAAGCAGTAGATCCTGTACAGTCCTGGTCTTTTGGTCAAAGTAAGCAAATCTGGGATCTCTGCCTCCCTCTTGTAATACGTTTCCTTTCCTTTCCTTTCCTTTCCTTTCCTTTCCTTTCCTTTCCTTTCCTTTCCTTTCCTTTCCTTTCCTTTCCTTTCCTTTCCTTTCCTTTCCTCTCCTCTCCTCTCCTCTCCTCTCCTCTTCACAAACAGATTGCTGCAGTTATTGTTAGAATGATTCCTTAGGAAGCATACACCATCGTTTTAAAAGACTAAGATGGGAATATTCACCTCCATCCCAAAGGAAGCAAGCAGAGCAGATGCCATATGGAACTCTCCGGTAGCTGATTGTTACTGTTGCACAACAAAAAATGCAAAGCATCTCCAGAAAGGGCAGCTCAGCCTAATCATATAAGAAGATAAAATTTAAGGCAGTTGATCTGTTGTGGGAAGAAATATTATTTTTTTTAAATGGTAGAATAGAATAAGTACAAGTTTAATTCATGAGGTTGGTCTAGGGAAAGGAATGAGTAATTTGAAGTATTGAGTGTGGGAGGTCTCTGCAGATGCTGAGCATTTAAAAGTCAAGTGCTTTCACAAAGACTCTAGTAAATAAATCATTATATTGTCCCTTACTGATTCCACTTTAGTTATTGGTGTCTAGACATTATATTACTGGAGTAATACAGAAGCCCAGCTAAATGACACTTGAACTCCGAGCTAAAAACTGCACTTTCCCACGAACTGCTTCTTGCAGTGGTTTGCTATTAAAGAGTAAAACCACCTCTCCACCCAAATTCTAACCCCAGAAAAAAATATGCATTCTAGCTCCTTGTATATATCCCATGTTCTCTGTGGACAATAAATGTTGTTTTATTACTGTGAGCCTTTGATTTTTTTCAAGAATATTTACGTTTCCAAATCGTGCCTATTCTATGTGCTTGCTAGGAGGATTAACAAGCTACTCTTCCCACAGCCTTCTCTCTCCCTAAAAAGATGTTTGAAACCTTGCCACTGTTGCTGACGGTATTGCAGAAAAGACATCTTATTGGCTATCTGCAAGCCAGAACTTCTGTGGTCAGCTTACCATGCTCAACACATAAGTTCAGACTCTAAGGTCATTTTTGCACTGTTCAAACTCAACTGGTCTTCTGACACCTGATAAATGCCATGCTTTTTCTGTGTTGCACTGTGAGACTGGTGAAAGTGAAGGAAGATGGAAAAGCTAGAGTGGAGGCTTGGGAGATGTTCAGAGCAGGTTGGCTGGGAATGCTTCTACCTGGTGGGAAAACACCCATTGCGTGCTTGAAGAGTAACATTTCTGTATTTAGCATAGTGATTCTCAGCTACAGCTTGTCAAAACCTGAAGAAATAATGTAATGAAATGGGGGCATTTCAGTGTTGTTTTTATTCCACACTTGATATGGAACATCGTTTTCATTTAAACCCCCAAATTTCATAAAATTCCACATTCATGCTTTAGCACTTTATACATCCGACACCCCCATGTACCCTGTCTTGCTACTGAAAGCAGTTAAGTACATCATAACTCTTTTTCTTACTCAATTTTCCCCTAAAAATACAAGATAAGTATCCACTGTGGAATTTCTGCACATTTGCTGCTTGTCTTCTTTCCCAAACCACATTAAAAACAAAACAAAACAAAACAAAAAACACAGAGAAAGCTGAGCATCTCATCTGAGATATGTATAAGACACTAAGGTGATATTTGTGTGTATAAGCTAAAGAGTGCCAATGAGTATCCTCTGGCAAACTTTATCGACGTTCCAGCTTCCAATCCTCCACCTCAGAGAGGATTCGAACAGTATAACGGTGTAAGGAATTCACCTTTAGGGCCCATGTCTGTGTGCTGACACTATTTAATTTACAGGTATAAAGCCTCCTTGGTTAGAGAGGAATAAGCCTTTAAAGGCATGTCATAACTATACGTGACTCATGCAAATAGGGTTAGCCTGTAATTTACTTCTTTTTTCTTTATGATGGAAATGTCTAGAATTGACACTTTATTCACAAATACCTGGGCCACAGCTGAAGCCCCTGTGCTTCTTCAAGGTGTTCCAGAATGAAAAGTTGTACAGATTTCACTGTGTGTTTTACTTAGTTTCCCACCGTGTAGAAAAATATTCTAGTCCCTCTTCTTATGGATTCCTAGCTCTCACCTCGTATGGTTTCAACTACTGTTTGTGTATATGGGTAAAAGAATACATATATTGATCAGCATCTGCTTTGATGAAAAAGTTACTTCACAGTAACTGGGCCTTTGCAAAATGTGTTGCCTTCTTTCAATCAGAATCTTTTAGATAGAAATTTAAGATACAAAATTTATTTGAAGCCATAGAAATTCATCTTTACACACTCTGCTCATCATGGAATTGGATACATTTTTGCAGATCTGTTTGTCTAAAACAAGAATATGATCCATGCATCTCCTTCTAATATTAATTAAAAGGTTAAATGAATTGCAGTAACCTAGCAAATCGTGACCTTATGCTTTCAGAACGTCAGATTCATCCTTGCTGAGGAAGGCCATTGTCAGAGCACATAGCTTAGGCTGTGGAGAGTTAGCAGCTGAGATAAAGACAGTCTGTCCTCTAAGACTATTTTTACTGGATATTTGCGTAGCTAGGTAAAATTAAGCTGAGATGTACAGTTTCATTAGGAAGTCCTAATCAATCTGTTGTTCGATGTCCCAGTTAGGAACCTGGAGATGGTTCAACTTCTCTTTGTTCCAAGTCTTCACAGATTATCCGTTCTTATCCCCTACAAAATTTTACCAGCTTTGTGTTTGATCCTGACAATACATCCACTTACCTCAGGGGTTACTTTTCCTTCTGAATTGCACTTCTTCCTTACACCTTTCAGTCTCATTTAGGTATCTTTTTTACACAATTTACCAAAGACTATGGATAAATATAAAAGGAGGATAAATGTGCCTGACACTTGCAGGCTGCTGCTGCCACCAGGAAAAGTAGCTGCAGAGAGGATTTAGCAGGAGAGAGTAAATAATGACTAGAAAGATCCAAAAGAGGGGAAGAAAGAGAGAGGGCTCTGCCACAAGTGTATTTGGATTGTACCAAAGCATTCAAGCAGTTCCCTTGCCCCCTGCTTTGTACTGAGGTGAAGAATATATTCAGAAAATGAAAATTTTTTGGATTAAAGACAGAAAATTTATTTTATATTTCTGTTTTTCTTTATAAATGAATGGAGAAGCTATGATGGACAGCTTATTCCAAGCAAGGAACTGAAAGACCTAATTTGTCCAGCAGTGCAGTGATCACAGTGACCACACGATAAAAGTTTGGGAACAAAACTGCTGAAGATTAGTATGCCATGAGAGGAGTGAATGGACCAAAAGGGTCAACTGAAATTCAAGTTGAAAGTAGCAATGATATTTAGCAGCAGCCTCAATACAATGTGTCAGATGGGAAGCCAGGTGGCTTAATTACAACACTACCTGTTCCCAATCTGAGCTGCTTTTGCCTCATTTTCTATCTTCTCTACCTCTGAAAGCCTATTTTGCAATATTGACATTGGTTTTCACCTGGCAGTTGAACATCTGAAGTGATCTTTATTTCACATTCATGACTGAGGCTCAATTTCCAAATTCCATCTTCAAAAATATGGATGTGCTTGTCTCTGTGATGGAAACGTTACTCTCTAAATGCCTAGCTTTATAACTAGAACTAGTTCAGACTCTTAAAAAAAGGAAAAAACAATCTTTTCTTTCAGGTTTTGAAAATGAGACCTGATCTGTCATTAGGTGTTGCAGATTTGGCATGCAGTTCAAGGCATTTTGTCACCTTCACTGACAAGAGCCCTGACTTCTTGTTATCCAGCATCCAATGTAGCCCTTTGTTTCAGTGGCTTTCAGTCAAGTTTCATTATTCTTAGAAGTGTATTCAGTCAGATCACTCATATCTCTTTTTATTCATCCCCTGAAGTTGCTGCAAGATGTAGACTTTGAAAAGAAATATATTTTATTATTAAATACATACAAATAAGGGCATTCTCTCATGCAGATTTTGTGTTCTAGTGAATTTTATACCCTATGCATCAGTGCAGCTTGAAAAATCTCCTTCAGTCAGGTCTCATCAGTGCAGTTAGTTTATTCAGCTGGATCACTCATATACGCCACTCAATTTTAGTGGCTTTAAAAGCTGCATGGATTAAAAGAATACTGTATTATTATACAGAGCTACATTGAGAGAGTTTGCTTTCAGCATCTGTTTTAGTATACTAAATTTAACCTATGTATCATGATTAGATAAATTTTATTTTCATTATATGTTTTATAGTTGTTAGAAGCTGCAAATATTTGAGAGTCCTACAACGTAATGAGATATTATTTATATTTTTAAAAAAATTATAACCAAGAATGTCTCATTCAGACCTGAGAGTCAGTGTAAATAGGATCAACTAATATCCTTAAGTTTTTAAATTTAAATTTAAATCAACTAATCCTTCCCAATCCCCTTTCCCAGCAAAACTGGATCTGTGGCCTGTCATCAGTTCTCCAGGTCAGAAACATTTCATTAACAGACTACCAACAAATAATGAATAACCAGTACTATGGACCCAAAAAATTGCTAAATTTTGCAAGTTTGCACATAGTCATCAAACATATTCCTGACAACTCAATGCCCATTGATTGAAGGATGTACAAAGCAAAAATAAAGGAATACCTTTCTACTATGTACTTCAGAAGCAATGGAAGGGCAAAGAACTGGACCTAAATAATCCTGGTTTTGAAAAAGTTAATTTACCACCAGATTACTTATCCTGTTATATTAGAAAGCTAGGTTAATTTTCCTTCACTTTTCATAATGCAACTTCAAAGATGATGTAATGTGGGACAAAAAATATTTCAATACAAGGTAACATATTTAAAAATATTCCTTTATAATGCTCAAATATCAGGATGAAGATATTCTTGTTAGGTGAAGAAAAACATGGATGGTATATAAGGTATGTATGGTATATATAGATCTCTGCATACATAGGTATACATAGATCACTTAGGATTTTACAGTCCAGTAAAATGCATGAACTACAATACAAAGGAATATTACTAGAGGTTTCTGCCTTTCTAAAGAATGCATTTGTATAGATAAGTTTCTGCAAGACTTATAAAAAAGAAACTGTTGGGAGCTCTGTTATTAACATTTGAACTTCCCAGAGATAGATTAGATAAAAATGCTACTAATAGTGATAGAGCCCATATATGATAGCTAGTTTCTAGATGTAATAACTAAAATATTTTTATCTGAAGTCATCAGAGTTAATATCATTTTAGATGTAATTTTATCAGTTTTAATTCACAGAAGATGTGGGATTGTAGGCAATAGCCTTAGATCAAAAGTTTATGTACATTAGAGAGTCATTTAAATAAAATTGCTCCATAAGTTAGAGGGTTTTTTGTAACAAACTTTGAGCTATTAAAGAAACCTAACTAGAGACATCAACAAAATTTACATGGCTAAGGAGACTAAAAACTGTAATGGAAGCTTTTCTGTGTCATCAAGGCAATGGGTAAAAATCCTGTATGGAAGGACTCCAGAATTAGTTAAATGAATTATTAATCAGGAGGAATAAAGATATTAGGAGTAAAGAACTGGAAAAACATGGCAAAAAACCCTCAGATCAGCAAAGAACACTACATTTAGCAGGTCAAGAGATATAAGCATAGACAAGACCTGTCAAAGATCAAGCTGATTTCGGCCTTGGAAGAAAACTGAGATAGTTAATAAGAACTTTTTAGAGATATCAAGAAAATGATATAGAAATGGCTGAAGTACTCACCCTGTGTTTTGTCTCATTGTTCATGGATAAGTTCGTTCTCAGACCTCTGTACATAGCAGCATGATTTTGGAAAGAGCTAGAGAGCAAACTAGGAGTATCGACAAAAAATGGATATATTCAGGTCTTTGGGGCCAGGTGGGTTTCACCCAAGAATGATCACTGTCATTCTCTATGTAAAGTCATGGTGGTCAGGGGAGTTTCCCAATGATAGGCAACAAAAAGTTAATCTTATATTTACCTTTAAGAAAGACAAGAAGACAGAATTGTGAAACAGCTTCATCTCTAGGCTCTAAACCAACAGCATATCCTATTAGAAACCATTTCCAAACACATGAAGGCAATCAGGAACAGGAAACATGGATTTATGAGGGCTGTATCATGTTTGATCAGCAGGATTGCTTTTTGAGATTAAATGCCTGGCTACGTGGATGAGGAAGAGTGGTGGGTGTAATGTAACTTGGCTTTAGTGAGGCTTTTAACACCATCTCCTACAGCTGTTTCATTTGGAAGTTGAGGAACTAAAGGCTAATCCTGTTAGATGAGTTAAAAAATGACTGGACTGCCTAGCTCAAAGGATCATAACCAATGATTGGAAATATAGTGGGTAGTCAGTGATACATGGAATATCCTGCTGGTTGAAACTGAAGCCAGAATTGTTCAATATCTTTGTCAATAACCTGGATGATGACACAGAACACATCCTTAGCAAATTTACAGGGAAATACTAAGTTGGGTGGGACTGACATGGTGTTTAGTGAAACTAGCTCAGTTCAAGTTCAAAACAAGACTTACAAATTACAAGATCGAATTCCTCAGAACTCAAATGCAGAAAGAATCATAGAATCATAGAATCATAGAATCATAGAATCATAGAATCATAGAATCATAGAAT
>VXBL01002526.1:86419-100456 GCA_013400195.1 Aramus guarauna | reverse complement strand
AGGGCTGCTCTCAATGCATTCTCTGCCCAGCCTGTAGTTGTGCTTGCAATGGCGCCAACCCATGTGCAGGACCTTGCACTTGGCCGTGTTGAACTTCACGTGGTTCGCAAGGGCCCGCCTCTCAAAGGTATGCAAAGAACTTGCATATTAAATCACAAGTCCTGTCTCATGCCTTTAAATAAACCTACCAAGTTTTTCCCAAGGATGGGAAAGAAATAAGCATGTTGAAAAGGGAAAAAGTACTCTAAGCAAGTGCAGGAGCATTATTGAGACCAGAGTAGAATGTAAGATTTAAAAAAAAAAAAAAAAAAAAAAAAAAAAAAAAAAAAAAAAAAAAAAAAAAAAAAAAAAAAAAAGAAGTAACAAGAAATTAGAACACCAGATTTGGATCCTTATTTCCCCAGCTTAAATAGATGAGCCACCATTTAACAACACAAGAACTAGCAAATAGGTTCTTTCCTATATGCAAGTTTGGCATTTCCATTTTCATAGTAGAAGTTTGAGAGTTACCCTTACACAAATAACAAAACATACGAAACTGGGTGTGTTACAATAACCATGGAAGCCAGCCTAAGCTGGAAGCCAAGCCTCAGAGTTATCCGTGCTGATTTTTACCCACCCTTGGAGAACCAGCCTTCTAGATGCAATTACTGTCCATGTCATTTAGTTATCTTACACAGCAAGCAAAATTGATGCTACTCATTGATCTTAATTTTCATTTTACATCAGATTTTCAAGCACATACTTAGCTATTTAACACTTCCCTCATATCACATGTCATTCTGTCACCTCCAGGTACGTGATCCCTCGTCACACATGCAATGACACACCAGCAGGGTCCACAGTCCAGTGGACAATTCTACTGCTGACAGTAACATCTACCTCACAAGTGGTTGCAGGACTGGACATCCGTTGATCGTGTGCTTGCTGAAGCACCACAGGCGGATGCAGTTGAAAAAAAAACAAACCTGACAATCTGGAATAAGCATTTGGNTATATGTAGCAAAATAGAATAGAAAAAATAAAAAAAAAAAAAAAAAAAAAAAAAAGAAAGAAAAAAGGACAAAGGAAAAGAGAAAACCAATAGCAGTTCATGCAAATTTCACCAAAGATCGATTTTATCCCGCTGTATCTTTATTTCTCAAGATAACTTGTTTTAAAGGTGAAGAAATGTGGTACGTTTGCCCTGTATGGAATTCAGAAAGTACTTTTTATGGCTACATGGGAAATTACAAAAATGATGATGTTGAAGAAGATGAGGTTTATTAGAAGAACTGAAGTTGGCTTAGGAGCTGGTGAAAGGGAAGACAGTAGACTGTGCAAAACCTGGAGTTTTCAGGTAAAGGTTAAGTATTCCTAAATGACTGATCTTGGAAATGATCTTGCTACATATTTTAATTAATAGTGTAAGCACAAAAAAGATGTGCTACTGAACAACAGATATTATTAAAAGCTAAAAAATATTGCCAATACACAGTAGGACTGATAATACCATACTGTAAAGTGGTTGGCTTTGGGGAATGGAATAATAGCAATGTGTTAAGTTTTCAAAGCATAAAGTACAAGATTATGTAGATATGGGATAGAAGCTAAAATTTCTGATTGCTTGCCAGTTGGGCAGACAAAAGAGGAGAATGGCATGGTTATGTTAGTTGACTAATGTAAGGTTACGGAAAGACTACAAATTACTAACAACATACCTTTCTGATGAGGACAAAAGCATTTGTAAATTGTGTTGATATATTTCTAGTGAACATACAAAGTAAAGTTAGAGATGTTAAGGCACAATATCATGATGAGAACTAATTTTTAATGCTGTATACAGGTCTGATCACACATTTTTAAGAAAGGTAGATTCAAGTAGGGATTTATAGAGCAGTAATGAAATCAGGCTGATTGAAGTAAACCTCATAAAATTACTCTAGCAAAATGAAGGCTCTGCTTCTGTCTTATGAATACATCAAGGGTGGCAGTGGTGTAACAAATGCCAAAAAAGAAAGGGATCTGATCAAAGTAGGGGCCAAGATGAGAATGAATGCCTATAATACGGCAATGCCTAAATTTATTCCAGATATTCAGATTAAAGTTTACAGTCACAGGAAGAATGAGAATCAACAGAAGAAGTTTCAGATAAAATCTCTGAATTTCAATGAGAATTATTTTCGTATTTTTAATCTGCTTTTCACTAAAGCTGAAAGTGAAATTTAAGGTGTTTGCCCACAGAGACCCAAACTGAAGAGATTAACTGCTAAAGCAAATTTCTGCCATCTGCTCTAACAGTATACAAGAACAAGTGAGTAGGAAAAGAGATAGAGGACATCCTTTCTGCTTGGAGTTGAAGCAAATAGCTTATTTTTGGTGTAGGATATATACAGCAAACTTGGGCAATCTGGAGGTAGAGGTGGGATATGAGCTTTGTGCACAGAGTTGTCTTGGGATTCAGTTTATCTGTAAGAGTAGGGAGGAATTCAAGAACGTTCTGGAGAAGTCAAAAGAGATAATTTGCATATATTCTGTTGATGGAAGATGCTGTTTTTTCAAAGTATTGTTTACAGGAATTGGATAAGAAGTAAGAAAAAAATGTCAAATGGGCAGGAAAATCTTACTTATTAGGGAAATACCAGTACAGACATAACTGGATTACTTGGGGACCATTTAAAAAGATGTATATTCCTTGTTCTATTTGATTCATGTCAGAAATTAAACTTACCCCTGCTTAGGTGAGTTCTCTGACCTATTGAATAGAATATTGACTGTTGTAAAATTACGGACCTCTGAATATCTTCCAGAGATTTTTTTTTCAGTTTGTGCAAAAAATTGCCAAATAAGTAGAGATTTGGACTGGAGTTTCCCAGATCTCGAATGTGGGCTAAATTCAGTCTTTGAGGTCTTACTCTCACACTTTTTCACATTTGTTAGGTATCAGGTTTATCCTGAAAGAGCACAGGAAACTATTTTGATTTTGAAGACTTTTAAACAGTGAAAAATGCGTTTTCTGCTAATTCCTTATGGAAGCTCCAATAAAGAGCTAAACTGATGAATCATAAAACACAAATAAAAATCTCACTCCTTAATTCCTCATAGGCCTTTTATGTTTCAAACATTTGCTGTCAGCCTTGTAAGACACCTGGTGTGCTAATCTGTCATTGATGAACATTTGATATTTCATTTATATTGAGGAGATTATGAACAGTTTTCCCTTTGAGTGAGAAGTCATCCGGTTGAAAAAAAACTGAACTGTGGGTAGGTATTCAAATACCCCAAGGTTAAGTACATAATCTAGCTGACCAGTTTTCCTAGGCTCCCTATATAAGCAATGCAGAAAAACATAGTTTTGTCTTTGCAGTTTATTCAGAGCAGGACCTTGGTGTTTCAGAGGAGAATCCTGCCATGGTGATACTGATTATCTTGCAGCAGAAAAGTGTCTGGATGCTGAAATTGGTATGTACATTCCCACTGCAGTATTTTAGTTTTGACAAATCAATGTTTTCCGTCAAAATTAGTTTGCTGAAAAATTCCCAGCCAGTGCCAGTTGGCATGTGTTTACAGCTAGTGAGTCAGCCACATACATTGTCCGCTGGCTCACATAGCTGTTATTCAGACCGACACTATGATATGATGAGTGTTTGGCAGGTTGGTCTTAGTGCAAAGGCAAAGAGATGCCTCTGTCATCATTTGCCCCTTCAGCCCCCATCGTGCCCTGCAAAAGTTACAAGTTTTCTGCATACAGCAACAACTCTGTGGATGTAAATGACTGTTGGAAAGACCGGGAAGAAAATGGGTTTTTGATTTTAATTTTTTATTTGACTGGAGAGATTGAGCAATGGCAACCTTCTGGTTAACACAGTGTAAATAATTACTTTTTCTTAGGAGAACAAACAAAACAAACTTTAAAAAAATATTTCATCTACGATGAACACTTGCTTTACTTTAAGTTTTTTCTTAAATTAATTCTGATAGTCTGTAAAGATTTTTGTCACAAGAAAAAATTGATTTTTTTGTCAAAAAGAAAAATTGATTTTTCTAAGTTTTCCATTTTTCTTCAGCTTGAGATACTTGCCATATTTGACCTAAATTAATGAATAATTACTCACCGCATACCACTTCCCTCCCCCATCAAATGACACTTCTGGCCATCTGTAATCAAACCTAAGAGAAGAAGACTCACTCAGAAAAGAGATATGAAAAACACATTAAATTCTGCCGTACCCCAGTTCCACAGAATCATGTGTATGGACCCACTGACTTCTGCAACACATCCTTGCAATGTATGGTTAGGTGTTGAGCTGATTCAGTGCCCTCTACTTTGCAGGATGTAACTCCAGCACTTCTCTCTCTGATGCAAGGATATTTCACTCAACAATACAAATCTTCCCATTTCTTCCACTTATCTGAAGGCAATGATTCTGCCTACATAACAGCTACATTCTTTTTTCACACAGCTGTGCTTTCCACCTTAGTGTTAGCTCAACATGAGGTGGCCTGAGTTGTCTTTTTCTTGCCAAAACACTCTTTCTGAAATGAACCCCATTGCTACAGTCGCTATCTCAATCACTACTAGTGTCTGTGCTGCTCTTCCTCAATTTGTTGAATGTGTCTTTCATAATTCTCCAAATCCTCCCCTTATTTTTACTGTGACATTTTCATAATGATATGTTGCATAATTCCACTTCTAACCCATCAAGCTTATGATTTCCATTGTCTTCCTAGCTTTCCTTCCCAGTTTGTAAGGCATTCCTCCTACAGCACTTCCAGAAAGTGCTGTTCCTCTTACTCTTGCCTTTCCTGTCCAATTACACTTTCTTAAAACCATAATAATACATTTGATCCTACATTACTAGCTGTGCTGCTTCTTCATGGAGAAAGATGCCTAAATTGTCAGGCACATGCCTTTCCATGAAGGAGGAATTTTCTGACACCTTCTCTGGCATGCAGTTCATATATATATATATGTTTGTTAATTATAAGAACATAGAATCACAGAATAAATTAGGGTGGAAGGAATACCTGGAGGACATCTGGTTCAAACTCTAAATACTGCTATTGTTTATCGAAAATAGTAGGATCTATGATATTCCTGTTCACTCCATGTTCTGTGACTGATAATGAACAAAAGGGCAATTAAAACTATTTTTCAAATGTCGTGCAATACACTTTGTATTCTTTGATGATAAATGCAGTCAACCTGAAGGAATTAAGTCTTTTGGATGTTCTAAGCTGTTTGATCTTGTTAAAAGGAGTGATTATAGGAAGATTTATCACAGTTAGGAACCAAATACCCTCACAGAGTATTAAAGACAGCCTATTATAAGAGAGTTCTTCAAATGAGGGCAAGTGTGAGCTGCGTCATTTCAGAACTACCTTTAGTTTACTTCATTTTTGATAATCTGGAATGGACTTTCTTTGAGAGGATCACCTGCCATTTCAGTTTGTAAATTACTTGTGAGGAATGTATGATGTCTCATATGATTAATTGAAGGTCGTGCCAATCATAAGGCTAATGTGAAAATAAGGAAAAAAAAAAAAAGAAAAGCTTAGTAATCCCAGTTAAAATGTGAAGTATCTGCAGTATGCCTAATTGTTACTGTTTGAAAATTGATCTTCATTCTTTTTTGAAGCAACACTTTTGTGCTAAATTAAGGATAATAATGCTTGTTAATATTCTTTTCTCATTGACTACATCAGAAATATGCAGAGACTTGTTTGATCTTTAGCATATTGCTATGAGGTGGAGCTGGATTTGAGATATATGAGAGCCAGAGCAGACCAAAGAGAACTGCAGGCTAATTGCATCCTTGTTAAGGCTGAGGGAAATTTACATTTGACTTCACTTAGAACAGTTATATTACAGTTCAGACAGAATTACAGTCTGAATACAGTCTGAAGTCTTGTGTAGTAAATTGCTGGTGCATCTAAGCTGGGTAACACTTTTAAAATACAGCAACATGAATTAAAAACTAAAATGTCATGTTTTTGTAGCATAAATAGGAGCTATTAGAATAAAAAATTCCTTTTCTATTCCAATGGAAGGCTTGCACACAGACTTCCATCACTCCTTTCATGTTCCTTGGAGGTGGTCACCATTTCTGATTCTGTGTATGCACAGATTTTTCCATGGTTATCTCATGGGACCTCTATATGCACTATATACACTATAGAATTATTAGTAATATTTCAATAACAAAGTTCTTATGATACATTTGGAATCTATTAGGTCATCTTGTCCATCTCATGGTTAACAAAGAATTGTTTCCCCACTGCTTTTTCAATTCCTTTGACCAAGCTATATTTAAATTCTCCAGACCAAATGTACTTCTATTGTTCACACCAGGAGGCTTTCATTATTCCACATTACGTTAATGTGTGTAATGCGTAGTACAAAAAAAGCCTACTATTTCATTATTACCATGAATATGACTTCATTTTTATTGCTCAGTTATTCTTCTTTTATGTAGTATTCAAATTCGTAAGAAGATAAGAAACTCAAGGACAGTCTTTTTTTGTCCTAAGTGCTAAGAGCAAGATATCTAACTCTCATCTTGTCAGAAGGAAAACCTGCCCTAATGTTCCCAGGCTGTTGGCACCAGCTTCAGAGTTTGGTAGCAATGCAACAGATGTTTCTAAATTCATTAAACAAGTCCGTGAATATGAAGTAACCCATGCTTTTAATCTTACAGAGACAGAGCATTTAATGAAATTTGCTTATATTGATCCAACAGCACAACATTAAGAAAAGATGTTATTCAAAATGAATGCAAGTCACTGGTTAAGAGCATGTGATCTTCTGTAGATCTTTAACCAGAGAACTGGGGAAAATGTACAGTGCTTACTCACCTACTAGGTTTCTGGAACTAGCTAGAGTTGTACGTGCTGTATGAGACAGACAATGGTAAAGCAGAACATTGACCTATACTGCTGAAGTTTATTCCCCTATAAGAACTCTTGTAAAGCAGGAGAAGGTGTAGAACTTATGCATAGTGTGAAGTGTACAGCAGTGCTGCAGAGCTGTGCTTACAGGAGAAGAATCACAGAGGGAACAGGTTCAGCTCCTCCCATAGCCTGTGGTGTGCCTCAGGCAGCCCTTTGTGACCAGAAACTTAAAGGACCAAACCACTTACTTCCTCAGTGGAGCCAGCAAAGAAAGGGAGAGGGGAAAAAAAAAAAAAGTCTAGAAGAATATGCAGGAAGGTCTATGTGTTGAAACTTGCAGAGATTTTCCACGTCAAAGGGTAATACTACTCAAAGGATGAAGAGTTCTGGCCTATAGTCTTTGATCAGACTCTAAATTAAAATTAAATGAAACTCTAGGTAGATGTTGAAATGTATTCCTCAGTGCTAATAAATTTCTAATAAGCTGGATATCAAACTATATAAATCATACATGTAGTCTTCCTCTGTAATAGAACAAAACAAAGATTGAATATAATTTTTTAGCAGAGTCTTAAGGAAGAGATTGTTCTTTGTAAGCTCAGTTAGGCAGTTTGTTATGCATGAATTCATTATTCCAGCAGACTGGTTCTCATGACTGAGCATATCCAATGGATCCAAGTGTCAGAGTAAAACAGTCTCACACCTAATGCTTACAGAGATTTCCAAAGCAACTGACATTTGCTGTTTTAAAATAATATCACAGTAGCTGAAGACTCAGAGACAACATGAGCTTAAAAAATAAAGGAAAGGTGATTTCCATCCTGCTCAAAGGCACCACTATAAACTGGGAAAGGAAGCCTGCACTACATCTCCTGAGTGACCACATTTTGTGTCCCAGTATGTACCACTGAGCCCAGGAATCCCACAGCGGGGTGTGCTGTCTCTGCCTTGTTTTGCTGTTTCAGAGAGGGATGGAGGCATCCTGCTGTTTGCTGTTGGCCTTCAGGGAGGTCTTGTTTCTGCACTCCTGCACGTCGCTGTACCGAGCGATGTATAACCCAGAAAGTGAGACAGTTATGAAGAGGTGCCCTTTGCAGGGGCCACCAGAGAAAGAAAGAACAGCTACAGCATTAGCAGGGATAACGTTTAATCCCACTAGGCTAAGGTGATATTATAGGTAAGGGATTAACCCAGAAAAGGATATTATTCCTTTAAAAATGGAGAAAGCAAAAGCTAATTAAACTAAGTTGGAAAGGACTGTCTTAGCTCTGGAAAGCATTAGCAGCCAGAAAATTCATTGCTGAAAGGTAAGTTCTTTAACTGAAAATAAGCTGTTCAATTAATCAAAAATGTTTTAAAATCACAGAATTTACCTTATGAAAATGTTTAGATATTCCAATTCTTCCTCTTTCCTGATGGCAAAGTTGATCCTTTCATTCCTTTTTTCATCATCAAAGCAGATCTCTGCTGCATAGCATCATTAAAATGGCAGCTCCTACTGAGAGAAACAACTATACTTGGTGAATGGAAATCCTGACGCAGTGACAGCGTGTCTAAAAACTTCATTGAATATTTTGGTCTTCTATGTGCATGATCAGTTGAGTACAAGCACACATGTTTAGAAGTATGCATATTTATCTAGAAAATATTGTCTGTGTTTAGTTCTGTAAACCTGTTAAAAAATCACAGATCCTTTGTTTTCCGCACTATTCTCCTTATCGTTAGACTGTCTATAGCATACGACATCACATACGACCACCAAAACTCATTTCAAAGGGCTCAGATGTGCTGCATTGAGGCAGACCAGCATTAGAGGCTATTCAGCAGCAGCAGCAGCTACCCTCCTCTCACTGTAAAACTGGTGGCCCTCTGACTTCTTCCAACAAAGAAATAAGTGGGCAGCAGCTTATCATGCACAAGGTCTGTCGGAAAATAGGAGCTGCAAAGGCCAGGAGGAGGCACGGCTTCTTTTCAACAGCAAGATTAGCATCTTGCATTCCCCAGAAGGTTTATCAAGACATGTGTGGTCTTTCCCAGTTCACAGACCAGCATAAACTTGTCTTATTCCTGGCACTCATGTCCCAGGCTCTGCACTAGGATGCTGCACATTACTTTCTCTGCCCCAGTTATGAGGGAGATTTCTTCTAGCAGAGCAACAGAGGGAAAAACTGAGAAGGATCATGTCACAGTCTGCTTCAGGTACATCCAATCAGCTTATTGTTGCTCATATTACCCTGCACCTCCCCTAAGAGCTGAATCGAGCTCAGACTTTTGCAGAGTTGTTTCTGGAATTCTGCATCAGATGCAGGCACTCATTGGTTTATATTTTAGTGAACTTTAATGTATTGGTACCTCTTGTTCCTTCTTAAATGCCCATTTTTATGCATGTGAAAAACTGAGCATCATCTGTAGAACATGGCCAAGAAGAACAGTTTTTAGGAGGTCATTCCAGATGCATTAACCCATGCTACTTGGACTGTCCAGTACGAAAGGGGCCTTAACCTCAGGTAAAAAGGACAATTGTGTCATGAACTACTGTGTTAGGGAAGAACATGCAGTAGATTAACAGTTAAATATGTCAGACCTGAGGATGATGTTACTAGATACTATCCTTCTTTTAAATAGAAATCCCTATGCTGGAGGTCAGAAAAAAGTATATAATACCATTCATGTTCCTTTCTATTGATATACTTTTAAGAGCTACTTGAACCTGTCACATAGGGCTTCATCTGGTGCTCTTTGAAGTTAATGGAAATCACTGAATTGACTTAAGACCATAGTTCAGGCCTATAATTGATCTAAATGAGGTGCTAATTAGCTATGTATATTAATATCTCTACTTTGACTCCTCCATTTGCTGGCACTACCATTTTACTGTATCTTGTCTTAAGCTAAATTCATAAAACTCTGGGAGAAATTACTATTTTCTTTGACAACAGAGCTACCTAGAAAACACACAAGTGAAACATGAAATTTGGAAACAAGGGCAAAGACAATTTCAAATAACTAAAATTTGGTGGGATGTTTTATAAGCTTGTCAACAAAACCAAGAAAAAGTAAAAGTACCAGTTATGCAAACTATGAACCCATAAACAAGGAGTTCTGGAGACTTCAGAATATTTTTCTTTTTGACCTGTCAAGCAGCAGGGACAAATAATGTGAAGCTGAATAACCTCACACTACGAAATCCATTTTTACTGCAGATGATCTTCAAACATTTCTGAATGTTCCAGAGTTTCTCAAGTAAAAAATATGTGACACATCAATGTTAATTTAATATTCTTGCATGTATTTTTTTTTCAAGATTTCATAACAATACCAAAGAAACCAAGATTTGAATGTAACCAATGGGCTGACATGCTATTGTTCAAAATGAAATTTTCTTGCTTCAACTAAAATTTTTGGAAAGGGGATGAAAAAAAAAAATGTAAAATTTTAGATCTCTGCACAGGTTGTCTCCACTAATTCCTGAACCAGAGTGTCATATATATTCTCGCTAATTAACCAAAAATCAGCAGTTGTATAGCAGCAAGCATCTTGTGGGAAGCATATGACCAGGACAGCCAATTTTAGCAAAAGCAGGGCTTGTTTTAGCAAAAGAAGTGCTCAGCACATCCCTAGTCTGACAATATGACTGATCTATTGCACAGGTACAGGAAATTTGTCCCTTCCCAGAAGAGCAGTCCCCTTGTGCATTCACAGCACTTGGAGCATCTCCATGGGAGCACTAGACCTGTATCACCTCTATAGTTGCTCTGCCACCAACCTGTGCCTGGCTGGAAGAAGAGCAACCCAGAAAAATGGCATCTGGTGCAGGATGTCAGGCTGAATGCTCTTTAAAGTGCAAAGTCTTTTAAAATCTAGGTTTGGACAGGAGAAAAAGGTACATGGCAGAAGAGCTGCAAAAGAAGAAAGACTTGTTCGTAAATGCTTTAATTACTTTCTGCCTTTTCCATGGTATAGGTTTTGGTTGCAAGATAATCCTGATATAATGGAGCCATACTTTTTCTGCAACTTAACCATCTCTTAATTTAAAGAACCTAAAATAAAAAGCAAATCACTTTGTCAAGTTTACTGTCACAACCTTATCAACCAAAGCTTTTTAGATTACAGAATGTCTAAAAAGAAAATATAAATAGACACTAATGTAATATGAGTTTGTGTTTGGTTTTTTTTTTAAGTAGAAAACAATACAGTTAATTAGTTAATGAATTATCCAAGTTTCACATGGTTGTATTACGAGCATCTGTTGTACTTAACTTTAAACATTATCTAATATAGTCTGCTTTTTATTTACCATCTGTCTATCTATTGATAAGACTTGAAAAATCTTTAAGGCCTTCACCTGTCCCAGCCCACATTTCACCACTGACTGGACATGCAACTTGTATCACAGCAACAGACAACTGAGAAAATAAGCGTACACTCAGGGTTTGGATTCGGCAGGCTTTTCTACATGGGTGGATACCTTCAATGTTATAGAGGCCTATGGAGTTTAATGGGCATCTGTACAGTAACAGGACTTAAAGTTTGCCATCACTGTTTAAAATGTCCAAATATAATTATAAAGCTGGTTTTTCTTACATTTATTTGAGAAAATAGTAAGAGACACTATAAGAACCTTAGTAGCAATAGAAATTCATTAAGGAATTTCATAGAATTATTTAGGTTGGAAAAGGCCTTTAAGATCATCAAGTCCAACCATTAACCTAACACTGCCAAGTTCACCACTAAACCATCTCCCTAAGCATCACATCTATGTGTCTTCTAAATACCTCCAGGGACAGTAACTCAACCACTTCCCTCAGCAGCTGGTTCCAATGATTGACAACCCTTTTACCTTTTATCCTAATACTCAATCTAAACCTCCCCTAGTGCAACTTGAGGCCATTTCTTCTTCTCCTGCCACTTGTTACTTGGGAGAAGAGACCAACACCCACCTGGCTACAACCTCCTTTCAGATAGTTGTAGAGAGCAAGAAGGTGTCCCCTCACCCTCCTTTTCTCCACACTAAATCACCCCAGTTCCCTCAGCTGCTCCTCATAAGACTTGTGCTCCAGACCCTTCACCAGCTTCCTTGCTCTTCTTTGGATGCACTCCAGCACCTCAGTGTCTTTCTTGTAGTGAGGGGCCCAAAACCGAGCCCAGTGCTCGAGGTGTGGTCTCACCGGTGCTGAGTACAGGGGGAGGATCACTTCCCCAGTCCTGCTGGCCACACTGTTCCTGATACAAGCCAGGATGCTGTTGGCNNNNTTCCTGATACAAGCCAGGATGCTGTTGGCTGTCTTGGCCTCCTGGGCACACTGCTGGCTCATATTCAGCCAGCTGTCGACCAACAGGTCCTTTTCCACCAGGCAGCTTTCCAGCCACTCTTCCCTAAGCCTGTAGCGTTGCATGGGGTTGTTGTGACCCAGGTACAGGACCCAGCACTTGGCCTTGCTGAATCTCATACAGTTGACCTTGGCCCATCGATCCAGCCTGTCCAGATCCCTCTGCAGATTGTAGATCAACACTCCCTCTCAACTTGGTGTCACCTATAAACTTACTGAGGGTGCACTTGGTTCCCTTGTCCAGATCATTGATAAAGATATTAAACAGAACTGGTCCCAGTACTGAGCCCTGGGGAACACCACTTGTGACCAGCTGCCAACTGGATTTAATTCCATTCACCACAACTCTTTGGGCCCAGCCATCCAGCCAGTTTTTTACCCAGTGAAGAGTATCCCTGTCCAAGCCATGAGCAGCCAGTTTCTCCAGGAGTATGCTGTGGGAAATGGTGTCAAAAGCTTTACTAAAGTCTAGGTAAACATCATCCTCAGACTTTCCCTCAATTTCTCTAATAAGGAGATACTTTCTGTCTCATGAAATACAGGTCTGTTCGAAAAATGGCCAAACTTGATGCAAAAACATAGAGTAATGGAGAGACAGTCCACTGCTGAGTCATACACTTTTCAGGAATAGATACAATATTATTACAGTCACAGTTATCTAACAATATTTCATTTAGGAATAGAAAACAACCATTATTGGGTAGATGGTACCAAAATTCAGTTTCCTTCAGTTTAATTTACTCAGATACATATAGATTCAGAGAATGTTCAGAGGAAGAGTGAATCTAATATTATGGTCAAATTAATATTTAATCATGTATCCTCCATTGAATAGACAATAGACTGATAGCTTAGTCATTCTCCTGCCCTATGGGATTAAAATCTTTGACTGCAAATAGTCAGAGGAGGGACTTGAAGCTTGGATTTACACAGCCAAGATGAATAATCTTCTGGCTGGCAGTTTCTGGATGTCTTTTGTTGTTGGATATTTTGTTGTTGTTTTTACATGGTTTTTTTGCTTTTAAATGAGGAGGTGCTGCACAGGTTCCAAAGTTATGAGAATGTGTAATAGGGGAAGAAGTGGTGCAGAGAAAAACGGAGCTCTTTCAGACAGTAAGGCAAGCACAGTCACATTTGAGAGACACAAAATACTTTCATTGAAGACTACTGTTACAGTGAATAATTTGTCTTACTCATCCATTGGGGATGTCTAGTAAAGACATATCAGTGTATACATATCAGTGTCTGGGGTCTTGTAATTATACTGTATTTAGTTTCCCCTTTTAATGATTAATTTTGTTTGCAAATTGGGATAATGTTAGGGTGTTCTTTCTCTAAATGGTTATATTTGCATTCATTAGTCTTGGGAATCCTAAAAAAAGATGAATCAAGGATTTTCCCTGTTTGCTCTTCTCCTGACAAATTCTGCAACTGATGACTTGCCTGTTGTTTGCTATTACAATGACAATCATGCCCTTAGTTTTAACACTCTAGAGAGATTAGATAAAATTTGCACTGCTTAATACTAAGACTTCTGATGTGGTGGGCCACAAAAATAAAGATGTCAGTATGTGTGGAGCTGTGGAGTGTAGAAAAGAAGTAGTATGTTTTTTAACATCTAAAGCAAACATCAAATTTGTTATGTACATTGATTCCAGAGGAGAGGAGAGGAGAGACCATAAGAGTAATTTTAAAGATTGTTTGTTTTGCACACAGAGAAAAAATAGCTTGGGGTCTTGGAATACATATTCTCTCAGTGCAGAAAAACAATCTTTCTAAATTGCAACTTCTTTTTTTTTTCTCCAGAAAAAAAATTTTTTTCTCAAGTCAATATAAA
>VXBL01002526.1:70213-86391 GCA_013400195.1 Aramus guarauna | reverse complement strand
AAGGCCCGTGTTCCGGCTGTTTTTGCCTTGCGCCCCCCCCCCCCCCTTTTTTTTTTTTTTTGTTTCAAGGAAACATTCAGCTACTGAAATTCCGCTTTAAGAGATTCCCATTCCCTAAGGTGGCTGTGTCTTGGTAATTATGCTGCATGGCCTTAAAGAATATATTCTGTTTTCTGGAGTGGCCTTTCTATTGAAGAAAAGTTTAAAAGTGCAAACAACAGCAGTGAAAGTTTTCCTGGTAATAAGCCTGAACTGCATAAGCCATCAGGATCGTTCATTGCCCACATCTCATTCAGTGCTTGGCCTCTGCTTCAGGAGTGTGGCCAAAGGTGGACACCAGTGCCAGCTGTGCAGCGGTTTTTGTTTGTGTGTGCTGTAGACACCTGTCACCTGGTAACTGAGACCGCCAGATTCATTTCATAGTCCAATGAGCCCCTATTAGAAGTCATTCCAAGACATTTTGGTTTACAACGGAGAAACTTAAGTTACCTGGAAGTGCATCTCGTATGCAGAAAAAAAGTTAGAGAAATATTTTTATTAAGTTTACTAACCTTGGGTACTTTTCCCTTTTGTAGTTCCAGAAAGTTCATATTTGTGCACATATTACATATCACATCTCCCAAAAAGAAAAAGGGAAAAGATCACCTGGGATCAGCCACAATACCTGCTGTACAGGTCCCAATTATTTCAACAACTGTTAGTATAACTGACACCTTTTACTCTAGAGATGACTAACAAAACAAAAACAAACAAACAAAAGGAAAACTACTAGAAACTCAAAAACAGAGTAGGTCAAATGGATAGGACAGGAAAAACAAAGGAGCTTTCACAGTTAAAACCAAGCCTGCCTGTTTATTATTTGAAAACTTGATGAGTATGTTTCCTATCTAAGTCATTTTATGTCCTAAGCCTTGGTTAAGTTACAGACCTACGATCTGTATTATATGTTTGGATCTTTCTCTTTTTTAAATTTTAGGAATAGATTTTTCCACCTGCTTAAATATAGTCTATTATCTGTGAATCATTATTTCCCCTTCATACACACAGAATAAGATAAAAATTTTCACTGTTTACTCAGAACAGACATTTTCGGCCCCACAGTAATAATTTTTACACCTGCTCACGAAGCCCACCTGCAGCTTTTTAAAATATATGTTTAGATTTACTGCCAGCAGTTCCCGTGGCTCCTGTGTTCTTGCTTGCTTGACTTCTTCATCTGAAGTTTAAGATCTAAACACCCACACGTACTGAGCAATCCACAAAAGTAACTCTGCAAGTAGTGATTCACTTTTGCTGTTATTGCTTCATTTGTGCTCTGTAGAAAATGACAACTGAATGCCCACAAAGGTGCTGGTCAGCTCTTCCACCTAGTTTCAGCAAAGGCCATGGTATTCTCGGGGGGAGACCAAGCAGTCTGCAATTCTAGTATTCAAAGCCAGCATTTTGTTGAGTGCTAAATTTAGTGAATCTTTGCTCTACCATACACCATATCAGAAGCAAGAATAAGGACCTTAATAATTCAGCCAAAAACCCACTTGCCTAATCTATCCAAATTCTCATTTCAAAGAGAAAGCTTGGTCCTGAAACACAGATCTGTTACTCATAACTCATATTATTTGAGAAAAAGTGATACCCAAATAAACAATTTTCCCAGCTCTTGAGGATTTCTTTTGCAGCTGGCATAGTCAAGAAATCATGTTCAGTGCTGTGCCATGCAACAGTGCTAAATGGCAAAATCCCGCTTAAAGGGCTGGGAGCTTCAATCCATTTTGGATCATAGGAAATCAGTGTGTTCATCTGTCATCTCAAACAGCCATGCTTTTGTCCGTGAACGACATGCAAATCAATTTGAAGAGCAATTTCAAAACATAAAAATCTGATGGGAGTGGATGGTTCAAAATACTTGAAGTTAATGCTCAGATGCCATGTTGATAAGCATAGAACAGATCTTTGGAAAAATGCAAAAATAAATAACAGGAAACATCAAACAGCCTTTCATCCCTCATAGATCATTAACAACTGAAAGCTGTTACCAGCTGATTAATGTTGGATAGGGTAAAGTAATATAACCCCAAGAAAGACCAGATCCACTAAAAAAAATTTATGACTCGCCTGTGCACCAAAGTCCCACTTAGATCCCACTTTTGGAGACTAATTTTCAATTTCCAAATCTCTGCTCAGCTGTTGTCTGTTGTCTATCCTGGAACTAGCTAAGCTGCAGAGGTCCCCAGATTTTACATTCATTTTAATTGTGTTTTCAGTTCTGCTCTGGGAACAGCCAGAAGTTTCTCATATGGAGCACTAAGATCCTCATGTGTAAGAGTTGTTAAAAACTCCAGATATCTCATCTTTCCCTCTGTCTTCTTAAGGATTCAAGCTTATCGGTGGATCCATACAAATGCCCGCTGAACAAATACAGCAGTTCCCACTGCTTTCTGTCAGAGAGTGGCCGAACAGGACCCTCACCAGTTTAGTGTTTCAATGACTAAGACTCCCAGCCAAGGTATGGGTCACTAGAGTTTTCTTTCTTGAAAGGAATCAAGTTTAGGTTCCTATACTCTCCAGAGTACACCTCTCCCAGTGCAGACATATTCGCAACCTCTCCTCTTTACTTTGATCCAGGCTTTGCATGGCATGTATGAAAAGCTATCAAAATAAATAGCTAAGGTGAACATAACTCAGTAAGCTAGTAGGAGATCCCATTGTTTTGAAAAAGAAGGGGAAAAAAACTGAGAGCAAGTGCTGTACTGCACCCTAAAGATGTCTTAAGTTTCTTTGACTAAGTGCCTGCAACCGCCATTCACTCTTCTGCTGAGCCTGGAGGATCCTGTGGGTCCTTTCATGGATCTAGGTCCATATATTTGCATCATAAAGAATGCTGAAACTGCATTGGGAATCAGAGAAGAAGCTGAAAAAATACTGCACAGGAAGGCTTGCATTTGCTTCACCTACTGATTTTCCTGTCCGACCAGCACCAGGACAGGTTGTATCTTATTGCCAATGTACTGATTTTGTGAACAAAACCAGCGTGTGACCTGCTGGAACTCAGCCCACAGGGCTGTACTCCACCTAGCTTCCGAACAGGACAAATCCCATCCAATAACATAAACCTTCAAACAGTATTTACAAAACCAAATAGTATTGTCTGTAAGTATTTGTATTTTGTTTGTTATGGGACTGAAAAGAAGCTGAGATGATCACAAAGAACCATTCCTTCCTACTGAGTTCTTATAACTCCTGACAGAGAAAGCTTGTTGGTCACCTTTTAAATATGGGACTTGAAGTGTGCACATAAACATGGCTGTAGCCTCATGCAGTACAGGGATAAAAGATTTCTTTTCAAAACTAATAAAAATATTAGATATGTTTTCTGGAGCATCTTAGTACTGATACCCCATTTCAGCTTTATTTGGATGCTAGATGTTCCTTCTTAAATTTGGTGGCTTCAGAAGATGCAACGTATTTCAAATCAAAAGTCTTTACTTCACTGGTGTTTTGGAATATGCATTAATAGACATAATTCTTGTCTATATTTTCAGTCTAATGTATTGCCATTTGTGTTCCTAGGAAGTCTATAGACTGATGCATATTTATTTATTATAAGATACTTATTTTGGTTTACCTAGGAAAAAATGCAAGGCTATATTACTACTACAGGAAATTCCCTTCCTGGCCTCAAAGGTTTCTTTCTACCATGGTCTTCCATCAGCTCAGTGTCCCAAACCAGGCAAGGCTAGGAAGAAACTGAAAGTTCCCAAATATGGACTCCAGTGGACCAAACAAAACATATCTGTTACAAAGCCGATGATTTCTCATCAGAAACATGACTCTTGAAGTGAAAGAATAAGCCTTTTCTCTTGTAGCTTGAGTGTCTCAGCTTAGTTCCACTGCTGTGGTTATATAGATGAAGGATACTGATTTTTAATGTGATTGGTGTGGAATCATCATCTCTAACTTCCCAAAGGAATAAAGTGGCCTCTGGAGGATGCATGAATTTATTCTGGGGCTCGAAAACTAGTAGCATTAAAAGAAAAAAATCTTATTACTACACATGCATGCTAAAACTTATGTATAGCAACCATTAACATATGGATAAATACCACTGCATATTTGCCATTTTAAATGCTCCTTTCCTTATCTGGTATTGTTCATTATTGTTGGATAGTGGGCTAAAGCTGGATGCTACTTATAAGCACATGTATGCAAGCACACAAAGATCCTCTAGCTGTTGCCTTGTAATGGCAACTGGAAACAAGGACTCTTCATTGGAAGATGTTGGCGTAAATTTTAAGATGTAGAAGCTGCTTTTGTTCCCTTTAGGCAGTGCCTGACAAAGCTGGGTATTACCAATAGCCCTCTTTCTGCTAGGCTCTAAGTTAGCTGCTCAAAGGCATTGGGAAGAATGAATAATGACACAGGTCTGAATGTCACTGACATACCGGTGTCACAGCTGCCTATACTCACCCACAAACCTTGCTGCTGCTGCTGCCATGTGTACCTTAACTTCTATATGGGAAAGCTTTATTGGTAGAAGACCAGCCAGTCACTTCTACGGACCTCAAAGAGGTTTTTTAAAAGCAAAGGAATTAAATCATTCAATTGTGACTTTACTGCCGCTGGAGTTTTTTAGTGTTTTATGAATTGTCACGCATCTTATCTTTGTCCATTACCAAGTTCAGGCACAGTGTACCAAACACACTGCTAAGCCATTTTAAGCCAAACAGCCCAGGAAACTTCAAACAGTGCTGGAATCAATTTACCACTATTAATTCTCTCACCCACAAAAGGAAGCTTTTGGTACATGATGAAAATCCAGTTTGAAAGACTGTCAAATTTAAGGAGGTTTTTTAGCAAACTTGCCTACCACTCTTGTCCAAGTAGTAACTATTTCTTATTCCTTGTAGTAGGCAAATCAACCGTACATCTGACTGACAGAACCAACCCCTAGAGCTCCCAGACTTCACCAGGTGGTATTGGCTGAAATTTAAGTAGAGAAGATTGGATTTAACCCCTAGGCACAGCTCTGCTGCCATGGAAGTAGCTGGTTCAATCCAAATCTGAATATTCATATCCAAAAAGTAAATGGAAATTTCTTCTCAGCATATGTCAATTCAGTCTTTTCTGACTATCTGGCATAATCTTCATTATATCCAGGAAAAGGTATTATTTAGCCCAGCATTTTGGATAAAAAAATTCCACAGTAAGTGGAAAATTTACCATAAATTTACATTAGCGTAATCTTCATTCACATAGAACTGCAGACGAGTGCAAATGATTGCTGCTTTTTTTCCAATATATACAGTCAGATTTTCAAAACACTGAACAAATATTGACTAATGAATCTGTATTGTAATTAAGTCAGGAAAGATGCAGGAACAAAAGAAATGTTTTTGTGCAACACTCCTCAAACATCACCCCAAAAGTCTTTGTCATTATCCTGATCTAAAAAGAAGATAATTAAGAATACTTAATCTGAAGTTACTGGTAAGGAAACCAGATTTCCTGTTTCCTCAAGGTTGATATATTAGATATCTAAAAAAATTAAGGCTTGATTGAAATTTCTGTTTTATAGCTTTCATAAAACCCCTCTCCTGAATAGATTCCTTGGGGTGAAATTTAATGCACCTGATTTATGTGCCCAGTTTAGACCTTACTTCATTGAAAATACAAGATCATGAAGCAGGGAGAGAGGGAAATGCAGCCAGCGTAAACTCCTACAGTCCTTATACTGCTAACAGAAAGAAGCAAGTCTCCCAAGAGACCTTCAGAGGGACACAGTCCACCTAACTTATGTGCCTCTGTCTTCCCTGAACAGTCAGGGCTTGCACAGGACAAGCCAATGCATTTGATTCCTCATGGAGTCTACAAGAAAGATTAAGCATCTACATTTGGTTCATACCCATTCTAAATGCATATCTTCTGAGGCGATTGTAGAGGTGGAGAAAGTTAGTTGTAAAGTACTACAGTCCAGTCTAGGTCACTGTAGTTTGGTGGATGTGACCTCTCTCTTGTCCTTCCTCACTGCCAGCTAAGGGGATGAATGGACGTTGCAGGCTTTCCTTCACTAGAGGCATTAACAGTGCCTCCTTCCTCTACCCAGAAGCCAATGTTTATGTTAATATCTTTGAGAGTTTCCTCCTCCAGACAAATTCAGTTTCAAGCAGCCAATGAGTTCAATAGTTATTAGAGGAAAAGTAGATACACCTACAGAACAAAAACGAGC
Organism: Aramus guarauna; assembly: GCA_013400195.1. Taxonomy (NCBI): domain Eukaryota; kingdom Metazoa; phylum Chordata; class Aves; order Gruiformes; family Aramidae; genus Aramus; species Aramus guarauna. The sequence continues at coordinate 80,168 of VXBL01002526.1, read as the reverse complement.
CTTGGTAAAGCAAATAGAATCTGATTCACTGAAAGACAGGGTAGTGCCTCAACCTCCTGGCAAAAGGCTTTAGGAAATATAATTTAGGGAAGCAACAGTTACCAAACTCACTAGAGGGCAACAAGAACATTATGTGGCCTATATTATGAATGAAGTTAGACTAGAATACCTGCAGTCACATCTAGCCTTTAATCCATGACTGTGGAGTCATAGATCAATTTGACACTCTCAGCTGCTGCACACTCACTTGTCCTCTCCTCTCCTCTCCTCTCCTCTCCTCTCCTCTCTTCTGTTCCTGTTTTCTAGAATAATGAGCCAAGTTCAAATTCCCACTTAAAATGGTTTTATTTTTCTGAGGCAAAAATATCTAAAAAAATGATTAAACTGTGGGTTGGAAATGGTGGACAACAATTTAATTCCACTTGCACAGTGAATTTTCTCATTAGAAAAATCTCATCTCTGATAGAAAGATGCTTTCTGTGGGACTAGAAATGAACTTTCTCCAGAGATTATTGACAGTATCACACCTGATTATTTTCTGCTGCAATTGCCAGGTATGGTCCTTTGACAGTAATTTTCAATATAAATTCCTAACAGTATTTTCATTTTAAACAAACAAACAAACAAAACAGAAAAAACCCGTAGGAACCAATGTTCACTGAAACGAAACCTGCGCATTGCACAGAGGGAGCGGATGATAAGAGATAAGGCACAACTGAGATGTTAGACACTGCTTAATACATGTTGGAAGTCATTCAGAGTGTGATGATGAACTCAGTGTAAGAATATGTACATAGAGTATAATATAAGATCATGTCTTGTTGGATTTAGAAGTAACAGAGAGGAATTTCCTTTCATGAACTCAATAAGATACAGAACTACATGACCAAGATTCTCATCAAAGCACCTGGACAATACCGATGAGCCTGTGGCCATTTATACAAACAGAGCAACTACTGTATATAAACTATGAGAAAGGCCAAAGCAAGGGAGGGTCAGAAATCCACTGAGGAGGGAGGTAATCTAGCCCACACGGGAAGAGGTGGGCATGGCCATAGATCAATGAAGTCAGTGGAACCTGGAGAATGAGTCAGACGGATAGTTGCTAGGAGCTCAATTCAGCTGCCCACACATAGGCATCATGAACCTCTTTGGATGCCCTAGGGTGGTAGTCAAGGCCAACCTTGTTGGTCATTGATTAAATGGAGACCAAATCTCCATTGATTATAATGGGGGCTTAGCTACATAGTGCTTCTTCAGATAACTACACAAAGGCACCTATATTTAGCTGTCTTAATCTCAAGAGGAAAAGGTAATTGTCCCTTTCCTTGGATTTTCCTCTACAGAATAAGAAAGGAGGGAAAAAAATGGCACACACGAGCATACCAGTATCCAAATAACTGACAATCTTCCCTGAGCCTTATTCTTGGTACCATAACATTATGCAAATCATGGGCTAAAGCTTCTGGAAAGCTAATGATACTGTTTGAAGCTTTTACTTCCAACAGAAGCTTACGCTGTATTTGTTCTTGTGCTCTGAGGCTATTGCACTCAAAATAATAAAATAAAATTTCAGTTATATTCAGAATATTTACCCAAATTCTCAAGCACCAGAAAATATAGTAGCTCCCATTTTATGTCAAAAAAACAAACAAACAAAAAAAGACTTTCTATTGATATAGTCAGAAGGAATGGAAAATGCAATTACTATCTCTAGAACTACAGAGGAGAACTCTGCAGGTTTCAGTAGACTTTTGTCAGATTACATTAAAAAAAATCTTATGGAAAAAATATGATCTTCATGTTTTACTTGGAGACCCAAAACCTTTGAAAACCCCTGATGACCCAAATGAAGCATTCAGCATCACAACATATTCTATTAAATCACACACACACACAAAATACCCCAAGCCCAAACACTATTTCCCAGAAGGATCTAATTTGCAGCTCTCCAATGACATCCTAGTCAGTGCTGTTAAATCATCAGGTATGCTAAAAATGCACTTTGTTCTTAATGTTTGGCTTGGACTTCTGAAATCCAAATGAAAGACATCTTTGGACTCTAGACTCTAAAGGTCTTAGTCAATCTGCCAATTTCTAGGATCAGAGACAGATACCAAAATTACCTGGAAGGGTATGGCAGTAAAACTCTCTGGTAAACATAGCCAAAATAATTTTATTTCTTCTCAGTTTATATAGGCTCACTCTTTACTTTAAACAGAAGTAAGATCACATAAGTTAAAAATATTACAGTATATCTCATTTTATATGTATTCTTGGAATATATTGAAAATATAGTTTTTGTCATATTCTTGCACTTGACAGATAATACATATAATGCAGAGAGTATAGTATCATTAAAGTACCTTATAGTGTCATTATAGTATCATGTAAGTGTCATTATAGTATCATGTAATGATATAGTATCATTACAGATAATGCATATAGTATCACACATATATCCTCATGCAGAAGAGGATCTGCATTCTGCTATATATATTTTGGAAAATCACCGTAAGCAGTTTTAAGGTTATAATTCAAACCAGAACAGTTTCTAGGAACGCTAGTACTTCCATCAAGCTACGCAGGAGTCAGGAATGCAGTGGAAGGATGCCTGCAGGTTTCACCAATACGAAATACCGGGGATTGCAGATACAGTCAATTTACATTGGGGAAAAAAATATATTCATGCTTGAAGGTCTTCAAGTATGACTGATCCTTACTTATGTCGACAATGAAAGATCAGTAGCCAAAGACTCTTATTTTCTGCTCACCATATTATAGTACTCACCAGAAACAAATCTTCTTATTGCTGTGGGGCCCTTATTTCTCAGAGGAACAAACTCCCTCAGAAAGTAGAGCTCTGTAGGCCAAAGGCCGTAGCACTTACCACAGAAAGAAGTTCTGCTGTGAGGCAGTATTTTTTAAACTAAATACTTTGCTGTAAAATGAAGGAACAGTACTGTGAATAGGGACCAAATCTGACTTTTTTTGTCTGAGGTGACCAAGACTCTAGAGAGTGAGATGCTAAGTGAAGGTTGAACAAGAAGGCAATTGCTACCTCAGAACATTACATTGGAGTAAGACCTTACAGGGACATGGAAAACAGAGATTTAGGAACAAAAATCTCGGTGACTAGCACTTGCTCTGTTTGGTGAAAGTGAAATGCATTTGGGAAAGTAACAGAAAGTACATATGCATTTCATGTTGACATGTAAATTGGAGATTAAGAGATTTTGAAATTTCCTTTGAAACTGTTGCTGTAGCTGCCTTCTGTCTGTGCCAGCCGAAGTTCCCCTTATTCACAGCAACAGGCTGAGGTACAGTATGTAAAGAAGGACGTTTCTTATGAACAACTTCATCAACAGAGGCTTTTTTAGTCATTTCCTCAAGCAGGCAAGAGACGGCACTTTTGACAGCGATAGGATTCCATGTGATGGAGATCAGGTAACATCAGCCTCACACATCTGCTATTTTCCTCTGTGTTTGTGGACAGCTTTCTGTTATTCATAGAACTGCTCGAGCATTCAGCATATGCAGTAGAGTTCCAGTGATTTAGAACCATCTGCTTAAGGTTTTATTCTGACAAGCTGTTCTGCTGCTGAAGTTCTCACAGGGTTGTTCAGGCTTTTACCAAATGACTACTAAAAGCCGCTAACCACACTTGCAAACTACCTTTGGTAAATGTTTGTGCTTCTTTCTTAAGAAGGGTCATGCTAATTAATATGATTTATGTCAAAAAAACAAAAAAACAAACAAAAAAAAACCAAAAAAAAAACCAACAAAAAACACCCAAACCAAACACAACAGGGTCAAAGTAATATGCTTTAAATACTTCTCAGCTGTAATTTGGTTTAATGAGTGTTTTTACCTTAATTCATATTTCAAATAGTTTATATAATAGCCTTTTATCTTGTACCACACTATATCCTTTAGTATTTTATTTAATTTGGCTTACTAGTTTCATTCCATTTTGTACAAAATTGGTTTTAGCTCTGTTAAAGTTTTTAATTGCCTGGTGTTCAACCTGCTTCCATGCATTTATCTACTTGTATGGCAGGTGTATGTACACTGATTTATTTCAAAGGCTCTCTGTGCTGATTTACATTGAAATGGCACTGACAGTGCTAGCCAGTACCCAGGAAGCTTATTGAGCCACTCAGGCTAGATTGCATCATTTACAGGAGACTCCTTCAGGTAGTTCTAGGGTCATTTCTGGGCAGAAATACCCACCTGTAAAGTCATCTCTTCACCAACCCTCTTCAGTCACCCAAACCACATTTTCTTTCAACATATCATCTGTCCTTGGACACTCCTGGTAGTGATAACATCCCTCCATTTTCTACTGAAGCAAGCAGGTTGCTTTTCTTGTCATACCAAACTGAGATAGTCTTCAGCCTGCTGGAGGAGATCTGCCACATCATTTCAGACACTCTTGCCCAGTACAAGGGAGCAAAATATTGCCATTTCAAAATGCCATGACAGGATTAAATTCTGGCAGGTTATCCCTTGTTTTTCTTTGCCAATGCTTCTCATTTGACAAATAGATTCATAGTCTTTATGTGCAGACCATTATGTTCACTTGGTCTGTAATGTATACAATTTTCTCAGATGCTGAGTCAAAGCATGTTTTCCAGAAAGATATCTAATCTCATTTTACAGACTCAGAGCCAGAGTGCGTCTATTGCCTTTCCTGATAAATTGTTAATTACATTTACTGTCTCTGTTTCAAGGTTGAATGTGCATATCTTTTAATGCTTTTGTCTGTAAGACTGATTTTTTTCCTTTTTCCCATGATCAGATTTCATTTGAAAGTAGAAGTAAGCATCTCTATATGGCAATCAAATCGCCTTTTAACCTCCGCTTTGATTAGCTGAATAAATTAAGTCCCAAAAGGCTCTGTTTTTAAGGGTTGTTTTTCAGCTACCACACACTTTTTCTAACATCCTCTTTAAATGCAGTCAATGGGGATGGTCCCAGTACTATAGTAATAGTAGACTAGCTGTGTCTGCAGTGGCATATTCTCACTCTACAGTCTCCTTTTTGTGCGTACAGAAGTTGGATTGGCATATTAAGATGCTCATATACTACGATTCCAGTGTACCTTCTGAATGACTGTTTTCCAAAATAGCGTTCCCACCTTTTACCTGGAACATTCATTCCTTGTCCCCAGATGAATTAGCTTATCTTCAGCTCTTTGAAAACACGCTTGGTTTGAGAGTGGCTATTTAACTGAACAATCCAGATCACTCTGTAATGGTAACTTCTCCATTTATTTACTGTCTTATTTATCATTGTGTCAGTTGTAAACTCAGCCAGAAAAGATTTTATATTGTTGTCTACACTCTTAATAAAATTATTGAATAGCACTTGGCAAAGTACCAAAACCTTGAGATATGTCCCCACAAACTGATGGTTTTCCATTAACAACTATATTTGGGAAAATCTATTTTAGCCTTTCTTATTTTCATACAATGAAGATTTTTAATCAAGCATCAAGTGGAACTAGGTCAAACATTCTGATAAAATTCAGATCTAGAGTTCTGTCTTGCTATTGTGTTCCTTATGAGTAGCTTGAACAAGGAGGTGATAAACATGTACATGTGTGGTGGGTTGACCCTGGCTGGTGGTCAGGTGCCCACCAAAGCCGCTCTATCACTCCCCTACTCAACTGGACAGGGGGGAGAAAATATAATGAAAGGCTCCTGGGTCGAGATAAGGACAGGGAGAGATCACTCACCAATTACCATCATGGGCAAAACAGACTCAACTTGAGAAAATTAATCTAATTTATTACCAAACAAAAAATAGTTCCCCCCCCCACCTCTCCCTTCTTCTTCAGTTTAATTTTACTCCCAGTTTTCTCTATTTCCAGGACTTTTCCCTGCTCTATATTTGCAGCAGCACAGGGGGATGGGGAATGGGGATTGCAGTCAGTTCATCACATGTTGTCTCTGCCACTCCTTCCTCCTCAGGGGGAGGACTCCTCACACTCTGCCCCTGCTCCAGTGTGGGGTCCCTCCCATGGCAGACAGTCCTCCACCAACTTCTCGNGCCAGTGGCGGGTCCATCCTGGAGCTGGCTGGCATTGGCTCTGTCGGACATGGGGGAAGCCTCTAGCAGCTTCTCACAGAAGCCACCCCTGTAGCCCCCCTGCTACCAAAACCCTGCTGTGCAAACCCAATACGACATGCAATACACTTTCTTTTTTTCTTTTTTTATGACATTTTCGTTTTGGTGTCCCATCACATGCCGATGGTAGCATAATGCAGTATCAACAATTGGATTACAGCTGACTGGCAGATCTCAAGAGGCATCAAGAAAAGTGGAATCCTTACTGAATAAGCATGTTTCTAGTGTGGTTCTGGGTTGACCAGAAATAATATTGATATCATTCAATATTCATTGAAATGAGCTAGAATTTGATATGGGAAAAGAAAAAAAGCAAAAAAAAAAAAAAAAAGCTGGTAAGATCTGTGAGTGATTCAAACACCTGAAGAATGATGATGATGAAGTGAGGCCAGTTACAGAGTGTAATCTAGATAGTATGGTGAAGCAGCCCAATGAAACAAGTTAATTTGAATACTCCTAAATGAAAATACAGTGATGTGCAACATAGGGGAACTTGCTGATTGGAAGAATAGGGAAGCTTTTGGATGCATTAAAAGGGGGACAGTAAGCAGCATAATTAACAAAGCCAATGCTGTGTCAATTGGGAGACTGTTACCAGAACAAAGTTGTGTAGCCAGTGTCTACATTTTTAAAAGATTGCATAAAGCTTTAAAAACTGCATGAAGTATATGAAATAAAAATGAGATGCAGTAAGATGGTGTGACTTGTTTCATATAGTGCATTAATCCATTATATATGACTTCAGTAAAACTGAACAAAGTAGGTTGAGAAATTGCTATTTTGTAGCACTTGTATTTCAAAGACCCCATAGGCTTTTACAGTCTTGATTTTTCTCCATTGTTCTGTCATCTTCCAATCTTCAGACAGCTCAGAATCAAGCATGGGCTACTAGAAGATGAGGAAGGACCAAAGAAGGTTCTAATGTTGACACTTGGCTCTTATATGGTCCCTGTGTGCCCACTCTAATGTTACTAAATATCTTCCCTGGATTTACATGTTTAAAACAGGTGTCTTTATGTTGCTGTGACTGGGATCACTGATTTATTTCTAATTCATTGAGAGATTATGCTCAGTTAGTTATACAGGCAGTCACTTGCAACACTGCTATAACCAGTTAATCTCCTGAATTGAGACTGATTGCTACTGGAAATGAAATCTCCTAGAACAAGTTTTCTGTAAGCAGGTAATCTCATAGACCAATGCATTAAGTGGAACTAAATTCTCTTGCATCTCATGGTAAATGTGAGAAGTATAAAAATAATTTTACATTTCCTTTTTGGTCTGCTCATTGCACTCTCACAGATTAAATAAATGTATGTGTAGGCTCTAAATCTCTCTTATCCATTCCACATGCTTGTGCTTATTAAAGTAATAATTCTGTTTTCAAAGTGCTTTTGACATCTCCTTTTTAGAATTTTTAACTAGGTCTTTTTAACAAAGACAGACCATAGTCATACAAAAGTCTGATCTCCTGTTAATTTAGTTTACCGTAGGGTGACATCCAATTGACTAGGTACTACCTCCTTATATCTAATTAACTGGTTAGGCCTTTTTCTATGACTGTGCCTTTGTGTTTTCCTTCAGAAATTGTCCTGCCTGTCTCCAAACAGTTTCCTCAAGAAATCTTTTCTTTAAAGTCAGCCAGAAAAAGGTTAACTTGATAATGCTTGTTAAGTGTTTCAAGATTTTCTCTCACCATTCAACTGCAATAACTCACAAGTATGAGCTTTTCTATCATTATCATTACTGAAAATTCATCAGGATTTCATTTTATAGCCAGTACAAAAACAAGGATGGAATGAAAAAAAAATAAAAAAATTATCTGCTGTGTGGTACCCTTATACTTAAAGCAAAAAGGGAGAAAAAAAAGGTCAGTTTTGCCAGTTCAGCAATTGTTATGTCAATTCCTTTCATTTAAATTGCCACCTGATGGCTTATTGGTAGCTGCAGCTAATGTCGTACAATTCATTTCATTCTGAGATGTGTTGTTACCAGCTTAGAAGCATAATGGCTGACTGTTAAAGAAGATAAAATACCCAGGGCTGAATTCATCCCACCTAATTTGTTTACAACAGCATTTGTCTAAGGATTTTTAATCTGCATATTCATGTGCTTGGGTTAAAAAAACAAAACAAAACAAAACCAAACCAAACAAACAAACAAAAAAACACAAAAAATTCTCCACAACACTTCCAGGGCATGATTTATCTCATTTGAGCAGTAATATGACAAATTGCTGATGATCCAGATTCATGTAACATTTATAAAAACGAAAGCTGACCATGAACACCCAAAGAAGAACTTTATAAGGATAAAATTCCTCTCATTGACATAAATGGAAACATATCTGAATCAGTCCACTTGGCAATCAGTGGACAGAAATAAGCACCACAAGGACGTAAGCTTTTTTGTCCTGAGGTAGGTAGGTAGGTAGGTAAAATTAGTCAAGTGAATTTCTGCAGATGGCTAAAATAAATACGAGACAAATCCTACCCCACCCACTCTATAGATGGGATAGACTATCTTTGAAAAGCTGCAGCTGTGCCTATAGCATCTGTAGAAGTTTCTGCTGTAAATTTGCAGGGCTTTATCATAATGAAAAATAAACAAAACCACCAGACTTCACTTCCATGGTGGAACTCAGTCTGTCTCAATGCAATTATTCATGTAAGCAGAGACCATTGTAATTGCCACCTTTTAAATAAAAACTATATAAGGACATGTGCAGTCTTCATGCTTTTTATCATTCGCAAAAAGGGGAAAAAAAGTATATATATATATTCCCAGGTTAGAATATCTCTTCAGCAGCTGCTTTGCAAGGAGGATTTTGCTTGTTAATTTCTTCAGGTGATGGAACAGTTCAGGGTAGTATTTGCTATTCCAAAAACACCAGCCTGAAATCAGGCATTCATTCTTTAACTGTTTTTACATTGCTTTGTGCTTTTTTAAACTTTATCTCTGCAACAACCTATTTCAGCTCACTCTCACCATCTAATTCCTACTCATACACACCTCCTTCAGTGCCTGATTCATTCTGATGCTTCCTTGTGTAGTTGGTATCTGGCTTTTCAGCAGAACTAAGGACAGGAGTTAGTCCAATGCTTACTACATTTGTGTTCTACCAAATAAAAACAATTAGATAATACATGGGGGAGGGTTTGGGTTCCCCCCTCCACATATTTATTAAATGTGCCACAAGCACCATAGACTTTATGCTACTGATTGACTTGCCCAGCATCTCAATGGCATGACTTTAGTCACTAGAATGGTACTCAAATGGTGAAGAAATAGAAAGAGGGGAAAAAAAAAAAAAAAAGAGTGAACTTCCTATCCTTCTGAAAGACTGGTTATGGATTCAAACCCCTATGTTATCTTAAAACAGCATGACAACTCTGAAGGAATATATTAAGCTCCATAGTCTAGACTCTGATACATGAATGCAGCTTCCTCTAATATCAAAGTGAGCTATGGAACTGAGTCAAAACAAGGTATTTTTTTAAATCTGGTCTTTTTTTTTTTTTTTTTTTCTTATTCTGGTAGATCAGAGAATTCTAATATCCTCCAGCTCCAATGTCTACTGTACATATTTTATAATGAAATAACAAATTGAGTTTGTTCACAGATAAATCAATACTAGATATTTATACTGGGAAAAGACTGTGTAACTCTTCTAGGACTAACGCGTTTCTGCTGGTGAGAAAAAAAAAAAAGGGGGAAAAAAAGGATTAAGAGGCGGCTAAAACTAGCAAGAGCTAATCAGCTTCCAGCTCGGCATTTCAACACTCAGTGCCAATATGCAAAATCTACAATCCTGAAACAACCC
>VXBL01002526.1:21199-70164 GCA_013400195.1 Aramus guarauna | reverse complement strand
AAAAAAAAAAAAAAAAAAAAAAAAAAAAGCATCTTGCTTAAATTGCAGTTCAGTTTGCCTAGGGTAATAGAGTGAAGGTTTCCAGCTAAATATATCTTTCTATGGAAAACAACAGCAATAACTATTCACGTGTTAAAATGTACTGCAATAAATAGATTTTCAACAGTGGTTTCTATCTCAAAACACACAAAAGATTAAACAAGTATTCTTTGTGACCAATTTCTGGGCAAGATTTACTCTGCCTCAAGATCCACATTATCATGCAAGGACTGAACAACTGTCCCCATCCCCAGGGAGGTGCCTGATGCCCGCGGCTGGGGCTGCCCCACTGTCCCCCCGCCGTCCTACTCTGGGCACCCGGGGAGCTGCTGGCTCCTGCTGTGCCCTGATACTCCCTTTGTTAGACCTAAATCTCCTTTTTCTGCTGAAACCTGCTGAAAGGGGTCCTTACGCTGTTCATGCACTTGCGCCCTGAAGCTTCCCCTTCCCTCTGACCTTGTCTGGCCCCTTTGCTCTTACTTCAGTGCTGCCTTATGATCCATCCGACTTTGCAATCCCCAACCACTGATGGTTCCGCTTCCAAAATGGAGTTAAACGCCTGGCACTTCAACTTTAAGTGCTAATTGCCTAGTAATGAAACCTTTAATCATCAGGTGATTAAAATTTTAATCACTAAAAGTCCTGTGGAAATCCACTACATAATGCTGAAGATTAATTTCTAAGTTTTTTTAACGTGTGCTTCCAGTGCAAATTGCCTTATGTTGTAGAGACATACAGTGCTGTATGTGAAATATGAAGTTCTTCAATAACTCCTATGCTGAGAAAAAGGTTGCAAAGAATTGAAAGATACAGCTGTAAATGTAAAATATATTTAATGTTAGATTAATTATTTTAAGAAGGGGATTTTTTTTAATCTTCTGGTTTCTAAGTCACTAGGAAAGAAATATATTCTTGCATTAACCTCCTAGCAACTAGACACAGATTCATGAAATCTGCTTTTCCAATCAAATGGTAGAGGAGAGCTGAAAATCCAGCTTTAAAAGATATCTGGAGGGAACTTTAACTATTTTTCCATATTGAATAAGAAATAGTAGCTATTGTGTATAGAAAGCAAATCTTTTCATCATAAAATTTTGCAATGAAGTTTAGCACATGGATCCCAAATTAACATGCTAGACAGTAATGACACTACTAGTTCAATGAGCCACGAATGAAGAAGGATTTACCAGACAGAATGAGCCATCTGCTACAATCTACTGTATCCACTTTCAAAAAAAAGTCTACATTTGAAATTTTCCCTAAACTCAGAGCAGTCTGACTGCACCAGTTCTTGTCATTTCATAACCATCCATTAACTGGTACCGAGGAGTGGGAAATCCTTTGCCAGTCACAGAGACTGATGGAATGGATTTACAAAGCTGTGTTCAGAAACAGAACAAGTACCTCTGAGGACTTTCAACATTCTCCCACAAAGGTATATTTTATGATGCACTAATCATTTGAAAATATATTAAAAACAATGAAAAGAAAATATATTAAAAAAAATGCATCTGAATGGCAACATCTGACATAAAGGCAACCACAGCTGGTACAAGGCAGAGAAGAAGTTAGTCTCCATTTCCAAGCCTCTCCAAATTAGCCTTCCTGAAATTAAATTCCTTGCATTCCCTTATTCCATGGTTTCATTGCTTTTCAGGCTCATAGACTGTTGTTTCTCATGTTTGCCCTTTGCACGTCTAGCAAAACAAGTGCTTCACGTACTCTGCTATAGCTCCCTGAGATCACGAGCATACCAAGAAATTCAGCTGCTAGGAGTCTTGTTAAGCATAATACAGTTCTGGGTGAATGTAAAGGTATGTAAGGGAGATATTGGCTTTGCAGGCTCACAAACATTTTTAATGTATCAGCATACTGCTACATCATTTCTGTATTGTTTAAAGCATTTTCAGTCTTTCAGATGAAGACCATGATGATAATTCTTTACCTCCATGGTACTACAGAAGTATCAGGAAATAGAAAGGAAGTAATGGAGCTGGAAAGAATGGTTTGCTGTGGTCAACGGGCAGCTTTGCAGAGACAGATATTCAAGATCTACAAAACACAGTCTCACACATCTCAAAAATAACTGTACAGATTCACCTTAAACTAAATCTGGAAATCAATTAAAAATACATAGTTTTATTTCATCTGTAAGAAACAAAATAGTTTTAAAACCAAAAGAATGAACTAGTGAAATGAGTTACACGTGAATTTATGCTACAGTTCAGTGCATTCCTAGCCCAAAAAATGAATTCTGCAACATTATGTGTTAAATGGGAAGGGGAAAAACTCTCAAATACAAGTGAAAATTGTTTTTTCATTTGTAATCATCTTGTATTCAAGGTAATATATGTACTGCTGCCTAATTTATAACTGTTTTTATATTTGTCCACACATTATCTTCATATCATTATTGGTCTATCGGTGATTGGAGGCATCTCCTGAATGAAAGACATTTTATAAACTAAATTCCATTCTATTCTGGTCCATTTGTAAAGGTCAACTCAGCAATGAATCAATGCAGTACTAGAAGGGGGCAGTTCTCCTGAGACTGGAGATATCAAAAGGGCTGACAAACTGTGGTGTTTTGCAAAATCAATTCACTACAAGAGACATGTTATGCCAAATCCAGGCCTCCTACACTAAGCTGATCGTATTGCATCGATATCAAGGGAGTTGAGCCTGCTTACATCAGGTTTGAATTAGACTCAACACAACAGTTGTCTGGGATACAAATTCCCCAAAATAAATGGAGTTACACCAAGGATCAGTCTGGCCGCGTTGCTTAGCATTTGAGGGTACTCGCCTAGTTGTTTGTGTCGTGACTGCTGGGAGTCATAGGCTGCAATATAATAGGAGCTCGCTCTTTGTGGATCTGGTCGTAGAATTTTCACCTCCAGGAGCTCCTTTGTTTTCTTTCACAGAAATCCCTGGAGTCAAGTCCTGTGAAGAGAAGAATAGGCCAGCATTTTAAATTGTTGTCTCACTTATGATTTGTTTACTTTTACTAGATCAGGTACAAAGCAACAGGCTGACAAATCAAGACAAATACCTCCCTTGCTGAGAAACACCATTTAAAAAGATGCCATTACATGATCATTCTATAAAACAATATGTGTTGGGGGTTAAGGGCTTGTTGAGCTATGGCATTTGGCATTTAGTTCCTTGAATCACTAGTCATGAAAAGTGTATCTGGTACTTGAGACTGAAGCCTGAATAAGTAGCTTTATTTTGGCTTTTTCTTTATTAAATTTCTTCAGCTTGCTTGTGAGGCCAAATTCAATATCGATTTAACTATGGAGCTAACACTTTGATTCCTCTTTTTCACTTTGTTATAAAATTTCTTATGTAGCTTTTCTGCATTCTGATATCTCAGTATGTGTGCAATGAAAGTGCAAATGACCTGCCATCTCTGAAACATTTTAAAATACTACACACAGACATATCTATGATTAGAACCATCCCTCTGAAGATTTTTTTACTACATTTCACATTACAATCTATTTTTATAATTTTCTAGCTGTATCCTTGGCTGATTTCTGTCTTTGATTATATTAAGGATTGGAGTTGTATGTGGTATGTCTGGCTCTTTTCGTTTTAGACTTTCGTTTCGCATCCCAAATATTCTTTCTGTTTTTCACCCTCTTTAGCATGCCCTTGATTCTCCCTACCACTCTTACTTGGTGCTCTGACCTAAATTCTGCTTAAGCCCTTCCCTGTTGGTGAAAACAGGGTTGGTTGCAGATTCTTTTTTCTCATCTCATTCCTGTCATACATTTATCCAGAAGCATGTGTGTATCAATGTTTGTGAAGTAATTTCATTTGTTCATAAAATTCAAATTTAAATGTAACATCCTGTATTTTTTGCTGAAATCATGGCATTCTTTTCTCCTTCATCCTTTTTATCTCCCTTGCTCTTCACACTGCTTTAGATTGGCCCTCCTGAGGCTCTTGTTTATTAGTGGCAGCTATGTTATCTTGATTTTAATCACACTGCACTTACCTAGTAGTTCCTGATTTCTGACTGAACCAGCAGCTCCCGTCAGTGATTTCATTCCTCTCTCCGGATGCATACTTCCTTCTGCTTATGGGCATTGACAAAATGCTGGGCAATCAGACCTTTTACCAGCCAGACTTCAAACTGCAAATACCTAATCTAACTTTAATGGTTGAAGTGTGTGTGTGTAGGGGGTGACTGAAATGACTTTGTTTTTCCAATCTATCACTACCTTAGTTACTCAGCAAGGTTCTTAAAGCACTACCATATTGTCACCTGAGGGAAAGCCAGGTCAATACTCAGGTTTACAAGATGTGCAACCTGAGAATATTAAGTATATTTAGTATTTCGTGATTTTCCAGAGAAAAATGAGTGTTGAAAAGAAATGGTCTTTTATCCCGCCGGTACAAATGAACAGCAGTAATAATTAGGGGTTCAGACGGAACCAACGTTGTAAAGAAATCCAATTCTTATTTCTTGATCATGTCTCAGAAATATGAGTAAAAACCAAAAAAAAAAAAAAAAAGGTCAGGAAAATGTCTTTGATTACCAACATGAATTTAGTAGCAGCTACTTATAATGAATAAAGAACAAATGGATGTGCAAATCACCTTCCATTTCAGTCCCAGCCAAATACTCAGACTGAACATGTGCTTAAATAATTGAAAGGATCTGTTGCTTTTGTGCATGATACAACCATTCTAGTGTCATCTGAAGTGACATAGACCAGAACCAATTGGATAGACATAAAAGGGTGGCTAAAATTCTGTCCTTATTCCAGAAAAAAAAGACAAGAGTCTTATTTGATATGCTTCCTTATTTCTTTGAACAAGCTATTCAACTTCACAGTAGTCTGTTTCTGCAATGACCATCACAAAATGTAAGTGCAAATAGATACCATAGTTCTATGCTGTCATAAGTACAGGAAATAACATAGGAAATTTGAGGTATCACAACTGCTACTATATAGTTTTTTACATGAAATATTATACTGTAGCAAAGGTTATTTTCTTTTTCAACTTTACCGTACATTTCTGGCTATTATGCATCTGTCAATCAACGTAATGAGTCTGGATTAGGAAACTGAACGTGCTATGAAGATAAAAACAGAACTCCATGTCCTTAAAAGGAAAGAAGTTTTTGCATATAGAGAAGAATTTCCTGTTTCTGAGGGAAGGGGAAGAGCTTGCACATTCACCTCTAAGCTTAAGGATAATTTGAAAGGCATAAAAGGAAACTGTAATTTCTGTAGTGAAATATATGCTATATAGAAGCCGTTCAGAAGCGGGGGCAGAGCAATCTGATGGCGATCTGCCGATGCGGTGGGAGCTTTTGTCCCTCTGAGCGTACTGTCAGCTGCTTATGCAAATTATCAGGCATTTTTCTCATACCTATGGGTATCCTCCCTTCTGATCTGTCTGTACCAACTAAACCCCTATTCTCCAGGTACCCTGACACACAGCACTCTGTGAAACACACATATGTTTCTATCATCAGAGTTAACAGGGAAATTTTAATGCAGACGTATCAACTGTCCACTGCTAATTCAGATGCAGGCGAGAATGAAACCAAAATTAATTAGACTTGGAGGAAGACTTTGTTTTGATCTCAGTCCAACATGAATCAGAAATAATTCAGCTGAAGCCAGCAAAGTCAGCCTTGTACTGACACAGTGTGGGACTGGGCCCAGGTCCGTGGTGTCTGTGATAAGAGTCTTTACTTTTGCCTAGCTGACTTTACCGAAGCACTCACTGTTCCTGGGTTCCCTGCCCAGAGAACAGGGATTTCGTTACTTGAAAGTGGCAACAGTAAAGATTTTAATAGCTATCACTGGATATTTGTAGAAATACACATTTGCCTCCTTTACCTTACCTTAGCTACTGCCTAATGCATAGTGAGTTACATAATGCAGCCACCAAAGGGAGGTCCAAACGGAGTTTTCCTGTGCCAGTAGCTCTACTGAAGTCAGAGCACTTGCACTTGCAGAAAATTCAGCCTTTTTGCCTTTATTTGTGCAACTGTATCTCTCTCTTTTTTTTTTTTTTGTACTGGGACTAATAGGTTACTCCTTCAATGCCGAGTAGTGCACCACCTCCATAACTATCTTGTTTAGGAGACTTTAATGTTGGCTGGCTATCCACAGATACACACGTGAACTGAAGCACGCAACAGTGCATAGCACATGCCATTAGATCGCAGGAGATCTGGTGTCTCGTATTTCCTCTCTTGAGCATAGCTACAGAACATTGTCGTTGTAACACAGTACAATACCATTAGCTCCCATTTACCAGTTTGCAACCCCTGCAAGGTTTGAAATTGTACTTAGTCGGAGGCAGAATTTGGTCATCTGTTTTAGCGGGTGTCAAGGTTTTGCTACTCGGTTACCACCAGGTGGTAGCATTTGAAAACGTTGCTTTTATTTTAGAACAGCTACCCTGTATTATTTGGCAATTTTTCTGTGGTTTCTTGCAAAGGTTAGTGTTAAGAAGGTTGGCATGGTAACCTACTTAGAGTGGATCAAATTGTCATGTGGAGAGTTCAGGCATGAATTAAGATAAAGACATGGAAAGGCTTCCATCCGAGGGGAGACTGAAAAGACTGGGATTGTAGGGTGTCCCAGTTTACATTCTCATAATACAAGAAAAAGAGATTTCAGTATCAGGAAAATGTACCAGAAGAAACTCAGGTAAAAAGAAAAGTTCATCTTGCTTTTAACGTGAAATTAATTGACATAAGTTATTTTACTGAACTCAGTAAAAGTAAAGCCAATTTTTAACATTACTGAGAATATCTAGCCCATATATAAAATACATTGTAATAGAGATATACTTTGATTTTTCAAGGCATAAGTCTAACCATTAAATGCCCTCATAACTGACATTGCAAAATTCCTTGTACCTGCCATTAAAATGTTTTTGTACATTGATTGATAGAAGATAGTGTATTTGATGGATGTCTTACAGAATTTCTTTATGTCCACTGGAAGAGTTTTACATTGGTGGTTGATGAGAAGAGATAGAAAGTTATTTTCAACGACTACACTGCCGACTGTGCTGCTTATGTTTTAGATTTGTTTGCTGTTTTTTCCTCCCACCTACACTATGATCCCAGAGAATAATAAAGCTTTAGTAATAAAAGAATAATGAACCAGAACTGTAACTAGAAATTTTGGTACTTGGAACACCTTTCACATTTTCCAGTCAGCTCTTCCTTGCTTTAGTCTGAATGCTTTTTAACAGTTCTGGCACTCCAACCCCTTTTTTTGCTGCTGCTTAGGTACACCTTCCTTCTGGTTTGTGCTTTTCTTCCTAACATATTCCCTTCTCAAACTACAGTTCTGAGTCCAATGAAAGTCATCCACGGGATGCTTCTCCAGATGCCACTTCTTCCATAGTTTATCTTGTTAAGCCAGTGTTGAACCTCTCCTTTGAGACATTAGAAATAATTTATAATGGATAAATGCACGACATTTGAGCTTAAAATGTGATTGCTAAAGTTTACAGGGGAGACCAGATAACAACTGATGGACGATGCATGTTCAATAAGAGCTACAGCCCCCAGCCTACAGCAACAGGACGTCTGTTCAATAGGCAGGATCACATCTCAGTTTCTGGGACTTTCAGGGACTCAGACCAAAGAAGAAATACCAGCCATATTATGCTGATATATGTTCTTATCTTTTCATTTTTTATTTATCTTCTTGATTCCAGTTTGGGAACAATAAAGTCTGGATCAATCTACCTTACTTAGCACTTAGCTTGTCTGTAAGTTTTTGGTGCCTACTGAAGCAATCTATCTTATGTAAGTGCATCAGTTCAATAATATTTCCCAGACTGGCAACTTTCAAAGTCTTCCAAAGGGATTGCGGTGCAGCCATGCTGAGACAGAAGCCATTTAGATAACAAAGGATGAAATGCAGGCCTCAACTAAGGAAGTAAAATTCTGAGAGTAATAGAAAATCAAAATACATTATTTACATAGTATGTGCATAGAAAATGCAGTAGGCAGTAGCTGTCTGGGGATCACTTCAGACTGTACAGCCTTGGAGAGTAGGAGACCATGCTGTGACTTGTAGGAACATTTCAGAGGAATGCCTTGCAACTTGGGCAATGACTATTTTTAGTGGTAGACACAGTAGCATTGTTATCTGAGCGCATTTATTTAAATACAAATAAATAAATCTAACTACATTTGGCTAAGTCTAGCTTAAATCTAATGAGCGTTGCTGCTTTTGGCAATGAAAATGTATAAGAGGGAAACTCCCCATGTCCTTTGACTATTGTTTTGCATTCTTTTCTTTCTGTTAGGGTAATTTACTCCATTTTTGAAGACTACTATCTACTTATTTCTATGAATTAGCTGGGGAAGAAAAAGTGCTGTTGAAAGAGAAGCAATTGTATTTCCCAAGAACACAGTTCCATCAGAGCTGCAGGGCACTACCTCTAGAGAAGCTTCTCCCCCAGATTCAAACTCTTACATAAGCCAGCAAGAATTTTGCTCCCATACCAGATTTTTTCCTTCTTAGAAATAAAATAAGGATTTTACATATATGCATGTACCACAAAGTATGCCATTTTCCTTTCTCCCTCATCAAGGAAATTCATTTCACTGTTAGCAAATTTAAAATTCATTTTACGCATTAATTAGAAAAGAGTGTAGCTCTTACTCTGCATTAGGATAAAATGGGTTTTGCCCTCTTTCACTTCCCTCCCCCCAGTTAGGAAGCTGAATCTTTTAGTGCAGCTGAAGGTCCTGCCTCCTATGTTGCTGCTCCTGGCTTGATAGGAATGCAAAAATGCTGCTTTGGAATTATATTCTCTTTGCAAATTTGTGGAATCCTTAGCCTTTCCTATAAAGAAACAAAAATTGGATATTAAAGTGCATTCAACATGTGCATATACACTAAGTCTAATGAAAGCTAACTTTCTCATAGCAGCAAAACCACTGTAAACTCAACCTTGTTTTTAATCAATATATGATTTCTTGAAATTTCTATTTTAATCAAGAGAAAAAGGTCCCTTACACCTTTACTGTAATGGTTTGGGGTAGACTTTCAAGTAAATTGTTCATTAGATATTGAGTGATCCTGATGGATGTGGGAAAACACTAATTTCTAACTGATATTTATCATACATATTGAGCGGATTTAAGAGATTTCAGATTGAGTTTAAGACAGAAGACAGGTCCTATTATGTAGCAGATACTATTTTAAAAATAATTTAGAACTAAAATTAAGATTCAACTCAAAAACTGCTGATAATTCATATTTGTATTCTGTTAAAGATGTGTTGTGGTGTTTTTTTTTCCTCTCTGGGTAAATACAGATCTTTTGTTATGTAAAATAGTCATCAAAGTAATACTGAAATTTTCTTTTCTTTTTTAACATACGTATTAGAAGTAGGTGTCCCTGGCAATTTGTAATACTGATGCTATAAAAGGGATTTCTGCTTACTGATATTCTCTTTGAGAAATTATTCAGAGAGGTTTGTTGATGTTTTCATGGTTTTTAACTTGCTTCTTGAAAACTAATTAATCAAGTATAATCATCTGGTTGTGTGAAATATTTATAAACTGTAATTTCCATTGCTGGAAATGTTCTTCAGCATCTCAGTATTGTCTCTTAATGACAAGAACAAGGAGAGAGAGGGAGGCATATGTATGGGGATCATTTATCCCTCTCCTCAAACCAATGAATTTTGGCTATGAATACTGGATTTCTATAGAGCATACTTTTGAGATGTTGATATTTGAAGTTTATACCACTTTTGGCCTAATTCTCTTACATATGCTTCCCCCCACCCCCACCGAAAGTTTGGCAAATATAATACACAAGACTGCAAACTCCACAGGAAGCATTGACTCCAGGAAGATTTTAATTGAACTTGATAACAAAAGAAAGCTCTAGTTCTTTCTGGCTAACATTAATTCTCAATATCATGTTGATGGTGTTTGAAATTGTTATAGAGCTACAGTCTGGAGGTTCCCACTTAGTTTCTCACAGTGTCTGCCTGGCTATTGAGAATAACTTATTGAGAGTAACTGGAACAACCCTAGATTAAGATAGGCTACTTTTTACCTAGGAAACTATTTAAGAAAACAGCTTAACTTTTGTGGAAGTACAAAAAGATTTTTTGGACGTAAAAGGCCTTGTTTTGACACCACTCTGCCAGTGTGAATGAATTTTAGATAAGCAGAAGGATGTCACTGCTGTGAATGGTAAACAAACTTGCTTCCATTGATGAAGACTAATAGAGGCTGGTCTGTAATAAGAAAATCAGAAAAAAACACCAAGAAAATGGTAAAATAGAGTGTGGCACTGTCCATATCTGCTTTGTTTTCAAACACATGACATCACAGGCAAATGGTGTTACCTGAGTTACAGTACAGATCATATCCATCCAGGAGCAATCAACAGGGAGGGGAGAAGGTATTTCAGTGATGATTGCTCATTTACATTTACTAGATGGTCTGATTTATCAGCTGTCAAATGTCAAAATGTGTGTAAGAAGTGTACTGAAGCAAATTATGTTGCCTAAGAAACCTCACTGAAGGAGAATTTGCAGAGTTAAGAAAACAATTCTGTTAAGGTCAAATAAAAGCAAAATTGAAATGTTTTGTTTATTATGAGGAATAAACAAGGAGTAGTTGATAGAGATGTAAGTAATTGCAATTTTAGGACTATTTTTTACTTGCCTATAAAGAAGCAGCGGTTTTGTTATTACCAAAAGAAAAAAACTACATATTAATAAGCAGTAAAAGAAGCTAATCAAGCAATGCATTAATTAGTTTCCTTTAGTTTCCCAGGCTCAGCTCCACACATCAGTTACACTGACTTATTAAGTGACTTTTTGGCCCTTACTAGATAATTTAATAAATCAGACAAAGCAAAAATTTGACATTTCAGTGACAATTTTTTTTTTTAAGTATCGATGGATTTGCTCTTTCTTGGGCAGCATATTTCATTTATTGTCAATATCTGATACTTTTATACTCACTTTCAATCATCATTGTATACATGCTCTACTAATCATGTGATCAAATGCAAACATCTATGCAAGACAACCATGAGTTCCTTAAGGGTGGATTGCTTGTGGTAACAGCTGAATTGCCAAACACAAGTAAGCCTAAACAATGCATTTAGTATAGAAAATGAGGCAGGCAGTTATTGAAGTCATTGTTACCATGCATTCCTCAGAGTCAAGGATGACACTCTTAACGGGTTTGGGTGAGTCAGTGGTAAGGGTACAAATGACTGTACCGGCATAATTAGAACCTTTTCTCAAAAATCTGCAGTGCCAGTCAATAGATGAGCAGTTAGTGTCAGAGTCAGCCTATTGTGTAAAACTGCTGCCTGATAAAAATAAATAAATAAAAAAATGCTGGTACCAGCATTTATTCTCTATGAATGCCTTGATGTTTTGTTACAAGACTGGAGATAAAGCTCCCTGAAATTACTGGAAAAATTCCTATTGGCTTTAGTGGGCATTTGATCAGGCTTTTTATGAAATAATTGGTTTCATGCTCTTTTTGGCAAACCTTCTTTACTAATACAGCCTGATAAACCTCTCATATTAGCAAATTACCTTTATCTATGAGATGAATGTCTCCATTAATTTCAATCAGTAGATGACACAAAGATTCCTGAGTATTGTTGCTATAGTTTCATGTGTCTTTTCTCTGGAAACTTTGCCTATCAAACTCTTCTAACGTCATGTTTGTTTTACTGTCATATTTTCAATTCTATCTGAGAGTCTAATTTTTCTTGTTATCTAGTAATTTTGTTAATATTGCTTTGCAGATGTGTAGTAATTTTTCCTACTATTTAAAGCAAAACTCAGATAATTTCTTTCATTCTACTGTGCATTAAGACGTCAATTCAGTACAACATATTAGCATACATTCTTGGTTTATAAAAATCTACATATAACATTTCAAAACAATTACATAAAGTAGTCTTGATTTTGATTTTCGTCAGGTAGAAGTGAATGAAGTTGCCTTAATATAAATAACACTACACTGATACATACTCAATATATTCAAAATATACACAGTATATCAAGATCTGTTTGCAGCTGGAGCTTTACATTCTGAAAAACAATGACAGAGAAAAACATGGGGAAAAATGGTTTGAGATATATATATGTCTGAGATAGATAAAGCTTTTTTTTTTTTTTTCCTTGTCTCAGAGTTTTAAAAATTGATCACAGATTTAAAAAATCTCACAAGTCAAAGTCATTTCAGCTGAAAAATATTGAACAGCTATTATTACCTCACATGAAATATGCTTTAAACATTACTTTCTAAATACAATTTTTTTTTTTCCAGGACAGCATGGATAATTCAAGATGGATTTTAAAATTTTTTAAATATCCTTTAATCCTACCACAAAATGCATACAAAATATTTCACTGGATGTGTATGAGTTCAATTATAAGAGGTAGGAAAATGTTTCTTTTGGATTTGAGATGAAAAGCAGCGTCAACAAACCTGAATGGCTGCAGATCAAAACACTGAAAAGTAAATAAATGCCTATGTTAAAATTGCCTTTTCAATCATTAGTCTTGTGCATACTGATTTAATATTGCTAACCTGCTCTCTATATCTGTATTTCTACCTATGATACTTTTCCATTGTATCTTAGTGCAGGTAGTGAAAGAAGTTGTGATTAATTGTTTATTAACCATTCATTAAATAAATCTCTGCTGCATTTACATGTCGCTGGCATTATCCTAAATACGAACATACACTGAATGAATTATAAATGTGATGGAAATGTGTCTCACATGGTCCTGTTTGTAATTTACTGCTTCAGATATTTGTTGCTTACTGTTTAACTTCTACATGATATGGGGTGAGCCAGAGTAGGAAAAAACTCAGACTATGATCATGCAATTAATTCATCCCCTAGTACGCTGGTGCAGTAGGGAAGTCGTGTTTTGAGAAACTTTCTTACCTTTGGAATACCTTAAGGACAAGCTTGAAAGCTTTCAGAATTAACAGAAAATTTGCAGGAAATATAACAAAAAAAGAAATTCTATTGTGTAGAATATTATAGTCCAACAAGTCTGCTGGATGTGCACCCTGAGTATGACAACTACAGAAAAGAGGTGGCTGGTGTGACATCATTTGTAGCTGTATTTAGGTTATGTCAACAGTATGACATACAGTAGGATAATTTAACTGTTGTTCCCCTCCCCCCACAAATTACTGCAAAAATACTGAAAAGATTTTGTGGAAAAAATATGTTAGTGGAGGTAGGGGTGTGTGTGTGTGTTTTTACCTTGGTCTGGCAGCTGCATCCATACTCATATGGAAAATCTAAGAGGAAGGGCTGGGATAGATTGTCTCACCCCAGGAGCAGCTCAGCATATTCATCAGGGAGAAGCTCCAGGCGAGCAGAGCAGGGCAGCAGGAGGAGAGGCAGCAAAGAGGAAGGTGCTGGGCAGCAGCCAAACAGGATGGCTCTGGAGGGAACAGAAGTGTTATGGCTAAGGGGAGCAAAGTCAAAGCCAGTACTCAGAGGAGAGGGAAAGACAGCAACAATCCTGGTAGTGCGAGGAGTTGGATTGGTGTCTGTGCTGTGCAGGAGGCTGCAAGAGCTGCTGTGTGGAAAGCAGTGCTGCAGAGAAGGGACGACCTTGTAAGAACAGTGGGCAGAAGGAAGATATCCTTTCAAACCTACTGTTTAGTCTGTCAGTTGTATCAGATGTAAGTTTTTCTCATGTAGAGAGGTGTCTCATTGCCCATTCTTTGTATGGTCTAAGAAGACACAACTTTAGACATTAGCATCATGTGGTGCCCTCTCTTCAAAAAAATAGCTGTTTGAAGAGATATGTTGGGATGGCTATGGGAGTCAAGCAGCCTCCTGAGAAAAAATCATGAGACCCCTGCATCCACTGGCGGCAACCTAACACATCAGCTGAGATGCCAATAACACACAGTCCAGACGTGAAGCAGCGATTCAGAAGTTTGTTTCCCCCTTCAGCTGTAAAATCTCACTCTTTCTTCCTCGAAGTCTTGAGGCCCTAGCTTATCAAAAAGAGAGAGCACTGTAGTTGGTTCTTATAGAAAGAGATAATTTTTTCTCTCTAAATACATTCACTAAGACTTTAATGAAACTCAGAATGGTCCTCTAGAATGCAAGCATTCAGGGAGCTTTAAAAGCAGCCATGGCTATGCATTCCACATGTAATTAAACTTTCAGAATTATAAAAGAGAACTCCAGGACCGGTCAAGCTGCTTCAGCTAGGTAGAGCCCCAGAAGGCTAAAATCTTGCCAAGAAATCACTGGAGTGATTGCCCATGCCCAGTGTGCTGCCCACGCCCCCTCTATCATAGCCAAACTTTCTATTCTGAAAATGGGAAGATGATAGAGAAATCAGTTGTGTTGATACTTTACATTTGCTAGAGAAATTCCTATGCCTGAAGAGTTGCCTGATGCCCAGTGGCTTTCTAACCCCTTTTCTCTGAGACGCTAACATGAAACCCTGTGACCATTTTCCCAGCTAGAGCAAGCAGATAGAGGACAATACAAATTCTGATTCTGTACATTCCCTTCTCAATTTTGATAGGATTGCAGAAGTGTGGAACATGAGCTCTGAAGTCTGGTATTTAGACAGACCATTCTGATGTTTCAGTAGTAGAATTTGGCTCAAGATTAAAACACTTAGAGTTAGGGGTCAATTTGTGTGGTTAACTACTGCCACATGGGATAGCTCATCACCTCATTACAGCCAATGGAAGCCAACTTAATAAATCCAGAAGAGGCTTGAAAGCAGTTCAGCTGACCATATCCAGCCTCATGTGTGATTTGTGCACCAGAAGGTCACAGTCTCTCCTGAAACCCTCTGTTGTGTCTGTTGCTCCCCCGCAGATGTCTATAATATTGGACATCCTAGTGGATGCCTGTGCTAGAGCAACCAAATCGCGCAGTGGTTATGATTAGATTTAGCTGAATTACTCTTTAGGTTCCACTGATTACATTAACCAGTGCCTTAATTTAACTGCACAGGCATCTACGGTAATTTGAGATACCCTAAAGTACATTTGTAGGTGTGACACAAGGCATATGTGGGATTCATCCCCTTCAAGAAAGATAGAAACAGTTGGCACAGGAGATCCTCAGGCATGTAAAATCTCACTGGACAAACACAGTGATCCTCAGATTTGTCAACGTGTAGAGAGCTGAATCTGAAGTGAATCTTTCCTCTTGTCTGGCCTTCTCTATAACATGAGCCACCAAATTTGAACATGATTTGAGCATCAGCCTCATTACTTTTCTGTGCAATATGGTGTTTATTCTAGAAAGATATGAACCTGTTTAAAATGTTGAGGTGATGGAAAATCCTCCTTTCATGGGGAGCATGACATTAGACAAAAGGTTTTGTGAGCTCTTTTTGAAGCAATGTTTTCAAGATATCTGGGGATAAAATAATTCATCCCCTAATATACGCAGAATATAGTTAGTTTTCTAAGACTAAGCAAGCTATCCTGGTCTCCTTTCATAGTCAATGTAAAAAAGTAGATGCAGAAGGAGAATCATTTCACAGTAAAAGAGGTTTATGGACTATGCCAAATGAATTATTCTCTGGACGTGCCTACTTTTCTGTCTTGATTGGAAAAGGACACAAATTTTACTATCTTACACTAGCCTTCTCAAATTCTAGGTGCCAAGGTTAGGTAAAATGAATCCCACCTTTCCTGTTTTTTAAGAAGAGCAAGATACAATGAGAGGGTAATCTGCAAAGATTGTTTCTTACAGAGAGGGAACTTTCTGTCTAGCGCTGTTTTGACATTCTTTCAAAGGTACATTTGAGCAGAAATAGGCTCAAAGACCACTTTCAGGCATTGGAAAAAATAAAATTCATTTTTTTTAGTAGAAACAGAAACAAAATGTAGTGTTTAAGTTCTTTTGGTCACCTCACTATATCAATTCTAAACTATATTGGAAACTTGAGGCGGTCTCTGCTCAGCTCCCACAGGTTAGATGTTATAGACAAATGTTCCTACCACAGAACCCACTGTCACTGCTGTTTGCCATCCAGCTGAGACACTGAAATTGAGCTGGCAAGAATGAGCTATGGTACCAAGGACAGGCTTGATAAACATTGCATTACAGGTACAGTGTGAATAAGCCTCTATGGTGGCTTTTCTACTGCTGTCCCTGCTTTATGAGACGGAGGGCATCAATCTTTAGTGTTGTCAGCTGAACTATTGCATCATATCGTGTAAATCATAGATTGGGTAAATTGCATTTCTACTTGTCCTTCAGCACTTCAAAAACATAATCAGACCATTAACAAGAGGTTGTGCTTATTTTTATTGTTATTTTTTATTAGTGCCTTATGGCTGGTATTGAAATATTCATTTAAACAAGAGAGCAAAGAAAAACTTGCAAACAAGCTGGGAAGAATGGAAAAAGCATTTCTGTGTGATCATTATTCCTTTTTAAAATACAATCTCTTCCAAACCCTGATTTCAACAGGCCACATAATAACCTGCCAGAGGGGATGCCTTTGATTTCTTCAGAAGGATCTGTTTTGAACATTTTGTGTAAGGTAGAAAAGGAAAACTCATACAATCAGAAACCATCAATATAATGCAGTAATCTTATGCAGGAAGACTATATTTTAATATCACTTTAAATATTCCCCCAAATACATCAATAATTAATTGCTAACACCTGGCAGAATCCATCTGGCAATATCCCTTCATTATTGGTTGACTGAATACTGATTTTGTTCAGCATTCAGATGCAAGATCATGTGCTGATGGTTTCTACTGAATATGTAAAGTCATGAATGTCTATATATCAATATCAAAAGCCAGGTGTTGCTCAGACATATGTAAAAAAAGAGCTAACCCTGCAACCAGTGTCCCACTTGAATATTTCCTTTCAATTAAATTAGAAATATATCTATATTTACCATTATATTCTAACACTTATTTGTATTCTTCATTGTATATAATTTTCAGATAAGAATATTTTCAATAAAGGATATCTCCCATTTTATATTGAAATATTAATTTTCTATTATACTGCTACACTACACTATATTCTACTATAAATCGCAAACTACTGTTTTTATAGACAGAGGAAAGACAAACCTTATTTTTCAGTAAATGGCAGTACTTCTAGGTAGTGAGAACTTACCTTGGATAATGAATTGATGTTAATGATAAATTTTCCAATTAAAGGATGATTAATTGCACATATCTCATCCAATATTCTAGGGAACTAGCTTCCAAACTCACTACCTGCCACAACTCTGCCAGTATTTTGATAGTAATATTTTATTTTGTTCCAGAATCTTGATTTTAAAAAATACTCTGATTGTATAAATGATACAATTATTAATTTGAATTAGATGTGAATGGTAGTTTGACACATTTTAACTGTAATACAGGTTTGCATTTTGTTGAATTATAAAATATTCACTTTCAGAAAGACATGTATTAACTCTTTCTGAGTATGGGTCCCAACTAAGAAATAAAATAATTGAAGTTGAACAGACTAATGGCTTGGAATATTCAAGGCATTTACACAGCCTTTAGTTTCCTGCTGTTTTTAGCCTATGACCATTCTTTGGGCATCATCCAGCAGTCTTATCTTTCTTTTTTTGTAAGAAGTAAGCCATTTAGCTTTCCATTTTACAGAATACCCAGCTACCCCTGCAGTCTACAATTAGCAAAAAAACTTCTTCTACTCTTTTTGAACTACACAGATAACAACTAGGAACAATCCTGTACTAATGGACCAAGGCCTGGATAGCATAATTTTTCTTTTCTCTATGTTATCTCTCTTCATTTTCGTACTTCCGATGATCAGGTAACAGTCAAATAACAGCAGAGTGGTGTTATGAAGCAATGACATGCCACAGCTATCAGTCACAAAAAATATTCCTGGAAATCACTGGAAATTAGCACAAATATGTTACATCCTTCAGCTTCTGTTTTTCAGTCTAGTTGGCTGTCACAATGAAAAGCTAAAAATCTTCATTCTTTGGCAAAACAAATTTGGTTGAAAACCAGTCAGTTTTCCAAGTTTGCATGGTGATTCAGAAGTATTTGGTTATCCAATTCTTTTAGGAAGAACAGAAGGGAAGAACTTTTCGTAAGTTCTGCAAATACATTCTTTTCCCCCTTCCCTTTACTCACTCATTTTGTTTTTCATTCTTAGATGGACCAGACTCATTCCATGAGTTCTTGTCAGTTCTTCTCATGATGCCAGAGACGTCACCAAAAAGTAGGAAACCACAGGACATGTAAAGATAAAACTCTAAGCATTGACACTACAAAGATAATTTTTTCACCCAGTTCTAGTTTGTTTTCACTGATGATAACAACCAGAAGACTGTTTAAGAAATAACTACCTTGGGGAAATATTCACATGTCTTTAGGATTTTCCTGTCAATTAAAACTTGTCTGAAGTGCTAGTGTCTTGCAGACACTCAAATTTAGACTTCTGAGCTTTTGTATCTTTATATTGAAGTCTTTAATAAAAGTGGCATAATTATAATTATTAATGAATACATAAAAAGACAGTGTAAAAAAACATAGCCATTTTATTCATTTCACTGAAGATTATTTTAACTAATGTTTTTGACTACCTAATTCTTCAGTAATATCAGTAATATAACTTCAAGTTGTAGAACTGAACATGGACTATGGATATCAAATTATAAACTAAGCAAAATGACGTTCTACCTTGTATCACTATCCAATTTATAAAGTATTGTGTCACAGCCCAGTTTATAAAGTATTCAGTGATAACAGAGATAACCTTACCGTTAGTATGGATAGCTGTGTAATACGTGTCATACAATCGTGCCATCTGACAGATAAACTGAAGTACATACCTTTACTTAGTTGAATTTGGTTAAAATATTTATATTCAGCATCATATTATCATCGCCAAATATTTTTCAAAAGTAACAGTCTGAATAGCTATAGACTTCTTTTAATACCTTGTGCTCTTTTTAATACTGAAAAAATAATATTTCAGTTTTCAATTATAGTTAAAAACTGCAGGCACCCATAGATTACAGTAACATGGAAAACAATATGTATTGGTAATATTTACAAAATCATTTTCACGGTTAGGTCACAGATGAATAGGTAAATTTCAGAAGACTGCACAAGTACAAATATGACTATTTAAAAACAACTCTTGTAATTATTACTGTAGGTTACTTAGTCTGGCATCAGACCAAAGGAAAATATTGAAAGTGTTGATTTAGGCTTTAGTTAATAAATAATGAAATTATAGGAATATCAGTACTGTAATTCAACACGGTTTTAGTGAAAACAGGTCTTAGGAAAACCTGGATATTGTATTTTGCAGTCATAGTAATGGTTATGATGGCAGTTACACAGGTGTAAAGGGGTTTTGTGAGGTATTTGACTTGATATCCCGTGACATTACAGTACTAAATTAACACATAACAATTATGACAGAACATACATTAAATGGACTAAAGCAGATTCTCTGACAATTCCCACCAAATGGTATGCTTCTATTTGAGGTTTCTCAGGACTCAGTGCTAGGGTAGATGTTATTGAATGTTTTTGTGAATGAGCTGGAAGTAAATATAAAATTACTGCCATTGAAAATAACATGTATTTTAAAGTAATGTTGATGAAATAAGAGTTTATAAAGTGACAAATAGCGATGAATCTATGTGGGCATATTGAACCATCCCAGAATTTTTCAATAACTGGGAGCCTTCAAACCAAATGTGTTTTCAAACAGTCAAAGCTATACATCTAAGGCCAGTGACTGCAGACTGTTGTGGGTTATGGGTTCTGTACCCCGAACAGCAATGACTCAAATGGGATATGACACTCATAGTGGCCATGAAACACAACAAACGCATCTAGGGTGACGTAATGGCAAAAAGAAGGATGCAGGCAGGAAGTATACAGGCAGTTCAATGATTTAGCAACATCTACAGCATTGGTGATCTATGTAATAGAGCATTAATGTTCTGGTGACCAGAATTTTTTAAAAAGTTCTTAAGAAATCAGAGAAAGTGTAAAAAGTAATCTGAAACATGATTTCAGAGCTAGAGAGAATGTCTTAAAAGGAGGGAGTTGCAGAACTTTCAGACTTGCAGCAAAGGAAATTCCAAAATAGATATAAAAAATATTTTCACTGTAAGAATGAGCAAACATTGAAATAGGCTGCCAGGAGAGGCTGTAGAATCTTTGTCCTTCAAGATATTAAAAACTTGGCTGGACAAGCTCTGACCAATCTGATCAGCATTGTTGAAGATACCCCTATTTTGAGCAGATGGCTGGACTAAATGAGCTGCAGAGGTTCCTTTCAAACTAAATTCTTATATAATTCAGGGATTATATAAACTCACTCTTTATATGTTGTGAATAAAGGACTGAGAAGTGATCTGATTATTACTTAAATATCTTCATAGGCAGAAAATCCTATATACAAATTGTATCTTTAATCTGACATACAAAGATAAAAGGACATTCATGGTATAGAAATAAAATGAAAAATGTCAGGCTTTTTAAATTGTAAAGGTGATCAGTAGTTACAAAGAACATAATGGAAAATGTGGAACCAAAGTATCTTAATATTTTCATAGCAGAAATGGATTTTTCTGAATTCACAACATACCCATGCCTCAATCAAACACCAGCTATTAGGTTTCAAAGGGAAATACCTGCACGCAATTCAGTAAATTCTATTATTTTAAATCTGCTGAACAGGTTAGGTGACGTAAGGGTATCTTCTGCCTTCAGAGTTTATAAGACTAAAGAATTTTTTGTTAAACAGAGTGTGAATCAGTACATAAGGAGTACAAGAGTTTGGAACCCAATTAAGGTGTGGAGTGCTATTCAGGTATACAGTGGTCCTCAGGACTTCAAAGGGTATGCACTGGTATTAGTGTGACACGAGAGAAAAGAATCAGAAGATCCTTTCCGCACAGAGGAAACAAAAACTTTATTTACAAAACAGAGGTGGTTTGTGGATAGGACCTGTTTCACCATCCCCCGTCTCCAAAGGGTGTTTCAAAGCCTGAGACTTTGAGACACGCAATAAAGCAGCCTGGTCTAGTGGAGGGGTTGGAACTAGATGGTCTTTAAGGTCCCTTCCAACCCAAACCATTCTGTGATTCTATGATTCTGTGATTCTATGATTCTATGATTCTGATTCTATGAAAATTCTGTACTGATGGGCCAAATATGAACATGTTAGGGGCTCTCATAAAGAATAAACATATCCAGACAAAAGCATTTTCATAGCTTCACTCTTTATCTTGTCATCATGTTCTCTCTGTAGTGCTCCTATTCCAAATACTGCCTCTTTTCCCTTTCAGAGTCAAAATCACACTATGTTTCAACGTGGCTTCTGAGCACGTTTCTTATGAATAATTATGAAGTTTGATTCCCTGAATATTTTTGCAAACGAATTTCATTTTGACTTGTATTTGTGGAAATCAAATAAAGAGGAAAAGGTAATGTAATTGACAATATCTTTGGGAAATGTTTGAAGTTTTACTTGTTTGACTTATATTGAAATTTTACTGTAGGAAACAGCAGTTTTATTTGTAAACAGATAATACTTGCATGTCTTCTGAAGAAGGGTAACATAATTTTATCATGCTACAGTAGCAAAACATACACTTTCTGAGAGTCTTTGCATGTATTTAGTTATCTCTGTGAAATGCTATTATAAATAATGAAGTTACTATTTTTGCCCTTCTTAGG
Source organism: Aramus guarauna (assembly GCA_013400195.1). Classification (NCBI taxonomy): domain Eukaryota; kingdom Metazoa; phylum Chordata; class Aves; order Gruiformes; family Aramidae; genus Aramus; species Aramus guarauna. Next base: position 48,398 of record VXBL01002526.1, on the reverse strand, counting down.
GACTGGTACCAATTAATTTGACTAGTAACCTCATCCAAAAATGGGAATTAAACTTATGTCAATATTTTCTAAAGTATGATTATTAACCTCTGTACTAATTCAGCTGGCAAACCAATAGAGTATGCGCTGTACTTCAAATATTAATTTTCTTTGAACTTTTTTTAACCAAGTGCTGCCTTTGGGGCTGTGTTTAAAGTTATAAGGGTTGGGTTCAGCAGTCTTAATTAAAAGTATTCAATTAACCAAAACAAAGCTGACTCTGAAGCTTAACATTTCCAAAACTGGTAAATGATTACTAAGTAAATAAACATTGAATTAAGAATAATTATTTTTTTTCCCCTTGAAATCTTAAGTCAAACAAAATTTCTTTCTTTATTTTCTTATTAAATAATTAGGTAATTAAAGAACTATTTAACCACTGGAGTGACACTTGGTAATTAAACGGAACAAGATTGTAACATCATTGCTGTGAAAGGCATGAGTATCCTATGAAATCTTTCTGAAAATTCTATCATTTTAGGGTGAGATATTATACTGCAGTTTTTCTTGTGAAGTCTTAAATCTCTTAAAGCTTTTGTACTACTACAAGGTCAGGTAGTTTATTTATGACTGGATATTGCCTCACAAGACTACATTTCCTAGACCACTAAGTAACGTGCCCTTCAGTGCGGGCAGCCTGGCTGTGCCCTTCACCACGCACAGCCTGTCCAGCTTCTGGGGTGCACTGAAATCCCCTTTCCCACCTTGGAGGCCCAGTTGCAAGGATCTCTGGCTCTCCTCGTCTCCTTCTTGCTCTCTTTTCACTGGTTTCCCAATCTCGTGTGGCTGTCAGGCATAAAATGCTTGAGGAATTTGACTTGTTTCAGTAGGAAAGTTAAATGTGATGAGGAGCAAACTTATTGGAAATGGTTCATGTGAGGGAAGAACAGGTTCAGTAGATCATAGGAACGAGACATGGCAATAGGAGACAATGAATCTTCTTCTAAAATTCTTCCTCAGCTCCTTGTTAGATCTAGAATCCTTTGTTTGGGAAATGCTTCAATGGAGATAGGCTCATCTCCTCTGAAATGCAGAAACCCAGTGGACAGATGACAGGGAAGGGAGAAAAGAGCAGAAGCAGACTTCTCCTCCTTTCTAAAGTCATGTTTTCTTGGTTATAGTTTCACAGGGTCCCATTTTTGTGACTTGAGCTTTAACTGTCCAACAGTTCATGCACAGTGCAGCTGGTGACACATAGCTGTGCTGGAGTGAGAAATTAGCTGATTTGGGGAACTGTTGTGTGCTAATCCTTGCGTGGAGAGAACTGAATAGTGAACTGATTAAGGGGATTAACTGTGTGAGATTAATTATAACAAAGAGCCATGAATTTAAGAGTATATTGGGATGTGTATTGGTGTCTGAAGCTTGGAGTATATAGGATGGTATTAAAACGAACTCTGAAAAATAGTAAGGAAAAGAAAATAGTTGAAACATCACTTTTAATTGTTCCCTCAGCAAAAGGATGGATTTCACATGCAAAATATATATTTAAAATTCCACTGTCCCCAAGGGTCTTCTTGAGTTAAATTTGTACTAGTTTTTTCCTCTTAATGGGTTAGATTGAGAGATTTAATCCCACTCAAATTCAGATCTCACGGCTGCATTAATATAAGACCTCACTGCCACAGCTAAATCACTACTTTAAAAAAGTGAAGTATGCATTTGATTTTCTCCAAGGCCTTTCTTAAAAGAACTACTCTAGCTTTTTAGAAACAAGACAAACCCCTGCAGCTTAATTGGTGTCTTAGGGAAGCAGGCATTTAGGATGCAAAAAGACACCAACTCAACTACAGAAATGAGAAAAAAAAAGAAAAAAAAAAAGAGTATGACAGTACTGGGCTATTAGCTAACTAACTCATGCCAGTGTGAGCCAGTAAAGACCCTAATTGCCTTGATATAAATCCTTTCCCAAGGCAGTAAAAGTTGTAATGAGAATATACTGTGTTGAACTCAGGTCTTTTTTCTTAATGTTTTTTAAATTTACTTTCCAATTGTGATTTTTTTTTTTTTTTTACAGACAGCTGTCTGCAAAATAAATCCCATTTACTGTAACAGATTTTCTTCAAAATACTTCTTCTCCTTCAAAGTACTGATCTATTGACTCTGTTTGGAGTGATACACATTTTCTTGCACTCCACACAGTCCCTCAAAATTGTCATGAAGGCTATCATTTCAACAGGCCCCATGCTCTGAAGGGGTTCAAAAGGGACCTTATTAGTTCTGCTGTACTGAAAAGCCTTTAAGATTTTTCTGGACAAGTAGTCTTATACCAACTGAGTTATGCCTTTAAAATAACGGTTTATTAAAAGTTCCACCTAATTTTTGGTAAGATCTTGTAAAACTTTGTGCAACTGCAAAAATTGGTTAGAAGAAAGTATTTAGTAAGCCTCTGTTCTGTGCTTTGAACAATCATGCCCTTCTGTATACTGGGAATTCATCTTCCTGAAATCTGTATGCTGCTGAAAAGAACAGAATATATTTAGCTACCTTTTTTCTTGGAGAAAAAAAGGTACATCTTCAGTAAAAGGAGGTCAAAAAGAGGTTAGAAGTTACAGCTTTGGGAGGTACTTTATGCTAATGCAGACATTAGCCTGGAATTTAGTTCTTTCATATCACAGAAGTGCTCTTTAATTTCTTGGTAATATAGAACTATCCAGAGAGGGAACAATCTTCTATTCTCTGTTAAAGCTCTTGTCTTACAGGAAACAGAAGGCTGGTGCTAAAGTCTTGGAATTATTGCACAAATGCATGGAATAAAGTACAGAGTAAACAGTCCACCTTGTACTCTATGTATTTTTAACTCTTCCAGGAGAAATTGATGTACACTTTGAAATCTCTGTCTTTGCACATTTCCAGCTATCTGCCAGGTGCTGATAGTGAGACTCAAAGATTTCTGGTCATGGAAATTGAACACTGTAGGCATCGTGCTGGAGTTTGAAATCCGTTTTAAAATAAAAATCAAGTAGCAGATGTGGGTTTAACCAGGTTTCATTATGCTTCATTAAGTTCTTCCCTTCAATTTTTTTTCATAGACCACTCCTCGGTAGAATATAAGCCTTAAATCCATGAGGCATTGGGCTACAATTAGCACTCTTAGAAGAAGGAACTAGAGTAAAGAAGATAATACTGCTGGGCCTAGAGGATTGTATTGATCCACCTAATGCCTTGCCTACTCCATAAATCTTTCAGTGGTGTCATCGAGCTCGCAATTATAGAGCATGATTACTTATGCCAAATCTTCATTTCCCCTATTACATTACAGTCATAAGCAATCATGCTAAAAATCTGTGCTATTGTGAAATTCATATTCCACTACCCTGAAGCACATACAAATCTACTTTTTGTTCTATTTAGGTAGAAAGACTGATTCTAAAGTATTAATTGTCTTCTAAGTTGTGTCTTTTTGCCATACAACTTTAAGTGGGTAGAGCTTCATGACCTGAGGCATTTCTGAAACAAAAACCTAACTTTATGCTTTTGGTATAGCCTATAGACAATAAAATTGTAAATAGAGAAGTTGGTCTTGTTCTTGTAGTTTCAAGTTTGCTGCAAACATTTAATATATTACAGAGCTTTATTGTTCATTATTATAACAGTACAAATGTGTTGACACTTTAAAGCAAAATGCCACCCATTCCTTTGGTATGTGTAATGAAAGAAGGCAGAAAAGTGCTAATGAATTCTTACACCATATTAAGGTAGAATATCTTAAGCACGTTGGGATGGGAAAGGAGAAGGTGGGTCTAGGGATAGAAGCCTCAGCTAAAGGAAGCTGGATGCTTTTCAGAGAACCAAGTACTTTTCACTGACTTCAAACTAACTTACATCAAGGACCACTGAATACATGAAACTGGACTTTAGTAATCCCAAGAAAGAGAGATTCTGCCTCACATTTCCAGTCTTTGCTGAGCTATATTCAAGGTATAACATTCAGGTTCTCAGACCCAGATTTACTGAGAAAAGTACTTTACTGATGCATCACCACTGCCATCCCATGAGGAAAATTCGGCAAATGCTACTGCTGTGTAATTCTCCCTCCCCCTGTCCCGCCCCCCCCGCCTTGTTTTTTTTTATATTTAAGTATTACATCACCCTGAAGCAGTGAAAGGGACTAGATGACCATGTAAGTTCCCAATCCTGTATTTCTATGTTTATTAGAGCTATTTAGGTAAGCATATTTAAGTTGCCCATTGATGATTTTGTTATAATTTAGTAAATAGTTTACCAAAAAAGCAAATTCAATAATGTATCAGTCAATTAGCTGTCCAGTTGTCAATCAATATCAAGGATTGATATCTCTTATGAATGTTAATTTCTTTTTTAATATAAAAAATATTGCTGCCTGTAACTGTAATAGTTCATAGTGCTCATTCAACAACCACATTTTGCTTCATCTCTAAATCATTACTCTACCACTGTCTTTCTCTATATCTCTAAGTAATGATAAATAAAATATTGTCTCATTAATTACCATTAACTAAGACAAGAACAGGAATGGCAGTATAAACGCAGATTAAATATTCCTGGTTTTCTGTACCAGACAACAGCAAGTGGATGTCTAAGAAGAGAACAGGGTAAGTTAGTGATACTCCCCAGCATATCAACCCTATACTATCATTTAGCTTTTATCTTGCTGAAACATTCTCAAGTCTGTAGGTGCATTCCTTTTATAAAATGTATTCCCTCAAACCTTATCTAACAGGGGAAAATTTGTTCCTAATGAAGCCATGAAGCCATGCAGTATTTGCACATAGGAGTTCTGAGTCTATGCAGTCTTCAAAGGTCTCTTTCTTATGTTAGTGATCTTTAGGAAGGAAAACAGGCTAGAACAGAAATCAGTAATATCCCACAAAGGTATCCTTAGTACAGCTGCGCTTCTGATCCCCAATACAAACTCTATATTTTTAGTTAGAAATACATCACATATTCAAAATGACACAGCCCGTACTTTATATCTAAGAGTAATATTTCATCAAAACTCCTAGGGTGAACAACTCTCCATCGATTTAGTTTTACATCACTGATGAAAATTGAAAGGATCAAAAGTCACAGCGTTATTAAGACTTTTTTTGTTGTTGTTGTTGTTTTTTGTAAAGCTAGGAATTCAAAAGAATCTCCTGGATTTAGTAGGTTCATCTAATGAATGATGCAATGCATCAGGATTGCTGTTGGCCAAATATCTGCTCTAGTTTTCTGCTGTCTCTACAAATGCAGATTTTTATGGAATGAGAAGTATTATGTGGAACAGTCTTTATTACTTCATTGAACTACTTTAGTATAATCACAAAGAAAGAGAAAAAAGCCACAATTAGTTCTTGTTGAAGCACAGTTACATTTAAAAAGTATATTAACAACTCTATGAAGAATTAGTAAAAAATATTTCAGAAAAAATAGGATCATCTCTTTTCTACACAGATGAATCTGGATGACCTATTACCTTAGATACATATGCATGTTTAAAGAACATATACAACATTTTCTTGTTTTTCTTTGATTTCATAATTCATCAAAGCTTAGATACTGTCTAGTGCTTAGAGTAATGATATGAACCATTGTGACTTTACTTCTCTCTCTGTCTCTGACAAAAAGGACTGACGTGGTTTAGGCCCAGCCGAGCACCACGCGGCCGCTCGCTCACCCCTCCCCCAGCAGGATGGGGAGGAGACCGGACAAACAAAGGCAAAAGCCTGGTGGGTTGGGGTAAGGACAGGTTACTGGGACAGCAAGGGAGAGGGAAACAAACAACAACAGTGCTGATAACAGAGATACACAATAGGTGATAATGGAAAGCAATTTACCGATCCAAACCACTGACCAGACCCTGAGCCCGTCCCCAAGCCGCGCCAAACCCGCCCCTCCCCAACCAGCCCTGTGTTATGGTGAGCATGACGTCACATGGTATGGAATAGCCCCCGGCCAGCCTGGCTCACCTGGCCTGGCTCCTTGGGAAATTAACTCTGTCCTAGCCAGAGCCAGGACAGCATGTAACAGAATTTAATAGCAGAGAAAACATCCATTAATTATGTTTTGACATTTTTGTCAGAAAGTGATTGTAGACACATGTGATTTGCCTATATAAAGCTAGTATAGGGGTTAACAATTTCCCCCTGGAGATTTCCTGTACCATATCAATTCACTTTCTGGGAGTTTTTCACCTAGTTGTTCAAAAATACCCTTTTGTGTAATATTTGTAACTGTAAGTCATGTTACCATTCCAGTTAATGTCCAAACACAGTTATGGATTTGAAATGAATTTAGGTTGCTTCTTTTCAACTACATCTTTTTTTCTTTCTTTTTTCTTTCTTTCTTTTTCTTTTTTCTTTCTTTTTTTTTTTTTTTCACTTTCATTTACTCATATACATTTTACGGAAGTGACATTTCACTGAGTTTTTTCAAAATTATGATAGGACACCCTAGAACCCTGTTTATCAAAGGTTTCTCATTTTGCAACTTTGACTGCTGTAATAAAAACTTTTTTATATGGGAATGCTCAAGAAAATTAAGAGAAATATCTGCAGGTATGAAGTTATTGTACACAAGTTAAAGCACATGAAACCATGTGAATGATCTCACAGCGTTAACTTCAGGTTGTTGTTTAGTGACAAATTGGCTTCAATGGCAAATCCAGTTTAGTTTGTTCCCCAGTATGCTGCGTGTCCCAGTCTCTACACAATGCTTCCCCCCTTGATTGTACCAATGCTGGTTTTTGTTAGTTCATGCTATAAGCTAGATTTCTGAAGTCAACAGGTTAAAAACAATTTTTTTCTTATCTGTGATTTTTTTGATATAGATTGTATCCATTACCTTTGGTAAAGGGGGTACCATGAGTCACAGAGCTAATGTGATTGAGAAGCACCAACTCGTGGACTCTCCAGTTTCACTAACTCCTGTTTTGTGCAGATGGCCAAATCTGATAGAGAGAGACAAGGCTTTGTGCATAATGGTATGTTATCTCATCATACAGGTTACCAGTAGAGTCCAGACTCCCTTAGCCTATAGACCCGAGTCTCTCTCCGGCTGTCATCTGAGTGTACAGAGGGCCTTTTCGGGAAGGAGCAACTGTCTCAGACCTGAGTTCTGCTTCTCCACACAGAGGCACCTGTCTTCTGGTTGTGAAAACTAAATCTCCCATTCAAGTATGCTCTCTCTGCCGATACAGTCAGGGCAGAGAGGGTGAGGGACAGGAAGAGGCTGTCCTCCCAAAAAATTGTTCCTGAGAGACGTGAATGCTGAATGGTACTGGAGAGGCATGATGTAAAGACATGCCCCCTTCATTTGATTTCTGCTGTATTCCAGGAAAATGGGTTTATACCTTCATGGGAAATAAGCACCAAGAAAGAAACCCATACTTCTATCACCAGTTTATCTTCCTCATTGGAAAAGCCTATATATAACCTGAATCTGGCTAACTTGCCAGATGCAAAAAAGTCCAACAATATTTTTTTTCAGTAGGAAACAACTGTGTTCTGCATTAGTTTTGTCTGCTAAAGTTAGCTTGTTTTTCGTATATTACACATTGCAGAATGCATCTTTTGGTGTAAAGGCAGAGGCATAGCCAAGCTGCAGATGTTATTGTTAAATGCAGTGCACATTATAGTGTTCCTGCTAGCTTAATGATAGCCTAAAAAGTTAATTTAACATTTAATTACTGGGAGGATAATAGAAAGAAAATAGTAATTCTTAAAAATATACGAAGTCTAGTGCATAAATATGTATTGAAAAGATGAGAAAAGGTTAATGGTAAGAGAAAATGAACAGATACACTATAATATTAGTGTTAGGTTTTACAGAGCAGAAACATTGTCTTATAACAGGCAGAAGAAACACTCAAGGGAAAAAATATTGTTTTAATATGAGAACAAGAAACAGAGAAGACAAACTTAAAGGCAATTCAAGCTTGTAAGCTAACTGAATTTAGCAGGAAGTAAGGAAGAAATAATATCTGTTTCAGTTGCCTGCAACAGAAGCTGGTTATAAAATGGAAAATGACACTGTCAGAAGCTATAGTTTCAAAATCAGATATAGCTGAAATAAATTGATGTCCCAGATTATAGCATGAGAACTTCAGGTATTAACTTAAAAACTTCTGTCATATTCTCTTTCTGTAGTGTTTCAAACACCATTTAGAAAACAGTCAGGCACAGGAGCTAAGTTGATTAAAGTATGTGTGTGAAAGATCTAGAGGTCATTAAGACCTATAAAATTTCTAACACTGCTTGCATAATAATTGTGGAAAAGATCTTTGTATCTTTGTATATTACCTCTGATAGTTTACTCAACTTGATATGAATACTAAGGCAAATCATTTTAAGTGGCGTTAATATGTTCTCTCAAATCCCTAGCCAATTGAATTCAGTTTATTGTCTCTTACATGACAACTCAAATAAACTTTGCTTCAGAAAAATATTATAACCACTATTTTTTTAAATCTAAGTTTATATGTATGCATATACATGTTTATTTTACTTTGTTTTTAAAATTCTGCCAAATTCAAAGTTCACCTGACATTTATTACTGCTGAATAAATACCCATGTGTTGTGACATGTTTCTATTTCAGCATAGAGACTCTACTGTACATATGCTCAGTTGTGAATATAAACCGTATAGCAAGTCTTAAAAAATGTTTTGAATAGAATTCTCTTTTTACTTTGCCAGTGTTTGGCTTGCTTTCTTTTATAACCCTTAAATTCTGATGACATTGTTATTTTAAAAACTTTCCAGTGCTTTGCTTATATGTTGACCCATTTGAAAATATTGTGACAAGGACTTGGGAGACAAACTCTGAATGCTGCAGGTCTGTGAATGGGACTGACTGTATCACATTTCTTATGTTGAATGGATTGTTTCCACTTGATATAATATTTTCCCCTCAAATATCAGTTCATAATTGATGTCTCAGGTGTCTCAGACGTCTACCCTCTTGCCCTTGACTGAACCTGTAAGCACATGGTTCAAACAGCTCAGAAAATGCCGGGTCATTGGAAAAAAATGGCCAGACTGATGAGTTCCTTGGCACAGTGTCATGTGGCATCAATGACTGCTTAGAACAGGAGGTGGTTGGGTGGCTTTCCATAGGTTTAAAAGATGAATGTGCAACATGGCTTGCTCTATTGTTTTGGCAGAATTGTGTGCACTTCAATCTCAGCCTCTTTACCGAATGTGCACATCGCTTTTCTTCTTCCAGTAGTGTTGAACAGAAGACAGATCTTGAACAGAACAGATCAGGACAGATCTTGGACAGCCAGATCTGGAGAAGAGAGCTTTCATTTTGCTGGGCTTGACAGAACTATTGAGAAGAGTGAAAACCTGCTAAGCACCAGACATGCACCGCACAGACAAACTGGCATGGTGGTGTCCATAGTCTAGTCACTACCACAGGCCTCAGAGAGATGACTGGATTTATGTTTTGGCTCTGAACTTTTCTGTGATCTTGGATTAAGTTGCTTCATTCCTTTCACAGTTTCTCTACCTGTAATAATGAGGGATGTTAGGGAGTGTGAAGCTTCATGCTTCGGTGACTTACAGCTCTGGGGCAATAAGTTGCACAAAAGCACAGACCTTGCTGCCAGATTTAGCACCCTCAGTGTCTTGTCTTGGATCCAAGCCTGGCTCCGTGCTCTGCCACATGAAGCCCAAAGCTGTGGTGCAGAGATCTCTGCCTTGGCAGCAGAAGTCTGAGCTGGCCTTTCCCTACTGGGCGCAGTTCATGGGGAAACTGGTCTAGAGCCACAGGCACTCAGCAACTGCAGGCACCCAGCAATCACTGATTAAATTAAGCAACTGCCTTTCTCAGTCTTATGTGTCACTGTTGTGATATAAGGAAGATTCACTTTTGATTTTAGAGCTGAAAATGTATGAGAGGTTATTTAAATTGAGAAGTGTTCTATTTCAGTGTTGCCAAATGTGGTATTTGGAGTTTAAATATCCATCTTGGAATAAGCTTGGAAAAGACTGATTCCAATCCAGATTTGATAGAAAACAAATTGAAAAATTACTCTAAGTTTCATATTTTGTCCACTCCTATCTAACTGGTTGCTTATGATGGTAAAAAATATAGACAAATTCAACATTTACCCTTTTTCCTTAAACTAAGCTTCCATGAACTGCAAGTAGGCTGAGATTTTTTGTTTTAAGTAGAATTAGACAGACACAGGTATTGAAATTGCTCTCTAAAGCTAATTTGCAGACTATTCACTTCCTCTATCCTTGTAAGAGCTCTTGATCTTTTAATTGCATTCTTTTTTCTTAGTAATGATGGAAAAGGAAAAAGAGAAAGAAGATTGAACTTTGGTGTTATTCAATACCAAAACTGTTTTCTGTACTTGGCAGTCAGCAAGTGACACTCATCTGTTATTTAAAAGAAATGCTCTTTTGATAAATGGTACCAATGTAACATTGGAGAGGACTCTAGCTGCTGAAGTGATAGTATATACTTCTACCTCAGATTAGGTTGATGAACAGGCGAATCTGTAAAACCCGTAGTTTTGTAATTTTAAGTGCTAGCTGTGTCAGTTTTCTGTTTTTCAGATAGTTCGATGCTGAAACTGTCCTCCAGCATATGGCTGTGGGTCAGGTAGATGAGTCTTCAGAAATACTTAGAAAGTCTCAAGACAAAGCAAAACTAAAATGATTGGTTTGGGAAAGTGATTTTTTTTTTGTTAGCTTTTAATAGTTATTGCTGCAGGATTTTCAATATTCTAATCACAAAACCATTAACAGCAATCTGTTTATCCTAAGTCATTTTTTCTTAAAGAGAAATGATGAGTGTATTCAGTTTGGTGTATTTTAAAAGGAATAATTTATATTTATTCTCTGAATTAATTTGCTTGTCCTGACAATCTAACTTCTAGAAATGTAATCCTGAGACCTTTAATAGCAAAAGAACAGTTAGATTCCCATCTCAAATATCTAGACTTTATTAATGTTGATTATCAAGTCTGTTGCCATGAATTTATATAAATATTGCTCAAATAACTAGATTTTCTACTGACCTGCACCACCAGTAAATAATTTGGTGGGAAAATCTCCTGAAATGTATCAGCCTTTGCATTAAATCAACTCTTTTAGCCTACAACTCTGCCCATGACAATTTCTTGCTCTGCTTCATATATGTCAATCATAGGCACAAGTGAGGAAAAGCAAAATGCATGAAGAGGGTCTCATCAGTACATGTCATATTTCAATGAAAATTTCTGTAAAGTCTGAACGAGCTAGCCTAGAACTAGATAGGCCATCTGAGCACTCCAGATTGTCCCTGTAATCAATTTTAACATATTCTGCAGAAAATGAAGCTTTTTCAAATGAGTAGGAATCATCACAAGTTTATTACTTGAACCTCTAAGCTGATCTTCCGAGTTTTTTTTGTTGTATTATGGGTAAACATATATCCTAAAACAAGAAATTACTACCAATATTTCATTTCATGCTCCCTTTGCTTCTGGCTGATTACTGCAAATCAGATTTCATGCTAACTCATGCAAGCAGTTAGTTCCCTGTTAGGATCTTGGTGACAAGCAGAGATTATGGACTGTGTGAGGTATCATTTTTCTGCTACTTTTACTAGTTTTAAAGTACTCATTTTTCTTAGTCTCAAATATAGTGTGATTTTTCAAAGAACTGTGGAGCTTTTGATATAACAAAATCGAATCTATGTCTGTGTGCTGAAGCAGATGGGAGAACTTTTGTAAAGCAACAAAAAAAAAGGCAATTCTGTTCTTATTAACTTTTTATTCTGTAGATATCATGGATTTATCCAGACAGGTTGTGATGCTCTAGTGCAATGATCATAAAATGCATGGCAATGTGTCTTATATTTTGCAAAGGAAGAATGTGGGGTGATTTGGATTTTTTGGGGGCTTTTTTAAGTCCTCATATTAAAGATATGAGCTGAAATTGTGAATTATTTTTATGAACTATGAATGATGAATAAGTAAGGAAAATCTTATTGAGAAAAATTTTTTACTAAAGTTTATTTCTTCTACGTACAAGAAATTAATAGACTATCTACTTGCCAAAGGACTTTCCAGTGTCTTCCAGGAAAAGAAATCAAGAAAAATAGGTTAATGTGGTTGCCTACATATTCCATATCTCCCACAATTTCAAAATAGCAGTATCTGAAATTGCAGAATAATAAAAGAAATGTGATGCTACCGAACTAACTCAGAAAAACACTTGAGTCAGTGTTTAAAATAAAATGTACTTTCAGTACATTTTTTTTTATGCCAGAGGTAATCTCTTATATTGGGTTTACTGATGTCTGGCTTTTTAGTGCCTCATTTTTCATTAAAGAATACCAGAAAGCTGTAGAAACATTATCTAAATTCTCATACAGAATAATCCTGTGAAGAATGTTATGTTACAAATAGGAAAATAGTATCATTTAAGACGAAGGACTTGCCAGAGCTCACAATGTGTTTCAGAAGCAAAGGAAGGAACACTTCCTGGGAATTGTCATTCCTATTCAGCACTTTTGATATATAATAACTGAATACATGTCAAAATGTGATATAACACCTATTTTTTGTGCTTTATACATATATGGATGATGTCCTGTATAAGTTAGAGTACACTTGGAAGCTTTAATGTTTACCTGCAAAGTCTTGGGCATAAATAGATGATTCATTCTCACTTGTTGTCTTGAACCAAATCTCTGTAAGTTTCTCTTCATTCTCCTTTGAAGTGAGACATTTTCTGTTGTCCTATCTCTTAATGAATCCTGCTTCTGCAAGTCTTTTCAGCCTCTGTGTGTCTTTTTTTTTTTTAATTCTGCTTTTTGTGTATTGATTATTGATACATCAAGACTTTTGAAAAGACAATATTAAGAATTCTTGTAATTTTTTCTGTGTGCATCTGCACCATAGTATCCTGAAACAATATATTCAGTTCCCTCTTCAGTGAATCTGAGTCAAATGCATTATTACAAAACTGACTAAAGTATTTGGAGTGTGGGAAGCACATCCTTAAGCCCAGTGGATTCAGCAGCTGACAAGAATGAAATATTTAAAACGTGAAGAAGGTTGTAAAGCTTTGCTTTTGATTATTACTTTACCAATTACTTATTGATCCTGTCCACTCTTGGATTTGTTGTGTACTAATTGCTGACAACAAAAAGGAAATATTAGTTTGATCAAGATTCAGATTTACTGAAAGGGCTCTGGAGGTTTTAGATTCTTCTCTTTTTCTTTCTGCCATTAATTCATCTCAGGTTGGTGTGGCATTATAAAGTGTTACAATTATAAAGCTCTTACAATTAAGTGTCTGCTCAGCCCCCTTGCTCTGTTGGAACTAGTCCAGATGGGTATTTGTCACAAAGTTAATCAAATAGTAAAATCTGTTAGTTAAGATTTCATGAAACTATGTCCATATTTCTAATTTAGTTCAGCAACAGAACTACTTCCCCAGCTATGATACTAACTGATTCAACTGATGATGTAAGGAGATGTTTGTGTCTCATCAATTTCACCTGCTGGTATAGATCCCCTCTTCTCTTACACTTGGATTACAAGCTCTCTGGGACAGAAGACATATTTTTTCTCTGGATTTCTGTTATACTTAACACACTGGCACACTGGTTCACCTTTGGCATTTTTAAACTACCAAAAAAAAAAAAAAAAGAAAAAGAAAAAGAAAAAACCCATAATCTTTTTTAAAGTTACCATGGTCTTGAGGATAGAAAGTCATGAAATGTTGTGTAGGTTCTCATTTCATGGTCAGCTTTCTGCAAGCCAAGCACTGAGGGTTGGCTTGACAAAATGGAAAGCAATTTAAACTCTTTATTCTATAGCAAATACCTTGTGTTTTAAAGTTAGAATGCTCAGCACAGCAGGAATTATCTCTTACTATGGTATTCAACAACAAAAGTGTGAAAAGGAAGTAGAGTATAGCTCAGACATGCATGACCAAAGTGGATTCTACAGTGCTCTATTAGGCTCTTACAGTCCCTACACCTACAGTGAAGAGAACGGGATTCACAGCCCATACTGTCTGGGTAGAAAGATGATTGCTTTTATACAATGGCTATATAATTTAAAATGCAGAAATCCATTCTTGTCACTTTGTTTTAGACTGACATGACAATTAGTAGGTTGTAGAGTCAGTCAGAAAGGAACTGAACCCGGGTTATCACACCTTGCAAGAAATGACGTGAACTTCTCATCTAAGAAGAATAAGGTAGAGATCAATGCAACCAGTAAGGGAATGGAAACCTTTCTGAGTGAAAACAGTAATGAATGCTGTGCTTTGTGCTTCAAGCAACTTGAGTCTGTTGCTATTTGTTACGAATGCTTCTGAGTGTCGATTGACCTAGTAGATTGACGTCTTGTGGGGAGGCTAGTCAAGCATGAGAACAGGCCATCTGTTTTTTTAATCTTGTAAGGCCTTGGTGGCAATTTTAGATGTGAGTAGCACTATCGCATTTTCTCCAGACTAATGAATTGAATCAATGGTGCATGGGATACATGTTTTGTCTGAAGTTCCACATTCCTCTTCTGTGGGTACATACATGGCCAGGGTCTGACTTTGGAAGGAAACTGGAATGTGCATAGGCAACTGTAGTACATTTCACTATATCATAAGCTGCGAGAGACCGAGATTCAGGGTACGTGATGAACTGCACCTTCACGAAGCATAGACACAGACATAATCTGTTGGGTAAGTCTCATGGATTTCAAAGCTTGGAACCCCATATTGTTCGTTTCAGGAACTCAGATACTATTTTTGGTGAGTACCATGGAGCTTCAGTATTTTCTAGAATCTAAGATGAATGTTTCATAGAAACTTGACACATGAAGAAGAAAATATTACTGCAGTATGTGTTGCAACACCACAGAGAAAGTATGTTGACGTACAACATGTAGGAGTACAACGCATTTCCATTATAAATTCTTATTTTCAAGAATACCTAAAGAATATTTCACCCTGAAATACTCTAGGTAAAATCTCTAATTTTAAAAACATCCACATTTTTTTGTGCTCTCAGTATTCCAGTCAAATCAAACTTACATTTTTGTAATTGTATAAATGGTCCAACAGTCTATTATAGGAATTGTTTCATTATTACCTCATTAATCTCATGTTATAAATTTATGCAAGGAGTTTCATTAGCTGCTAATGCAAGAAAGAATAATTCTTGATATTGTTGGTGTTAACCTTCCCCAATTGTTTTCATTCCCTAATTGTTTTCTATTTATGTTTATTGGGAAATACTGAATGCACAAAAAACCCAAAGATCAAATAGAAACTATGATAGAACCAAGAAACTATTTCCTCATATATAGAGAAGCATGTGACACTTGCACAATGAATCTGATTTATAATAGATACTTTTGGCAGCCCACCTTCTGTTTATTAAGACTGATTGATGCATCCACAAAAAGAAGTATAAATGAAAAGTAACAACATAACCATGAAAAATACCTATGGCAAACTTTTAATATTAAAAGGTAATCTGTACAGACACATAATCAGGTGGTTTACATAATGTCTGTACCAATATTCAAGGTAGACCATGCTTGGTTTATCCATGTTTAAATTAAGACACAGAAAAAAATAAGATGGTAACTTTCACTTTTGACGACATGAGGAGACTCAAGTATGAAGATTTGTAGTGACTAGTGCTAACAGCTGCAAACCAGCAAATCTTTTCCCTTATGTTTGTGGTTAGTGAGGTTTCTCAAACAAATATCTAACCAAACAAATATCAAACCATCTGTGTGGTAAGAGTGGCGTGGCTTTACATTAAAAAGACATCACATTCCAGTCCTCCTTAGAATTTATCCTGCTCTCAGTGAAATCAGGAGAAATACCTGGGATGACCTCAATGAGGCAGGCTGATCCAATGCCTAGGCTGGATCCTATAAAGACATCACAGAAAAGTCTTAGACAGTCTTTAAATCCAAAATTAGCGACAATTTAACCCTGAAGGTTTAAATTCCTAAACCCATTGTGCCTCCTGGCTCCACACAGGCCTGAAGAGTTCTTCCTTTGCTGTCCAAGAGCTGTCTCAGCACAAGCATCTAGGCTCCATCTCAGATCAGTCCTAATTCAGTTTTGTTTCATGTTCTGCCTTGTTCCCCTTAAGATCCCAAAATGCATATGCTCTGAGCAGATTTAGCAAAGAATGACAGGACTGACCACTTAAAGCATATATTTTTGCTTGTGGCTTTTCTTTTTTGAGACAGATCTGCTAGAAAAGTATCCTGATGACTAGAGTATATGCCTAAGAAACTGAAGGTTTCAACTGGAGGCTTGAAGGATTCAGTTGCATTCCCCTCATGAGCTTCCTGGTAATGTGAGTGCAGGTTAGACAGTAGGTCTAGAGTAAGGAGAGGGTGTCCTACTTCCTTTCTTCTCCCCCCACCAATACCAATTTAATGAAAAATGCCTATATAATCCTAGAACTAGGAACAAAACCCAAATACCTCCTCCCCTCTCTATGGTGTGATGTCAGCCTTTCATTATTCCCAGATTTTTTTATCTCACGCTCTCTTCTCCTTATCAATCTTGTGATTCATTTCTGGATAGCCATACAGTTGCAGGAGAAGGAAGGAGGGTTCATCCTTTCGACTTGCTCTAGACCCTAGCAATTAGGGTGTTTTCCAGACCAGAGAAGTTTTCCATTTAGGTTTAGGATAAGGTATATTTAAGCCAAAGAACACAGTACATAAAAGTATCTTATTTCCCATGTTTGCTCCTCAAAACAAGCAGTAGCTTTTTGTCCCATGTTCTTAAAAACAAAGAGGCAGAACAGTGATTCCCTTATTTCAAAGGATAAGATGTAACAAATGAAAACTATGGAGTTTGCCAGGTGGACCTACCTAATTTTTGGACTTAACAGCAGGAGAGGAGTGGAATTTCAGACACATCCCAGTCCTCTCAGTTTCTTAAATAGAAACACCAGAGTACTTTCTTTGATCTAACTCTACTGGAAATTATGAACTTTCTGGAAATTGTTGGCATAGAACTGCATGATCTCTTAGACGATTTAAGGCTGATGAAGAGGGAAACAAGATAAATCTTTTGTGTCTTGAAAAATCCATAGTATATTCATGACATGGATTCTTTTTAAGCAATTTATTAAAATCCAATTGTATAATTTCTAATTTAAATGTATACAAGATTTATTTAAAAGCAAGAAAAAAATCTGCCAGAAAATTTTAGTCATTCATAGAAAAGGGTGAAATGTTGCATACACTTCTTGCCATTTGGACAGTTTATTAACATGGGGCTCATACACAGTTATGAATTTAGATAGTTCTCCACTCTAAGCATGTCCCACACTGCCCAGCCATAAGCAAACTTATCTGACAGCTAGTAAGAGAGTTAGCTCTGCCTGCTGTGAGCTCAGGCTAAACCTTCCCCAGGAGTAAATATATTAGCTCGAGCTTTGCATTTAGCTTAGCACCAGCCGTAATGTAGCTTCTGGAGCACAGTTGGCTCATCGTGAATGAAGAGCAAAGCGTGACAGAGTGGGAACTTTGACTGAGACAGGTTTATCATGATACTATACCTTTAGTGACTATATTACAATGCAACTTGTCTTCTCATATTCTGAACATTTTATTTTATAGTAACTTGTGAAATGACAAACATACATGATTCACATAAATTAGATTAGTTCAAATTGCATTTTAGTGGGTCTTGATTGACACAAGACAACAGTAATTAATCATGGTGGGTTAATAATGGCTCTTGAGTTACTCACCTGCAAAATCTGTCTTCAAGAGAGAGTGTTACAGCTATTATCTGAACTCAGTGTCTCTTTTCAGAGGGACAAGGCTCATTATCTTACAATTTCATTTAATTTCTATTTCACAGAGAAAATAGTAAAGTAATGACAAATTAGCTTTGCTCTCACAGAAGCCAAAACAAGGGAAACAGTCTTTATCAATTCTGCAATATCTCCCTTAATGACCCGTTTTCTCCATTGCAAATTTGGTTTCGCTTTGCTAGTACTTTCCTACTGCAGAGACATCTAATACTGATTTTTCTTCTCTTGAGTTATACAGCTTCAGCTTTACTTGAATTATTTGCCTTAATGCATGTATTTTTCCAAAAGGAAAAGATGTGTTTTAACATTACTAGTGCATGAAAGAAACACACTATACTCCATCCGAACAAAAACAGATGTCTTGAGTTATTAACCATATATATATTGCCTACGTTACTTCCTTCTGTGAAAGTTAAAATTTTGCTCTGCTCTAGCCTTTTTTGCCATCTAGTTGAAAATCAATGACGAGGGAAAAGGAAAGTCCTATTTATAGAGAACTCTGACACCTTTTATGAGAACCAAACTTAGCTCAGACCCCATGATGCCCTATAAAGGGCAAAACAATATCGAAATTTGAAGAACTGAATGTTCCTACTTCCATTGCTGGTACATGTCTGCCTGATCTTGGAATGCAAGGTAGTGAGACTGTATTTTTTTAAATCAAAACCATGTGTCATCAATGTGTATGTCATGAATTGTATGATGGTTTTTCATCTACAACAATTATGGGCACACTATAAAAATTTCATGA
This sequence comes from Aramus guarauna, assembly GCA_013400195.1. NCBI lineage: Eukaryota > Metazoa > Chordata > Aves > Gruiformes > Aramidae > Aramus > Aramus guarauna. Next base: position 29,840 of record VXBL01002526.1, on the reverse strand, counting down.
GTGCATAATCTCCAAACAAGAAAAAGCAGTCATTAGGTGTTATCACAATAATATTATTCAGCTTAATATTTTGTGGGGTGCCTCTGTGAAAAGGAAAAAATGCAAGTCCTATTAAGGTCAGCAGGGTGGCCAGTTATGAGGACTGTCAGTTATATTAACATCACAATTTACAATTCCAGAAAACACAATATTTCAGCCTGCATATTCAACTAAGCATATGTTGAAATGTCAGACTAAAAGAATAATAATTAAAAAAAGAAAAAAATTCTAGTCTATGTTTTCAATAAAAACTAGCCTTGTTGAGTCTTCTGCCAAAAAAAAAAAAAAAAGTCTCTTAGGCATATTCATAGATATAAGAGCCTGTAAAGGTTGTTGCCATATCTCCTCCTGCAGCACCACTCACTGGAGCAAGAAATAGGTGCTCTCTAACTAAGCAAGAAAGACTTCTCCCACCTGTGGCAAGGAAGCCAGAGATCCACCAGCCATCAGCACAAACTGTGTCCGGTCTCTCCTGCTGGCTGATTAGAGCAGGAGAGGACCAGCAGCACGGTCAGAAGTAGTATGTGTGCTCTGACTATGCAGCTCAGGAGACTGTTGTGCCCAGGCAGCAAACACTGTAGATGGATGGGATACAAGCTTCTCATGGAGGGAAGGATAGTGTGAACCACTGAGCAGAGTTTAGTTATGATCAGAGATGCTGACTCCAATAAATTCTCTGAAGTGGAAGAAGAGGTTAATGAACAGAGACATAGTGTGAGGAAGGGTGAGAGGTGGATTTGTTCTGACCAGCACCAGAAAGCTGCTCCTCTTCCAGCACTTGCTCAAAGTAGGACATAGGCAATGACCAGCAGGATCCTGTATCTTTTCCAATGTGATCCCTGGACACTGTTGCAAACATATGATTAATTGCTTGATTATATGATACAGACCAGTAAAATCTGAAACCAGTTAATACTCAGGTTTTAACTGTGTAATTCTGAGAATAGCTTCAGCTTACACATGTTCACTCTACAGCTACTAAACCAGGTGTTTTGTAAATAACCACAAAGACTGAACCTCGTACCTCTGCCATACTTTCATATTAGAAGACTTACAAAACATTGCTGTCCTCAGAAGATAATCCTGCTGCACAGTGAAACTTGTAGATAAACTGAAGCTAATTTTAACTGTAGCTATTCATGCAATAATTTATGCCAGACATGCTGATCTGTCCTGAGAGGGGACATGCTTATTTTTCAAAAACTCTGTGTCCCTCTCATCATACTGATGATACATAGTGATCTTTCACTTGATATGAAATTTCAGTGTAGAACTTTTTGCTGTAGGATGTTATTGATTCCTTAAAGTCAGGGTTCAAGCATCTGCTGTGGATAACAGCTGTACAGCAGAGTCAGCAGAACGGAGCATGGACTGGGTATCAGGTTCACAGATGAGCACACAAGCTGGCATCACCAGTGAAGGTGGATTTGCATTAGGACAATCTTAATAGTCTTAGTATAGATACATCCCTTCTGCCTGCCCAGCTGCAGAAGCAGCAATCTGTCAGCAGGGTGACAAAGAAAAGCTGGAGAGGTGATTCAAAGCCCATGTAAGAGTCTGCTTATACTAAAACTACAAAACAATTCTTGTGTTTGTGATTTAAGCAGATATCTAGCTATTAGAAATTTGAACGAGATCTTCAATGAGCAGCATTTTATACCAGATTTAACTCTGGCTGTTGTTAGGGCTGGAACAATTGACTAGATGAGACACAGTCCCAATCCTTTAAAATATTATATTATTGACTCAATTATTTATCATGCTGGAAGTCATTTGAGCCCAGATCACTTTGCGAGCATACTATGCTTCCATAGCCATATTTCTTTCTTTTTTCTGGTTATGTTAATAACATCTGATACAATAAATTTGTAGCTTGTAAATTAGACTTGAGGCACAGCTTTAATGGGTGTTAATGCTCTTGCAGTGGAAGTACAGCAGTGGTCTTGTATCTGCACAATACTACAAAGTCTTCATTCAGAGAGAAACAACCCCTTTTTCTACCTCTGGTATACTGGGCTGACTTTGCATGCATCTGCTGTCCCAAAGAAAGGTAATATCTTTTTACAAAAACTCCTATAAATCAACAGCACTTCCATCTGATTATAAACTTTTAACAAGGAAGACAGACTTAATTTTGATTTAGGATTCCATATGGAAAAATATACACCTGCCTACATCAATACCCACATTTTTTTTTAATGGCACTTGCTTTTCTTCATGAGACAGACATAGCTTTGGGTCAGGACTTTGGGTCAGGGTCACCGTTGTGTGTCACATGTGTGTAACATGTTTTTACCATTCAACTGCGAGGCTGCAAATATATTTGGATCTAAACCTGGCATCTCTCAGTTAGGATCAAATCACTAATCACCTTCCATGCAGCAACTGTGAATTATTTTTGGTTTCTTCACAAAGAACATTAATATTGCAGTTTGCACATTTAAAATAAATAAATAAATAAATAAGAGTGGACCAAGTTATCACTTTCTGTGTGATGACACAAGCAATGATTTTTATTACAATTTAAAAATGTAATGATAAAAATATTTGATTTATTTTATTTTTTAATGGGAAGGACAGATTACTACATTAGTGCAAGATAAATAAGGAAGCGATGATTTTTTAAGCTGTTCAAACTTTGGTGATTGAGCAGTCTGTAAAGGGTATTTCAACATCTTTCTAAAAGCAGTTGTATTAGAAATGACATTACTTCAAATGGAGGGTTATAACCTTATGAATTTGCTCCAAAGGAAATGTTATTATATTCTTGCAAAGTTAGAAGAGATCTTTTGTGGCTGGAAGTCACTCCTTATAGTTTCTTTTAAAACTGTTAAAAATGTTAATTTGTCCATATCTTTTGTCCTACAGGCTTCAACTTTGTTCTGGTAATGTATGTTACTTTCTGTGGGGCCAAGAGAACTGCTAGTATGTATAGTGCAGATTGGAGTTAAGATTACTTTCAAATTAGGTAAACAGAAAAAGAGTTATCCAGATTTACAATGATTTAGGAAATAAATACAAGCAAACCATTCCATAAACAAGATCAAGGATTGCCTTCTCCTGTAATGACTGGAGATAATGACCACTACGAACGAAAGTTGTTGTCAATTAATGTCACTGTACCTATAACAGGGAATTGAACTAAGACTCTCCCAAATGGAAAACAAGAGATTGAACTGCATTATCTAAATGTTCAGGCTTTGACTTTGCAGGCAAAAATAAGCAATATAAAAATAATTCCATTATGCAGCTATTAAATTGTTCTTGACATAATTTATTTCTTACAAGTTGAAATTCTGCCCTTCTCGGCATTGATAACAGCAAAGATCCTAAAATAATGAGTCAGAATCCAAGGACTGGCTTAAAAACATGAGAGGTTCCTTAAAGTAGTGAGTTTTTGTGGATTTGGTTTGGTGTTGGCTTGGGATATTCACATTAGGGGTTTTCTTCATAATATTTGAAGACTTTTGACTGAAATACTAGAAGCTTATCTTTCCAGTTCAAAATGTGTTTCTTTCTAATATTCCTGTGCCTCTTGGACCTGGAGACTCAATAGAATCATCAAACGTCATGACACTAAGGAGTGATACCCCTGTTGCATACAAAACAACATGCAGGTGCTCTGGGTCATTAAAATTCCATTTCCCGTTGCCCCTGCATTCCTCTGTCAAAAAGTCTTCTCTAATAGATCTATAAATTCCATGTCCTACATTACCAAAGCTCACTTCAAACAGTAAAACTAATCTGAGTATCTTTGTATAAAACCTGTTTGTGATGTAGTGTTTTGTGTCTAGTATGTCTCAAGTACACAAAAAATAAAAACCTTTATAGGTTGTTGGAATATGTGCTGATGCATACGTTGCAGAGATGTCGCTATAGTTGTAAAAGGTGGATGCAATGGAAAATCTCTGACCACTGAACAGAGAGAATATTTGGTCTGTAATTCATGTTATACTGCTGTCAGGTATATTGTTAAGCAAAAAAAAAAAAAAAAAAAAGGAAAATTCAGCCAAGTCCAGAAGTCTTAGGGAAAAAAAACCAAGCAGAAATCCAAACTGTTGTGCTTGAAATTAGATTTGTTCTTCCTTCTCTTTCAGTTTATTTTAAAGCTTATGTATGTTGAGCTCTGAGGGTAGTGCATTCTCTGACCTGATAGAAACAAAAATATTTTAACAGTCAAAATGCCTTACCACAAATATAATTGGGAATATTTTTTGATCCCTTTTCTATATCCATTTTGACAGCCACCAGCATTCTCTACTTCTCTGGCAGGGATGAAATCATTAACTGTACAGAGACCTCTTTGCTGGGTCCCATTACAGAGGGAGCAATTTCTGAGGCAAGAAGACATGTTTACAAAGCTGTCCTTTGTATGACTCCTCCAAGGACATTTCAGACAGATGGTAAAATATGCCAAACAGTTTATAAACATATGCCTATTGTAAAACCAGCAGGAAGTGACCAAAATGCAGCAAAAGATGACAAACAATTCCACTGAATCTCAGGTCTCAAATTTCTCTCTGCAAATCTCAATTCCTCGTCTTCTTTCAAGACTGCTGACAAATACTAATTCCGTACATCTTTCTCCCCGCAAAATTAACCATCAGTCCCTGTATTCCTATTCCAAGTTTGCTGGAACAAGACGACTTCCTTCAACACATACACTTTGATGAGGTTGTCTGAATTGATGTTAGTCTATCTGAGTTTTTGTCAGACAGATTCTTCTTTCAGGAGTCCTGGAGGAATCACTGAGAACATTCAGTAACCACTCATTTTAGATGCCCACATATACATGGTCTGTAGCAGCCCAGAGTGACAATTACAGAAAAAGTCCTTAGAGATGTAGGAAGAAGAACAAGGCACAGGACTATATGGAGACTGTAGCCACCAATTTTTAGCAAATCTTAACTAAAGATGTGTGCAAAATTCTTCTTCTTCAGCGAATTTTAGCTAGATCAGACTTTGCTGAATATTAACAGAATGGCCTAAAATGTGTCGTGCTGAAGACTCCTTGGCCAAAGTCCAATTTCAAACTAGATCTTCTTGAAGAAAATTCTGTTTGAAGGTTTTAAGCTACAGCAATATTTTACTCCCTATCACATTCTTAAATATGGCTACTGTGGTTGAAACTTAAGAAAAAAAGATCCTCCGGAGATATCTTCTGTGTTGGTTTGGTGTTTGAAAATGTAACCAAATACATGAAAACAATAAACAATAAGTAAGACAGATAAAGGGAAACCTGCTGGATGAGGTATTGGAAAGATATGAAAACTGCAATGGCCTGTGCAGGACATACTGGTGACAAAAGACAGCATTTTGTCTGCTAGAGGTGGTTAAGCTGTCAGCATGCTTCTTCATTAACTATATAACTCAGTCTTATTTACCTACCACTCTGTATCTCCTCATATAATTCCTTTTTTAGAGACCTATGTACTTACAGTAAATAACTATTTCTTTTCCACTCTCAAGTCTTTTAAAAATCTGTGAAAGAAACTGCTAAAGCTAGCCATTCAGTACACACAGTTAAAAGCAACGGGGTGTCTATAGCTTTATGGGGAAAAAATAAAAAAAGGAATTAGATAGTCAAATTCAATTTCTTTATGGATAATAGAAGCAATGGCCCCAAAAGGTGGTGGAATTGAACTTGACCTCAAGGCAGAATTAGCTACATTCATACCATTCTTACCAGATAGTTCTCTAATCTATTCTCAAAGACCTACAGTATTGGAAACCTTCTAGTTTCCTCACTGTTACAGTGCTTCAACATTTCTGTTGTTATAAGTTTCTCTTAAAATTTAATCTCAGCCTCTCTTGCTGCAAATTAAGCCCATTGCTTCTTCTATAACTCACCATCGATGTGCAAAAGAGGACACTTTCTTCCTCAGTACCTCAGTCTTTCACATACTTGGGGACTGTTATCTCTCCCAAAGCTTTTCTTCTTTGGTCTAAATAATTCCCATTTATTCACTATTTCCTCACAGGTTTTATTTTTGAGATCTCTGGTCATATTCATTGCTCTACTCAAGATTCTTTTCAGAAGGTCCAACTCCTTGAATTACCTTTGCCAAAACTGGAAACAATATGCCAGCTGGAGCTTTTCCATTTCAGGTGAAGACCTCAAGCAGTCTTCACAGGTCTGACAAACTGCAGTTCTTTTTATGTAATCCTGCATGGTCTGTGTCTGTTCTGCAACAGATGAAAATATTTCACAACAAGGCAAAAGATGAAAGGTTAATGTTCAGCTTAATGACATGCACTACTGTTTAGATCGACCACACTCCCTCTTGCTCACCTTCCCATGTTTGTGTCACTTATAATTCTTGCCCTGGTTCCTACATGACTCACTCCCAGCGTTTCTCAGGCTGCGTCAGTCTGAGCACAAACAGAGTATTGGGGTATCAGTACAACAGACTCTTTCTGAATTTCTATCAGGTCCCCTAAACTTTTTCTCCTCCCTGAGCATTTTATCATTTTAAACCTATTTCATGCATTAGTCCAAAAACATTGCAAAACGACTTTCTCTTCTGATCACAATCTGCTGACAACCATATCCAGAATTAGTCTTGGTGCCTAAAATGAAATTTAAGCACATAAATCCACTTGAGTAATACACAAAACTGCTCAATTGCTGAAGTATTGTTCTCACATGCAGAAGAGCATAACCTAACCAAACCTTCCCTAAACCGGGACTTAGATGTCTAATAGCTACATGGCAATCCAGTCCACTTGTTTTCCTAACACCTTTTGCAAAATTAATTAGGTGCTCCTAAATTAGTTGACAACATTTATGAGACTAAACTTAGTTACACATGCTTATTCAGAAGTGCCTATTCTGGAAGACATCTCCTGCCTTGAGTTCCCGATGAATCCAGAGTTAGGTGTACAGTCCTTAGCCTTTATGAAGGTCTCTGGGGAAGCCTGATTACTGTTAGGAGCAATCTTACAGTCTGACTGTAAACCAGACTATCTTCTAAACATGCTTAGGAATTAGTGACATTTTCTGTTTATGAGGCAATAAAAGTCTAATTGGTCTAATTTAAAAAAACACATTTATTGCAAATAAGAGGCTCAAAGGACCAATACAGCACTAGTGTATAGATGTCTTCAGACCAGCTCTGCTATACTGGAATCCACCCGTCCTCACAGTCTCTAATCTTCCAGTTGAGGATATATATTTAGGAAAAGATGGAATCTTTAGAGGCCTTTCCTTCTCTCCTGAACAGAGACTTTAGGTGCTTACATTAGGAGAAATGGACTACAGGTTATGCTCCTTGGCAAAGAAATGCCTAAATTTGGTGGACTGAACTCCATCCTAAATCTGAGTCACTAAACTAAACACTACAATTCTGCTAGAGTGCACATTTAGCAAAGATGTCATTTTTGCCTATCATTTTGCCAGATCATCTCAGTACCTGGTTTATATGAATGCCTATGCTGTAGGGCCCCTACAAAATGCTGTAGGGCCCCAGTGTAGATTAGAATTGAAGATTCTAGTTAAATAGAGATTTTATTGATCAAAGTAGTGTACTTAAAGTGTTCTTCATCTTCAGAGCTCTATACAAATATGAGCCAGGTCAGCTACCTTCTACAGTACACAGAAATCCCAAGTGACAGAGACCTGATGATCTTTCAGTGAAAACTAGTTAAAAAGCATGTGCTTATACACTCCAAGTAAAGTATAGTATCCTGCTATATCAGAAGCTGAACAGAAAAGCAATGGAGAACTTCTACCCACTCATGTCTGGACACATGAGGTTATCGTGGTATTACTAATGGTTGTGTCGGCATAATGCATCTTAAAAATAGAAATCACTCTTCCTCGTGAAATAAAATACAGATAAGACCTCAAAATTGCCAAAGGATAGGTAGAATCTGTCATGTTAGTATGAGTTTTATTTCTCTTACCAACACATCTCAAAATGCTTATGAAATTTCCACCATATGAACCCCATGAAAGGGAGAATTAAATTAATTAACTCTTGCTCTGAGTAGGTGTACTTAACTGCCCATAAGGCCTGGGGTTTATGTCAAAACACACTAAGTATGAAAAATTTGTATGTCTCTGCTGTGATCTGAAATCTTCATTTGGAAACCACTTCAATCTTCCCCCAGCTGGTAGTTTTGTAATAATAGTTTTTGACATTAAGTAACAAGAAGTGAGCTGAAGGGAGGATGTTAGTTCAGCCAATGTCATATCCAGGTACAAGTGAAATCTGATGCAGACAGGTGTAAAAAGAACGAGCTATGAACTGAAGCTGCATTTTCTTGAATCAGATGCAGAGAGAGATATTGATATGACTTTAGCTCTGCTACAGGAGACCTAGCTAACTCTTACAAAGGCTTGATTAGTTTTTAGAGAGAAAAAAATGTGCTATTAGAAAGAAAGAAAAAAAAAACAAACCTAAAAATCAGTGCTGAGGATGTTATAAATTCAGCGTATCTCAAGAAACAGTGTATTTGTTTCCCTGCTAGAAGAGAATATTCTTAATCTGTTGTTTCCTAGAGCTCTGTGGAATCCATACTTAAATATTTAATGAAAATTTATTTGGCAGTTGTAAAGGTAATACCGAAAAAGAAAAAAAAAAAAAAAAAAAAAAAAAAA
>VXBL01002526.1:0-21192 GCA_013400195.1 Aramus guarauna | reverse complement strand
TGAAAAAAAAAAAAAAAAAAGAAAAAAAGGACCAGCAAAATCAAAAGAACTTCAATAACTATTTCAACATTGCCCATGAAGCTCCCGAACATGAGAAAAAATCTACAGAGAGGAAAAATAGATTTGGGATGAAATATACTTTTAAAAGTATCGTACTTTAGAGAGACCACTTTGAAATACTGAAGGGATTGCATTGTTTATTTTCAGCTTTTTAGAAGCTATGCTAACTCTGAATTGTCAAAGTGGTCATTTCAGAAAGTATTTATAAGTCAAGTTAATGTCCTGGTCTTAAGTTTTTTGCTCTACCCATCTTTTTTCTTTGCTGTTTTTTAATGCTTTCATCTACTCATTACCTTCATGTAATATGTAAGAAAGAGACAGCTTCTGATTATCAAATAACATAAAAGAACAACAAAGTAGAAACTGCTGTGCTGCATAAAATCAGAAACTAGCCAGAACTGGACCCCTTACAGATGTGTAAGGAAGGGTATAAGAAAAAACACAACATAGTGTCTTTATCAATGATCTGGACAAGGAGATTGAGTGCACCCTCAGTAAGTTTGCAGATGACACCAAGCTGGGTGGAGGTGTTGATCTATTTGAGGGTAGGAAGGCTCTGCAGAGGGATCTGGACAGGCTGGATCGATGGGCCAAGGGCAACTGTATGAGATTCAGCAAGGCCAAGTGCTGGGTCCTGCATTTGGGTCACAACAACCCCAGGCAACGCTACAAGCGTGGGGAAGAGTGGCTGGAAAGCTGTCTGGTGGAAAAGGACCTGGGTGTGCTCATTGACAGCTGGCTGAATATGAGCCAGCAGTGTGCCCAGGTGGCCAAGAAGGCCAACAGCATCATGGCTTGTATTAGANTTGGGTTAATGGTTGGGCTTGATGATCTTAAACATCTTTTCCAACCTAAATGGTTCTATGAGTCTATGATTCATTCTAATCTATGAACATGCATATAGTAAGATTTCTTCAGCATTAATTTTTCTGAACTGGTGGCTACAGCTTTCTAGTGAATATCCTTTTATGAGTGTCACTTTCCTGAATTTGTCCAATTACTTTTTGAACTATGCAAAATTTTGATGTTTACAACAAGTGATAGGAATTAATTCCCAAGTTTAATAATACATGCTATGGAAATGTACCTCCTTTTCATAGTTTTAAACCTACTACCTCATAATTTCATTTAATTTCCATTAATTCTCGTAATATAAGGATCAGGAGATATTTGTTTTCTATTTACTTTCTGCAGGCTATTCCAGTTCTTAAAAACCTCTTTAATGTCTTTTCCAAGCCGAAGAGTCCTCATCTGTTTATTTGTTCCTCATATAAAAAAATCATTTGATCTTCTCTGCATCTCCTGCAGTTCAGCTACATCCTTTTTGAAATTGCCTGACCAGAACAGCAATCAGGATATGGGCATGCTGTGGATTGTATAATGGTACAATGAAGTTTCTTGTTCTGTGAGGCATTTTTTTGCTAATAACTTACTACATTTTACTTGCTTGTTTGATAATTACTGAGCACTGAGCTGATGTTTATATAAAAAAATATTTACTTCACATCCAAAACCTTTTTCATAGTTGAGATCCTATCATTGTATACTTGCAATTAGGTTTTCCTTGTACAAACCGTTTTATTCTAATAAAATTTATTTTATTAGAATTTCATTCATTTGAAAAAAATTCATTTGTCATTTTCTCTCAGCCACTTGGCATCAGATGATTCATTTGTGACTTTTTTTTTTGGTCAATATTAATCTTTACTACCCCAAATAATGTAGTATTGTTGGATAGCTGTGTGATCTCATTCACACCCTTTTAATATTCATTGATGAATAAATTGAGTATCAGATCTTATCATTAATTCCTATAGGATTCTAATAATCGCTTCAGTCATTTACACTTACCAACCACTTATTTCTACTTTTTAATTCTACTCTTTTAAATGGTTGTTTATGCTTTTGATGAACTTCTCTTTTATCTGATGCCAACTCAAGTTTTCTTCAGAGTTTTTAGTAAAAGCTTTGCCAAAAGCTTTTTGGAGACTGCAATAGCCTGTAGCCACTTGATGACTCTTGTTCTTGTGCACAATGACTCCTCTGGAGAATTCTAGTAGATTTGTGAGATGTGATTCCTTTATTCAAAAGCCAATGGTTGGTTCTCCCCAGCATAGCATGTTGCTGTGATTGAGTGTGTTTGTGTATGTACTATTTGTTGTCTATTAAACTTTTCATCAGTTTTTTTTCAGTATAGAAATTAAATTTGCAGGTTTGGGAGATTTGTTTAAGATTTTTTTTTTTTTAATTGCCTTTATGCTTGTCACCCTCTGTTCCTCCTCTGCTGAAGCAATTTTAACAGATAACACACACACCACAGTTAAATAGGTCAGCTATTTCATACTTCGAAGAATACCATCTGGGTCTGTCCAAGTTGTTACTATTCATTTCACTAGTTTATTCCAGAATCTTTTCTAATGACACTTCAGTTTGAGGCAGATCCTCCAGTAAGTTGTTCACAAACAAGACTTCTGGCCTGGGTAGCTCCTTTAGGTGCTCCATTGTGAATATAGATGCAAGGAAGTGATTTGGCTTTTCTGCTACAGCTTTATCTTCTTTAACATTCTTTTGCACTTTGATCACCTATTGTCTCTACATATTGTCTGGCAAGCTTCCTCTGTCAAATGTTTTTGAAAAGGATTTAATGTTAGTTTTTACGCCTTCCATGAATTTTTAATCAAAATCTATTATGACCTGCTGTACTGTATTTTTAGATTTAACTCACCAGTGCTTGCTTCCTTTTCTGTTTGTTTTTTAGTTATAGGGTTGGTTTTTTTCAATGGGACATGACTTCAATATTTTTAAGGATGTCTTCTTACATTTAATAGCTTCCTTTATCTTGCTGCTTACTGCTGCTCACTGCAATCAGAGACCACTTTTACTTAAAAATATGATGACTCTGTGGAGGAGTACTCTTTTTAAAGTCTTCTGTCATAGTTTTGTTAACCACTATACATTTGGTCTCAGCCTTTACTGAGCTGTCCTTAAATAATCACCTTGCTACTTCTTAGCACTTCATCATTTTGGCTACCCCTTTGAATATCTTTAACCTTCTATTAGGTTCTCAGTTGAAACAAATGAACGACCATGAAGGGATAGATCTAAAAAGAGGCTTTGGCTCCTAATACAGTGTAGTGTGGCTTGTCTTTAAGAGCTAATTGTGTGAAAGAATTCAAAACTAGGTACCTGTAGTCTCTGTACAGTCTTTTCCTATACTCTTTTTGTAGTCCTCCTATAAGAACAGTATCCAGAAAGAGCAGCTCATTGAAGAGGGAAACCCTGGGGATCACTGAGGACAAAACTGTATCATAAAGTACATCTCCATCTTCTTTTGAGACTATTTAGCCTAGGGAAGGGAAGGGAAGGGAAGGGAAGGGAAGGGAAGGGAAGGGAAGAGAAGAGAAGAGAAGAGAAGAGAAGAGAAGAGAAGAGAAGAGAAGAGAAGAGAAGAGAAGAGAAGAGAAGAGAAGAGAAGAGAAGAGGAGAAAAGAGTATAGAGAAGAAAAAGCTCCAAGGAGATCTTATCAATGTATATAAATACCTGCAGGGAGTATACAAAGCAAATGGAGCCAGGCTCTTTTCAGTGGTGCCCAGTAATATGACAAGAGGCAACGGGCACAAATAGGATGTGTTGTCTGAACATCAGGAAACACTTTTTTACTCTGAGGGTGACTGAGCACTGACACAGATTGTCAGAGTGGAGTCTCCCTCTCCTTGGAGATATTCAAAATGTATCTGGACAGGGTCATCTGCAACTGGCTCTAGGTGGCTCTGCTTGAGCAGGGGGGGTGGGACCAGATGATCTCCAGAGTTCTGTTCTAACCTCAAACATTCTGCAATTTTGCAATCTCAGCATTATGCAAAGGTATGGACAAACATCCTCCTCTACTTAGAATCCAAAACCCTCTCCAGAAGGAAGGAAAGCCCTAAGAATGAAGCCAATGGAAAGGTACAACATATCTGCCTCAGGGCACTCATTTACATTTTGAGCAGATGCAACCCCAGTCCAAATGACACCATTCATGCGATGGTGCAGCAGTGCTCTCCCCACCAGCCTCTGCCATGAAGTGTAGGTGGGGCAGACGCACTGATGGTAGTCTGTCTGGTGGAAGATGTTCACCTTTTCTTTCAGGTATTCAAAACCCTATGTCAGCATTTCCAGGTGCAAATTCTAATAAAGAGCTTGTGGGTTTGTCTACTTCCTTCTTGCCTGCTTGCCCACACGAGCAGCTCCTAAAGAAGAGGTAGAGGTTATCAGGTAGTGTTGTTCTTAAGGTAAAAGTAAAGTGGGGGCTGTGTTTCAGTCACTTCACATCAGGAGAAAAAATGAATCTGGCATTCCTTTTCCTCGGATGAGCCTTCTAATTACTGCATAATTATATAAATGAAGAGTTGTGGCACAAGCCTTCACCAGTCTTGTGTCAATAGAAAGTAGATATGATCACCAGCATCTACTGTGGTGTCAGACTGGTGAGATATGCTCCAGAAAATCCTTCCAGAGCAGCCCTCTGGGAAGACACAAGCAAATGAGTTCTGTCTTGAGAAGCTTGATTGGTTTTAACCACTCTGCTGAGGAACACTGATAAAAAAGTGAATTTGGACATGAGTAGAAAAAATAGTCAGTTTGCCTGGGGAACTTTAGTGTTTCATACTGAGTTTTTTGTAGAATTTACTTTGTCTCAGATGAAGCCATAGAGAAAACTGATTTCAGGCTTAGTTGCTTTAAGAAATTGTCTGTTCTTCTCTGGAATTACAAAGCTGATTATCTCAGCTGAGCAATAGAAAAATATATACATTTATAAACAATCTATATATTTAAATCACAAAGATTTTTTCATCCAATGACATTTCATAAGATGTTTTTCATACCTACTTATTATTAGGTAAAAGTATCTCCCAAATTTTGGTTCTATTTCATTTTCAACGTTTAAACATTCCTCTTTCAGTATTAACATATGTGCTTAACTTTAAAAGAGTATTCTATTAGTTTGCTTTTTTTGCATCAGTCATTTTTTCCTCTTTATAATTAAAAGTTATTTTTCCAAAAACTGCCAGGATTTTCATCAGCATGTAAGTTTCACACCCTTTAACTAGAAAGATTTTAGTTAGATTTTTAAAATTCCATAAAAAAGATGAAGTTTTTATCTACAGTATAATCATCAGGGTTCTTAAGGCACTGTTTTGTCACAGGAATAATTTAAAGTCTCCAGAAATAAAAAAGTACATATCTATAAAATTATTAAGTGGTCTTTTTTCTCAAAGAAGAGATAAAATTATGATAAAATATGCAATAAATATGTTTGCAATTTTATAACTTTGTTCTTATCCATCAAAACAAGCTCATTGATATCGCTGTGTAATAAGACTGTAACAATATCTGACAACAGCTATTCTTAGACCCTGAAAAAAAAACCCTCATGTTGCAATGTCACAGTAATAATTTGAAGTAAACAGTAAGCTTAGAATGAGTTATGAGCATTTACAGATGGTAAATCTGCAAAGTTAATCTATCTACATGGGCAATATAGAGTAATTCCACTGAAATCTAGATTTAAGAAGGACAAAAGACTAAACTATGTGCTTAATTTACTGCAGATGTAGCCAGTTAAAAACAAACAGAGCTGAGAGCTCCTAAGCTGCACATTAACCTTGGAAATGAAGCAATAGAGGCAACTGCATAAATGATGTAAGTGGTGTCTGTTACCTATTTTCAACCAGTCTCTTTTGAGCAGTTAGTACTTTGGCTAAATTCCAAGTAAAGATTTGTTACATTTTTCCTATAATATGCAAGGGAAAATAAAACTTCAATGGATACAGCTAGTCCAGAGCAGGAGCATGACTTTATTTTCATTTTACAAGTTCAGTCAATGTTTTCACAACAATACTTGCAAATGGCTGTACTTCAAAGAGGCACAGAACATGCTGCAGCTACCTCCTCCTGCTCATCCCACTAGCCCTGCGCAGGCCGCCGAGCTATTTTCACATCTAAATGTTTGTTTTTAACAGCTATGCCTGTGGTGAATTAAGCCTCAGTTGTAGCTGTTTAAATAAACACTTAGGTCACAGTATGGTACCTACACACTGAGCAATGGTGAGAGAGGCTTCGGAGACATCTAGAAAACACTTGTAAGCTTGTATGTATGTGTACGGAGCTCCACACCTTGGTTATAGATTTAAAATGTAGGGGTTCAAACTAGGTGTAAAGCGTAACTCATAGCCTGCAATTGCGAAATGACCTTACAATATAACCTAAGTATTTTGAAACCAGATTTCTTCTTCTATTTCACTTAGTGTCCCTAAGAACTATGCCTTTTTCAGATTGGATTTTACTTAATCTGACTTCCTAAAAGAAAGAGCAAACAATGTCAAGGTCCTGATGGGGCAAATTATTCTATTATACACTTAACTGCTTAACTTCACAAGTGTCAACAGACACAGAGAAGACAGCCTTTCATTGAACTGGGCCATATATATGTAACATTTATAACAATCAACTTTATATTTTTCCAGGATTTCAGCTGTGGTTAATATGGTGATGCAATAGGCACAATATGAATAGGATACATCTCACTTGTGTTCAGCCTCTGTAAGGTCACGCATCTGTTATAAACTAGGTACTAATTTCTTCTGTAGATGATGCAAATACTACCTACCAAGGCATTCACTGCACACATCTTAGATATTTATTTTGGGATGGTTTGCATTGTCCACTGACACAGGCTGATTTATCTTCATTAAAAGAGGGAATCTACCTGCTTATCTTAGACCAAACACCTAAGAGTCAGCTGGGCAATGTTAGATGAGTATCTCCCTGAACACGCAGTACACATTTGATAGGTTTATAGGAGTACCATTTGCAAAAAACTCCCACAGCGATGAAGGTGTCAAGTGATACTGATGTCTCGGTGACTCTGCTTCTGTCATTAGAAGAGTTCCTTCTTCCTAAATCTTTCCTGTCTCTTTGGCAGTATTTTACTTTTGAAAGTCGTAAGAATTTAATGCAAGTTTCACAGAAGCACAGAAGTGCAAAGAAATGTTGCAGTGGTGGTGGCCTCTCACTAGGGCAGCTCTTTCCTCTCCTGCTGCTTTCCCTTTTGCTCTCCTCCATCTTCCTGATTTTTAAGACAGCTGGAGAGTGCCGCTTCATGCATTTGGCAATAGCTACGGCCAAACTGAGTTCATCATGATAGAATTATCATTATTAATGATAATACAAGTTTAATCCAATTCATACTGCAGTCTCATATGAGATTTGTCCTTTATTGACACAATAACAGAGGAATGGAAACTATATTCATGCTTGTAAAATGCAATATTTTGCTCTGTGCCACAGGGAGACTTTTCTTCCATGCATGTTTTTAAAGTTATTCTTATCCAGATTTAATGCTTAATATAATTTCATTTCTTCAACTTTCACACAGAAATTACATTTTGAAAAAGAAACAAAAAAAATTACCATTTTCGATTTCAAATATCAACTTTATTTTAACCTCATTTTGACCTGGCTTTTTAGTGTAGAAGGTTTAATATAAAGGTTAAGGTTTCTCTCTAAATTATTTTCCCCCTTTACCAATGAACAAGAAGAAAGGTTAAAAAGGGAGAACGTTAGAGAAGGAACAACTGTTCTTAATTAAAATTAAATCAATGAAAGATGTGTTTTCCCCATTTTCCATATTATGCTATTACATTCTGAATGAGAAATATTAGGAAACATCTGCAAAGCAAGGAAAAGCAAGAGAGAGTATAAAATCAGTTTTTCACACTGAAAACAGAACAAAGGCACAAATCAAAATGTCATAACCAAGAAACTTTTAATTGCATATTTCTGTATTAGCAAAGAATATTTTCAAAGGAATTTGAACAAATTGCAGTGTAATATTATTCTACACAACATAAGTGTGATTAGTAAGGCCAAAACATTCACTAGGAATTTAGATGCAGACGTAAGGCCTGGAATCCAGACATAAACTCTTTAGAATCCTGCAATTATTTCAGTTAATACTTTATTTGATATTCTGGAAGTACTACTACATAAAGCACTGACACAATTTTTTGGTTTTTAATCATATTCAAAGAGGCAGAACTGCAGAAGACTTTTTGTGAAACTTTAAAGCTAAACTACTCAGAGTAGATATCATATGCCTGATAAAACAAATGTACTTGTTATTTTTTTGTCCTTGTCAAGAGATAAAATATTTTATCATCAATATAGAAATTTGGAAGAGTATTTTTTCCTTAGAAAGTGTAATAGAAGTTAAACATGATAGTGATTCTTTTTGTTGCTGTTGTGTGCTTTGAAGTCACTGGGATTTAATCATATGCTTCAAGTTAAGCTCATGATAACCTGCAGCTCTATGATAAGAGCCTCTTTAAATTAATAATCTTATTAATGAGAATATATATGAGCCACATATGCAGAATGTTCATCTCCACTCAGGCTCCACTGAACAGAAATCTGAATGACATTCGACTGCTGTTTTCTGGAGTCATCCCTCACCTTGCATATTTTATCTAGCAATCTGCTCTAAAATGATAATGGACCTGTGGTTCTAGACAACAGACTTTACTTTTCGTATAGAAGGAATGAACACAGATATTGAATGCTTTAAAATATGACTATACTAAGTGTTAACATGGGCCTTCAGGTAAGAAAGATAATAGGGCCACTTGCGATAATGGTCGCAGAGTAGTAGGTATCATGACGTATACGTATTACAGATCCCAGCTTTGTACATAGAATAGAACTGAGTCATGTTCTGCTACTGTTTTTAAAAATATAAACCAGACAGATGATGCGGGTTACAGTGATTAAATGATGCTTAATATTTTTAAAAAATACTTCTGTAGGAGTGCTATGAAAACTTGACATAATTCATTATACATTATGCAAATAACTGTTAAAATTGTTATCCTAAAACTGCATAGTTCAACATTTGATTTTGTGTAAGAAAATGGATTGGCTGCTTCTGGCAATGTTAATGTAATTACCACTGCCTTAATTTGTAGCATGAAGATCTGCAAGGCTGTGTCCCGTGATAGTTGCCATGTTGTTTTACCACTGTTAAATTGTAATTATAGCTTTGGAAAACCATATGTTTGGGGAGGTTAACAGTGACAGCAGAATCTTGTCAAAATGCTGGTTGCTTAGCTACAACTAGATGGAACAAACTACTAGTAGAACTGTAAAAACATTTGTTTTCCAAGGAGTATCTTTAAATGACATAACAACTGTGTTGTGACTGTTACTGCTGGTTTTTCTACAGTTGCTAACAGGCTGTCAGGAGAAGTGTTACAAAACTCCGGTTGAGATGTAAGGAGTCAACGTCAGGGAAAGCAGACCTCCAGGAAGTCTTTGTCCCTAACCTGACTTTGTGGCAGTGGTTACTGAATTTCTCTTTTTCCAGAGAAAAAGAAAGTTTGCAGATAATGCAAGCTGGTGTGGGTTTTTTTTGGTGGTGGGTTTTTTGGTTTTATTTCCAGATTAGAAAATGTGGAAAATATTATTAGTTTGCACTAAAAGATTTTTTCTTTAAATTTTTTTTATTTCAAATTGAAAAATTGAAAAGTGATGTTATGCAAAATTAGGTGATCTTGTATTTGAAAATTTCCTCTGTTTTCAGTTTTTAACATTACAAAAAAAAACACCCAAAACCACAAACTGTAA
This sequence comes from Aramus guarauna, assembly GCA_013400195.1. NCBI lineage: Eukaryota > Metazoa > Chordata > Aves > Gruiformes > Aramidae > Aramus > Aramus guarauna. Next base: position 11,468 of record VXBL01002526.1, on the reverse strand, counting down.
AATTACCTAGATATTTTTTAATTAACTAAACCTTATTGGCTGATGCAAAGACATTTTCCCCTCTTGTATGACTCACCTAGCATCCAAAAAGTTTACATGGCAAACCGAACTTTAATTTTAAGATTAAAATTGCCTACAAATCATTCTTTTTCCTTACAGGTCAACGCACAAATCTGAAACAAGTGTCACTGACAGACTGAATTATTTAGAGTCTGTAAGTTCTGATCCACAGCTTTCTCCCTGGGAGTGACTTTGTATCCCACACATAATTTTAGCAAAAGACCACTAGGTATTGAATTAATGCAAGAAGTTTGAATTGCTGCTTACAGACTCCCTATTCTTTTACCATAAAGAATATGCAAATGTTTGATTAATCAGGGTCTGCTCTATCTCTTGTCAATGACTTATTTAAGCCAAACATCTCATTTCAAATTTTAGTTTTAATGATCTCCTCCTTGTAATATTATTATTAAACTGTAATGAAAATTAAACTGAGACAAGATAATTATTTAAATGTGAGCAACTACTAAATAAAACTTTCAGTCTTCCATTATAAAGCCTTTTAGAGCTTGCTTATAACTTGAACACTGGCAGTTCATTCCTTAGCCGAATGTTAATTTCTTTCATCAGACCAATTTTACTGTATGAAAACAAATTAATATATTGGTGTCTTATTAAACCATTAGACTGAAATTCTATGGCTGTACACCAGTGAAAATTTAGGAAATGAAGATACAGGAGTATTCAAACAGTTATCAGTGCAATAACACTCTCATAATCTTACAACTTTTTCTCTCTAGTCATTTAATTCTAAACACCCTTTGTTGGCCAGTTCTGGGAAATGTTTCTTCCTCTCTTTTCTGCAAAGCTCCAAATATGATTTTTGCCATCTCTTCTGCTCCATTAGGTTTACAGGATAGCCTAATATTAGCAGCAAAATTTCCAGTATTCTGATGTCTCCCTTTTGGCAATGATTATAGTACTTAATTTCCTGAGAGGAGAATGACACTGTGTTCATTGGAAGGATCATGCACATTTTTCTCCTTTAATTCAGCAGACTTAGTTTTTAAGTCTATAACATCAGAAACTTTTCTGTGGGTCTGAGAGCTCCAATATAGATAATATTTTCTTATACCGTATCCTATCATATTTTAATTAATAAGGATGCCTCACATGGACAAATGTTTCAGTGTTAGGCAGCAGGCTTGAGTCTGTTCCATATTTTGACTAGTATAGTCTCAATAAAAAAAACCCCAAACACATGAACAAAATAGTAGGCAATGTTAAAGTTTTGTCACTCCTTCCTACATGGATGCCCCTATCAAACTTCAATTTCTTAAATGTAACTTCTGGCAATATTCTTCATTATCGATGAAGATTTATACACCTTTTGTTGTGCAAACAGGAACATTATGAAAACCACTTTGATGTACAGTCCTCTGTGGAAGAAAGAGTGGCTAACCAAAGCTGATTAAAAAAAATACTGTTATTTCCATTTACCATTTGACAATTGTCCATCAGACAACTTCTTACCATTGATTGGTAAAGAGCCCATGCTGTGAAGGAGCCTACTTAACTTCTTCCAGGCTGCCAAGTGATAGAATTCTTCGTAGTCTGAGCTTAATGATGACATTGATAAAAATGTTAATATATGTAGATTTATCAGGACATGACGATTATGGTGATAAGGCCTCATGATTGGAACTTCCAGAGTAAATGTACTGAAATGATAAATGCATATTTCCCAGTCCAAGGAAATGGATTCAATATTGCAGTTAATGTTTCATACAGCCCAACTTCATTAAGCACAACTCAGCTAATGACATCATGAATTTGCTTCATTTTATCAAATTGCATTAATTAGGGAAATGCATCGAAAACTGATTGTGAATAAATTTGCTTTTCCCTGAAATAACTAAAAAAAGGGGTAATTGGATTAATTTGTCCCTTTCCCCCACTATTAACTTGGAGCATGATGATTCTTTCTCAACTTTATGGTATGAACTACTTTGTGTTTAACATGATTCTCATTAACCAGTTTAATTGTAGGGGTTTTTAGCGGGAACACTCACAGGCTGGACCAACGCCAGCTCGTTCCTTTCCAATCATATAAAATGCCATCTCTCCAGGGATACAGGCCTTTAACAAAAGCCTGTGTTACCATTATTCTTTATAATGTTAAGAGAAGCAATCAACAAGGTCTTGCCATGGTTCCTTAAATTATTCACGCCTGATCCATTGTATCAGACTACAACATTTACTGCAAAGTTGTTGTCCTCTGAGTTCTGATTGTGATAATGGGACTCTGCAGGATACGTATGATTCATAGTGATGTCTCTGAGCTCTTAAAAACATTGTTGTGTTGCATTTAATTATAGGAACAGATTCTACAAACAGTTGAAAATCACATAATTTGCATGTAATTATGGGTATTATGTAGATTGGAAAGGGATAGGTGGCTTTAATTATGCAGAAATAGTAGGTCTTTCCAGTTTTAACCTTCTGTTGTCCAGTATTCCTAGAAATTATAAGTTTAAGTTCACATTAAAAATCAACTTTAAAATCATGCTGAGAAACAGCTGCTATTGTACTTTTCTGTGTTCTGTGTCAAAAAGCTCTTGCTCTTTAGGGGAATGGCTACCAGTGGATTAGTGGTAAAGGTATTACACTGAAGAGACAAACAAATGAATGCTACATAACAATCCCTGCTATTAATAGATCACTTCTATTTAATTAAAAACAAACTACTGGTAACTTTTTCAAATATCAAAGTTTCCAAGAAATATTAATCTTTACCTAGCTGGAATGTTGGCCCATACCTGTATTAGAAAACAAAGTTTTCCAATGGTGTGTTGTTCAGGTGAGCTTCCAAATAGTCGTATAAATCTGTCTACAGCATGGGTGCGAACACATCTGACCCAGGGCTGGTAATGATAGCCGGAACCAGAAGCAGCGGGTGCATGGTGCAGAGCTCCCCGAGCTGACTGGATGTGAATCAGCTCGGGTCTGACCGCAGGCTAAGCCCCATTTGTGCAGCAGTGCATTCAAGCTAATAAAGATAGCTGCGAAGCAGAGCTTGTTAGGTCAGCCGTAGAGCTGATCCGCACCATGTGGATTTACTCAGTTGCATCTCTGCTAGCTCAGGAATCTATTCACCATAGCGCATGCATGGCAGAGACAGGCTCATAAATAAGCTATTCCATCTGGAGACTATGGGCGAACATATAGCATTAACTTGGCTTTGTAAATTCCTCGGCTAACGAGAGCAAACGCACACCCCAGTGATCTGGGAGAAAGCCTGCCCCATGGTGAATGCGAAAGGGCCACTTACAGCCAAACGGAGCCTGCAGTGACAGTCTCTTCTGCAAATTTATGTTGTTTCTGGAGGATTAGATAGGTCACAGGTTAAGCATTTGCTGCAAGGAGACTTTATATATAACCAGGAAAGTGCTTATATGCCTAGGCAGCCCTTACAGCAACATAATGGTACTAACACTGCAGTCAGTTGAACTGACTGTACTAGTTTAATTGGGCGGAGGTTCCTATTCTGAAACAAGTGAGCTTTCATTCTAGTATAGGAAGTTTTACAAGTACAGATATACTGGTTTAGATTCACACATTTGCTAATGTGTGAAAGATCTAAAAAACAGAGCTTTCGCCTTTTTATCATGCTGAAATTAGGAACATTTGAATTCCTAGGAAAAATTTTCAGAATTAGTAAATTTGCTTCAACTTTTCAACTCCTTTCAAAAAAACAACAAACAAACAAACAAACAACAACAAAACCCCCAAACCCCTGTGAATATGTGTTTCTTCATAAGCTTTGTTCTTTAGCTGAAGCTAACCAGTGAAGTCGCTTTTACAACCTTTTCACAGTTTGGAAGTTGTTAAGCAGCAGGCCATTATCAGCACAAAAAGCTTTTCCAGTGCTGACCTTTCTTAAAGCACAAATTCCACAAGTGACTTCTGGTATGCTATGATGTCAACCTATTTCTCCAGACTGCTTTAAAGTAGAAAGAGGAGAACTCAGCTTTAGGACATGACTATGGATGCATATATTGCTAGGAATTTTTCTTTAATATTATTTGTATTTATATGGTTTTAATATAAATTATACAAATTCCCACAACCACTGGCATATTTGTAAAAGGTATATTTTCTGAAAGCCTCTGATTCTTTGTCCAAAATAGACAATATGTATCCCACTATCAACTTGTCCATCAGCACAGGATTACTCATAGGCTAGTACCTACTATTTATTTTATCAAATGTACTAATTTGTGGTTGAAATAGAGTATATTTTCTAAATGGTCATTCTACTTATTGCATCTTCAAACAATATGTTTCATTGTTAATTATCCTGATTGCAAAAAAGAAGTTGCATCTTATTTCTGTTTTTACTTCATATGACTTCTGTGAAACTTAATTAAACAAAGATGCATAAAAGTAGCAGCAATCATTTCTAGTCCTAGAGAAAACTATAGTAAGAAAAACTTGTCATATCTCTGTGGTTCAATTATCGCCGTGTCTAAATCACTATGAATTTTTCATGAGAGTGAGGGCCACATGGGTTCTCAGTTTCCAAACTCTTTTTAGTAGAGACAATGCTTCAGAAAGCATGAAAATGTTGAAAAAAATATTCTGGAAATACCAGGGAGGAGGACAAGATGGATTACAGAATAGTTAAAGTGGTCAGAAAAACCTGGTCAGAAATAAACACCATGACCAAAAGCAAAACAGAAAACAAATGGAAAGGCAGGGGAGGAGAGTGGGGGGTGGGTGGGTGGAGTCAGATCCTAAACATACATAAAAAAGAATATTCTGTTGTTGTTGTTGTGTCAAATACCTCAGAGCTAATTTTGTTATAATGATGCACCTATCTCTGTCAAATGCTTCTGTGAAATATTATGAGATCCTCTGAGAATACCCGTTGTCCCTGAAACTATACCAGTTGATATCAGTTGTAATTCCTATACTTCTTCATGTTAGAAATGTGTACAATTATACTGAGAATTGTGTGATACAGGGTTGTGTGATAATAGGGTTATATGTTAAGTTATGCAATTAATTATGCACTTAGCCCTGCAAAGCAGTACCATCAGCTTCCATTAACTATACTCATGCCTTGAATTCTTGAACAGCAATGCACAAGATACAATGAAAAACTGTTTAACGTTGTGCTGAATTTTCTTTTTTTTCTAGATGCAACCATATTTGAGAAAAAAAAAAAAATTATAAAATATTTATCCTAACATTCAAAACCCCACAGTGCTGAATCAAACTTTTCTGAAACAGCATGTCCAGGTAGGGATGCTTCCAGAAGTGTTGATTCACCTTTTTTTCAAGTTACAGTTTATCCAGCTGTCATAGGATAAACATAAAATTACAAAAAGAAAGAGAAAACTAATATATCCCTATTCTATTCTAATACCTATTCTAATAGGTATTCCATTATTCATATGAATGTGGGCAACTAGGTTAATAAGGAAATAGCAGAAGGAAGGATGGGAAAAGATCTTCCTAATGATTTAATACCAGAACTCTAAATCAGGTGCCATCTAGCCCAGAACTCAGTCATTTATCAGCTATATTCTTAGCANTCTGGACTCACTCCAACAGATCCATGTCCTTCTTATGTTGGGGCCCCCAGAAATGAACACAGGTAGGGTTTCACAAGAGTGAAGTAGAGAGGCAGAATCATCTCCTTTGACCTGCTGGTCATTCCTCTTTTGATGCTGCATCATTCTGAAATGCTGCTGCTGACCAGTGCCACCAAAGTCCAGGCAACTTTCAACATCTATCTCACAGAGCCTTTCACACAATTGAGAACAGTTTTACCAATCTTTTGATAAAATCCTTGGCATTTTGTTTCTTGCCCAGTCCCTATCCAAAGTTGCACACTGTAACTGTAGTCAAAAATAAAATGAGAAGAACTGATGTTCAATCTGTCTATCTGTTCATTTCTTGAAGTTAGTCCTTTGCTGGGAAAGTTTTACTGACTGTCAGAATACTCAGTACATTGAGACAAACTGTACTCATCCTTATGTTGGAGGCATTCTTTGTGTGTGTGTGTGTAAATGACTAGAAACTGTAGACAGTCAAATTCAGTGATGCTTCATCCCAAGTGAGTTGATGTTACCTTATCTCATGCACTGGTGATAACCACTCGGTCTTTTTATTGCTTATTGGTCGAAATACTACTTATCTGTAGAAAATCTAACCTCTTCCACTCAGGATCCTAAGAGCCACCCCTCACCAAAAGGACAGTAATTATGTCACTCTTCCTATGAGACATGAAAACATCCACTTTCAGATGAAACCAGGCAAAAGAAGAAGCCAGGTCTTTCACATTCTTGGTGAATGATCTGGTCCTGGGGTAAATGATGCCTCAGTGGGGCTAAAAAAGTTTAACAACTTCTGTCTTCCCTTTGTCTACAGCTGTATGACAAAAGACTGACCTCATCAGACACCTACCACTAGGATACCCCTGGCTATGAGTACCACATAGGTACTTTCTTGCTGCCTAGAGCGCTTCAGTGCCCTTCACTTCTCTCCTGATGTTTTGAACTGTCTACATCACAGACAGCTCTGGCATGGCTGGTAAGGTTGTGAATCCCAGCTGTGCCTTTTTTAGGTGCCACTGGTTGCCATCTCAGAGTTGTTTGCTGTCCAAAAGAAATGCTTTATAATACAAGTCCACATCTCTTCACAAGTGTATCCTGGGAAGATTTTAATGTCCATATGTCTACATGACGTATCACAGTTAAGATATGGTTCACAAAAGGGTTCCAGCTAGTGCAGAACTTAACAATTCCTGTTGTACCCTGAAGTAATGCATGTTTCATAAAATCCCAGTGAGATGTGTATGCAAATCATGATAGCCAAACACTTCAAATGATGAACCTGAAACTTGCTTGTAATGTAGTTTTCAGACTGTAGTGAAACCCAAACTACGTGCAAGATTTTTCTAGCTATTTTCCATATGTACCAGTGGCTACCTCTATTAGATACTATGTCCATTTTAAGGACCAGCAATTCTATGGTAAGAAACAGGGTTTCCAATCCATGCCTGATTGGAAACAGCATGCATTTCATACAAAAGTTTAAGATATCGTGAGATGTATAACTGCAGAAGGCAGTTATATCAGAGAAAATAATGGTGCCATTAACAGCCTAGAGAGAGTGAGCATCACTGTTCTGTCTGATAATTTTAATTCATTTTAGACTGGACAATGAAACTGTAAGAAGGAATATACATGGCAGTGAGACCCTCCTGGACAGGGAAAAGATACCAACTGATCTGTGAGCACACTAAAAGCTTATTACCTTCATTAGGCTATGCACAGCAATGGCAGTACTTGAGCCTCAGATATTGTCTCCTCCCACCACCCTTCACCCATGGCCAAAACTATAATGAAGAAAGGTAAATAGATGACATGAAGAAAGAAGTCACTATCTCCAAAACACTTCAGAACAGGTAAGTAGGAGAAGAAGGGGAAACAAAGTACTTTCTTAATTAGGCCTAGTTGAGATCACTCCTTTTTTGGACTGGGAGCCTCTCCTAAGGCCCACGCTTAGCTTGCTCAGCTAGCTGAGCATTTCACACAGTATCGCACATGTAGGAGAAAGTTAGCACCAAAATTCTTAAATGAAAGTAGGTACAGCTTACTCTGTAGGGATGCTTTGTATTTGAAAACCAAGTGATTCAGCTGTGAATGAGAAACAAATTTATCTTAATGTATCGTGTTATGGTCTTTATTCACAGAAGTGAAAGTTATAAAACATCTTCTCCATAGTAAACAGTCATGTGTTTGAATTGCTCTTTCACTGTTTAATCCCAGTACTAAATACAAGGCAGTGTTTTATTACCTAGTCTGGGAACCCTCCATTACCACAGTTGTTGCAGTGCTTCTCTTTTGTATGTGGGAAAGCCTCTCCATCATGTAAAAATTCCCACCCCGGCAGGATCGAGGAGAGAATCAGAAGACTGAAAATGAGAAAACTCATGGCTTGAGATAAAGACCGTTTATTAGGTAAAGCAAAACAAGGAATTCATTCACCACTTCCCATGGGCAGGCAGGTGTTCAGCCATCTCCAAGAAAGAAGGGCTCCATCATGTATAACGGTTACTTGGGAAGACAAATGCCATCACTCCAAATGTCACCCCCCTCTTTCTTCTTCTTCCCCCAGCTTTACATGCTAAGCATGATGTCACATGCTATGGAATATCCATTTGGTCAGTTGGGGTCATCTGTCCTGGTTGTGTCCTGTCCTACCTTCTTGTGTACCCCCAGCCTACTTGCTGGTGGGGTGGTGTGAGAAGCAGAAAAGGCCTTGACTCTGTGCAAGCACTGCTCAGCAATAACTAAGACATCTCTGTGCTATCAACACTGTTTTCAGCACAAATCCAAAACACAGCCCCATACTAGCTACTGTGATGAAAATTAATTCTATCCCAGCCAAAACCATCACAGAAAGCTTTTTAAATTGGTTGCAAGTTTAATAGATTCAGGTATCTTCCATTTATTTCAGAAAAAAAACTCCATCAAAAAACCTAAAACAGGGATTGTTTTTAAAAAAGGAGCTTGAAAGTTCACATTTCTCATCTTTCTTGATACACAGAAGATGAGTCTAAAGCTAAATCATTAGGTAATTATAACTGTTTAACTCTTCAGTTCTGTGAATCCTCCATGTGCACCTTTTTTTCACAGTGTTTCTTGTCACCCAAATAAAAAGATGACAAAATTCCCTGATAATATATTTGGAGGCTTATCATCAGGAGGATTAGATCCCTGATGCTTTTTGAGAGGAGTCTACTTAAGATCTTGACAAGTATGATCATTCCCATGATATAGAGTCTGAAACATTTGGTTGAACACCTTTTTGTCTTTGGAAAGAAGTGGAGTAATGTATTCATATCATCCAGAGAAAATGAAATATATTCTCTTCTATTAGTAGCTCAGGAGGATGATTAACAGCAACCATTAAATAAGTTAAACATTTTTAAATCACAGGACTGGATCATTGAAGAGAATTGGCTGTGAACTACTGATCTTGAATCAGAGCTACTAACTGGCCTCATTCATTTGAAATGACACAGAAAAAGAGAGAGCTGGGTGTATTGCTCAATCACAGAATGCCTATGAGCCAGTGATCCAGTGCATCTTGCAGGGAAAAAAAAAAAAAAAAATCCAATCTTCAACTGATGTATTTCCAGTTAAAAAATGAAAAATAAAATACAGCACACACATTGCTAAATACTGAGTATAGCTCAGTCACACACAAGAAAACATACTGAAAAGTGGAACAGGTGGAGAGAAAAGCTAATACTATGATCAGCAGAACTGGAAATTTGCTTTGATTAGATTATCAAATAGTACCTTGCTGAGCCTGGCAAAAGAAAAGATGAAGGACATATGACTGTGGTATTTAAAACAGTATAAATACTTCAGAGGAGAAGAGTAGGGTAAATACTTTGGGAAAGAGTTTGACCATTGACAATAAATTATAATCTTGGCCTAAAAGTAAGCATACACAAGCTGGTTATGGGGAAAATTGGGCACAAATCTCTAATAAAAGTAATGAGAGCAAAGACCCAAATTGGTTTTAAGCTGGCAATCAATATATGTACATAAGCACTGTATAGTTTGATTGCATGTGACAGCTGGAAGTGGCCAAGGATATTCCTTCCAGTCCTCTACTATTTACTTGTTCAAAGTATTAAGACAATTGGTATTTTTTTGTTGCACCAAAATTTAAGAAAGTTTAAGAATGTGAACTTGGGAAGCACTGATAGGGTAGCTTGGTTTTCATCTTAGGCATGGATAGAGAATAATATGGAATAAAATCAGTAGAGATAGTAGCATAATTAATGCAATTAGTATAGTTTTATAATAAATACCTCTTATCAAACAAATGGTGTCTTTCTAATGAGATTACATTTGGCTTAGGATAGTAACTAGGACGTTATAAATAGTTAATGATAGAACACAAAGATGTTTGTCTTTAGATACCATAGCGCAGTACTATGAATATGGCACTGTACAAAATTCACAAACCCCATATTCAATATATTAAAAACTGATTAGTTGAGTGCTTATAGTTTACTGTAAGTACTTATACCGTGCTTATAGTTTATAGACTCTCCTTCTGTGTGCATCCATCAGAGACCAATGTTCTCCAGTGTCTTTATCAATGTTCTAGAAGAAAATATAAAATCAATAGAGATAAATTTGTGGGTGACATGAACATTGGTAGAGCAGAAAATAATAGTAAAGGCAGGTTAGCAATAAAGATTGCTATGCGTCATTTGGTAAAGAGATGGTAAGGTTAATTTGAACATAAACAAGGTCATATAATAAGAAAAAGGTAATGTACATAATATTTATAGAGTGGGAAATAGTTATGTGGAAAACATTGACTTGGAAAAAGCCTTAGAGTAAATCTGAATGAAAATAGATTTGTGAATTTGTTATTTTTTATAACCTAACCTATATATTGATATAAAATAATCTGAAATATTTTCAGTGTTACTTCACTTCCAAGTTTGAAATAAAAGGGATTTTTAATTGATTAGAATGTTTGGTTTCAAGGAAATAAAAAGTATTAAACATGTCAGAGGAAAGTTTTGAATGAAACATTGTTTTTAAACTAATTTTAAACTAATGCCAAGCTGGCAAAGAGGGCTTTAAACTAAAGATGCTGGGGAAGGGGAACCTCAATCCATCCCACTCCTACCAGTTTGATGCCAGCGCCAGTAAATAGATGCCCAGAGCAGGGAGAAGGATCACAGGTCAGCAGGAGAGCACCTGAACTGCAGCACAGAGGAATTCCAGCCACTCCAGCCAGCAAGTCAGCTTCACCGGGGGCACAACTTAAATGCTTCTATGCAAACACACGTCAGACACGTGCACATGCCTGCAGGGCCTGTGATCTCATTTTGCAAGTTTGAAACTGGAGAGGATAAAGTTCAGACATTATGCTGCTCTGTTAGCTGCTCTTGAAAGTTTCTCTGAATTGATCTGGACACATTAACACTGTGGACATGCTCATGCTTGAAACCTTGCTGCAGGATCTTCCAGCATCATCATTAAGCCTCTCTAAAATTCAATGCCCTGTGCATGAAGACATGCTGCCTTGTGTGTTAGGCTGTTACTGAAAGACATCAGATGGCTTTGTAAACAACTGCTATTTCTAAGCAAATTCTTTTACCTTCCAGGAGATGCCCTTCTGTCCTGGGTCTGGCTAGGCTAGAGTTAATTTCACCAGGAGCCAGGCCAGGTGAGCCAGGCTGGCCGGGGGCTATTCCATAGCATGTGACGTCATGCTCACCACAAAAGGGGGTTAGTCGGGGAGGTGTGGGTTCTGTGGATTCGGCGTGGCTCCCAGGCGGGCTGAGCATCCGGTCAGCCATCGGATCAGTAAATTGTTTTCTGTTATCACAGAAACAGCAAGCTTTTGAACAAATT
>VXBL01002525.1:1147981-1222684 GCA_013400195.1 Aramus guarauna | reverse complement strand
AGGGCATGGAGCTGTTGGAGCAAGTCCAGGGGAGGGCCATGAAGATGATCAGAGGGCTGGAGCACCTCTCCTCTGAAGACAGGCTGAGAGAGCTGGAATTGTTGAGCCCGGAGAAGAGAAGGCTCTGGGGAAACCTTACACCAGCCTTCCAGTACCTAAAGGGGGCCTACGGGAAATCTGGAGAGGGACTGGCTACAAGGGCATGGAGTGACAGGACAAGGGGTGATGGCTTTAAGCTGAAGGAGAGGAGATTTAGATTAGGTATTAGGAAGAAATTTTTTACTGTGAGGGTGGTGAGGCACTGGAACAGGTTGCCCAGAGAAGCTGTGGCTGCCCCCTCCCTGGAAGCACTCAAGGCCAGGTTGGATGGGGCTTTGGGCAACCTGGTCTAGTGGAGGTTGTCCCTGCCCATGGCAGGGGGGTTGGAACTACATGATCTTTAAGGTCCCTTCCAATCCAAACCATTCCATGATTCTATGAATGTATGAAATACGTGTATGTCGTATGAGCCATATCTTGTAAAACAAGTTACTGTTAAAGCATAGAACAGAGATAATGCTTGCATTTTATAGTGTGTAGTAAAAAGATGATTCCATCTTTTTGAATATCAGGTTAAAGGAGAGAAGCTCTCTCAAGGGAGGTCTTGGAAAATCACGCGTGCTGAAGCAATGAAAGAAAAGCAACCTGCAGTATCTGAAGCAGTTGATGAGCCCTATCGGATAAAATTAGAAGTGAAAGGCTGGCTGCAAGTCACTAATAACTCTTGCGAGTGCTATCTTGCTAGACTGACCTGAGAAGAAATGCCAGAATATAGAATGATGTGTAAGGTAGGGATGCATTTATGACTCCTGAAAGGGAAATGAGACAGTTACTGGAACAAAATAGGACCAGGAGAAAAATGGGTTTTGAGGAGAATAAATCCCATGAAGAATGAAGGTTGTAATTCCAAACAGGAAGGCAGTTCAGTATTCAGACTGACTTCAAAAAATATAAAAAAAATAAGAAACTGGATAAAAATCAAAATGGACAAAGGGAAGGACAGTGAGGACAGTAAGTTGAAATAGGTTGTGTCTTAATTTTTCTTTTGCTTGGTGAAAGTGTGACATGCCCTGCCATTAGTTTATCTGAGTACTGCTCTAAGTTGTGTCATTTAATTCTTTCTGTGGTTCCAGAGCTCTATCAGCCAGCAACCTACCAAGTATCAGAAGATGGCTCATTTGAAATTGTGGATGAGAAGAATGCAGATAAGGTACAGAGTATATAAAGAACACAGTCAATACAGCCAAGATAGTTTTGGACACTGCTGAGCCCTCGAACTGAGCACGTTGATTGATATTTAGAAATCCTTCATTACTGGAAACAGAATGCCCAGATGTTTCACTTGTATTTTACTATTCGTAAAGGATACCCAGCTTCCAGAGAAGATTTTTACTGCACCCTTGAAACCATTGATATCATAAGCTGTCTGCCTTGCACCAAACTTAAACAGATCATATAAAGGACTATTAAATAACAATAAAGGAATTGATTTCATTAAGGCTGAAATAAACTCCTCTGCATTCACTTTCTTTGGCCCTCTACTCAGGGCTAGATTTTGCTCTACAGGAGTATCACCCAGTGCAATAAAACGTATCTGTCTCAATGAATAAATTGTATTTTCTTAGTAGTAGCAATATTTATTTGATTAGAATGTATAGATCTAGAGGCAATGGACAACAAGTCCCTAGCCTTTTGCATCTAATCTCTCTCCTTTTGCCTCTGTAATGTGTGACAAATGCTACAGCTGAACTTGGGGTAGGGCTTTTTCTCTGTTTCCAGAGCGGTGCACATGTAATCTTGTGGGAGCATTCCTGTAACGCAGTACGGTGGAGGGCTGAGGTTTATAATTATGTAGAGCACAGAACAAATGAATACAGGCAAGTGGGATTTCCCAGCAGGAAGTGGGGCTTTAACTGCTGGGAATAAAATTAGACCAGAGAGCTTTTTAAGAAGAAAGGAATTTCTAAAAAGAGTGGTACAGATAAAATACTCACGTACTGAATGTAGGAGGAACAAGTGACTTAAGGGGCTGGAGGTGTTCTGAAAATATGCCATGAGACTGAAATTTCATGGCTGACATTTAGCACGTTTTCCCTAATTAGGAATGCTTTACTGAAGGAGCAAATTTTTTGCATCCTTGACCTATTCCGAGTTGAGTGTGGAAATCCGTGTAGCTGTACATGTTTTGCTAGGCAAAATACATGTTTTGTAACCTAGTAAGTTTGGTTATCAGTTGTTTTTCTGGAAGCTTGCTGGAATTTTTTGCCAGGGTCAGTACCATATATGTAGTCTTTTGCTTTTAGGTGCCCTGGATCCCCTTGGACCCATTGAACCCAAATCTGGAACAGTATCCAGAATATGCTCAGGCAAAACCTTTGCAGTGTACAGTGAAAGCTGGTGAGATGTTATACCTTCCTTCTCTCTGGTTCCATCACGTTCAGCAATCTCATGGCTGTATAGCAGGTAAAATACACAGTCTTTCCAGATACGTTTCTGAACTGTGGCGGGTGCGCAGCTAGAGCAAAACAGCTAGAGCAAAGCATAACAGGGACCAAAGGTCCCTTTAAGATAATCTACCTCCCCTCAGGAGGAAATAGCTATCTCAGCAGATGGCACAGGGTCTTGCAGTCTCTTTTGCTTATATTTCATAGCATTGTTGACAAGTACTAGGGATGCAGCAGAAGAAAAATCTTTCTAGTCATCAAGTCTGGAGAAGGATAGTTAATTCAGTGATCATGATTCATTTTCTGTTTATAACACAGAGCTAAGCAGTTTGTCTGCCTAGCCTGCTAACTGCACATTGGTCATCTGCATACCTTTCACAAAGAAACTGCGTGTTGTGTGTGCCGTTATCACATCAGGTAAAAAGGATGTGGGAGAAGAAAAGGAAACCAGAAAGTGTATGAGTTTTAGACTTGGATATAGGCACAATGTGGAAGATACTGTGTTGTCACGTGAGCTGGAATCTGCTCCAACCCAGTCTCCTACCTTGCTAATAAGCCTATGCTTGACGTTTATCAAGTCTCATCACCTCTTTCCTTGTGGGATTTATCACCATCTCTCTCTATTTTCTGTCCTTCCCGAAGAGAGTTCTAGAATTTTGAGTGTTGCTCATTTGGTGCAGGTGGAGGGCTGGGGGGTGGTGCAAAGTATTATCATTATACCCTGTAAGTTTTGCAAGATTTGAGGAAGAGTTTTTTGCTGTTCTTTACCTGGAATAATCCTGTCTGCCCAGAAAGAGTAAATAGAGTATTTTGAACAACATAACATTAGTATTTGTGCAACACTGCAAATATTGCAAGCCTCCCCCCCCTCTTTTTTTTTTTTTCAGTATTTGTGATTCTGTGATAAAAAGACAAGCTACCATTAAAGCAGTATTTCTGAATCTATTTTCCCAGTACTGCTGCATCAGTCCTTAAAGATTTTTTGGAAAAAGTAGAGTTGTTTCCAGTTGCTAGTCCCTGGCCACCCTCTTTTTCTCTGCCCAGCAGAAATGCTAAAGAGTTGATGAGTTTATTTGGCCTTTAATCTGGTAACTGCACTACAGTCTGTATACACTTGAAAAATCAATATTCTCTGGGTCTGGTCCAGTGAATGTCTGAAGTGACAGCATATCCTCCTCCAAGAACTGCTGGTACAATATTATACTGCTTGGCTTATTTATTCTAGGAGAGGTACACTAAAATGAAATGAGAAGCAGAATTAAAGTGCTATTTAATTGATGTCCATTGTGAAGTCGTGGTGAATTTGCCATCCTTTACACACTCAGAGGAAGAGATATTCCTAGCCAGATATTAAACTTTGCAGTGTATTTGGTATTTTTTGGTCTAAATAGAAGCATACATTTTGTGCTGCTAAACATTTTGTCAGCTTCTGCTCCAAGGAATCTCCAGTATAGAGTCTGAAGAGGAGTTGGTTTGGATTAAGACAGAGTTGCATTGGCAGCACTATTAAAGAGCTCTGATGTTTGCTTACATTATTTTTGGCTGCAGTCAAAGATTTGCTCATTTCAAAGTTCAGTCAGTAATAAGGCAAAGCCTGTACTAGCTGAACTGTAGAAAACAGTCTATGAACATGTTTGTAAATCATTACATCCTAGCTTTAGAAATGTTTTTCCTTTTTCTTGTCTCCTCCAGTGAATTATTGGTACGACATGGAATATGACCTGAAGTACAGCTATTATCAACTACTAGATCGTCTCACAAAAACCCTGAAAGTGTTATAGCAGAGGTGGGAGACTCGAGCTTGTGATCTCTCTCTGATGTGATACAATCATCAGCATCTGTGGCTGGAGTACAAACATGATTCAAGTGAAAAGAACTGACTATGTCTGACTCTGCAACGTCTGACTCAACAATGTCTGTCAAACAGATCATGGCTATTTTGCTTGATTACAGAGTTGAGATCCATTGGCCAGATTTTTTGGCTTGTAAGTAAAAGGATTGATCATAGCATTTTTAGGTCTTTGCATGTTGCCTCAGTGACGGTGAGCAAAATAAAATTTGAAGGGAGGCGATCCAGGTTTTGGAAATCCCAAAGCAGAAGCCATGACGGTTCAGATCTACAGATTGTTTTCATAACAACCCAGTCAGACACGGAAGAATGTGTTCTGCCACCCACCTGTACGTCAGGCTGCATCAGTCCAACATGTGCATTCCGCTAAAGGCAAAAGTCCTGTCCGGTTGTAATTCACTAAGTTCAATGGCTGTGGTGTTTTGATGGTGAGAAATTACAACTTCTACAATAAAAGGTCAGTTTAAAAGCTTATTTCTGTACTTCTTTTTCAAATGATGTGATGGGTGGAGGACATCTAGGAGGACATGCAAAAGTCCTGGCTGGCTATGTTCCATGTTAAGCTACATGTTTTTATTGCTGGTTTTTATTTCTTTCCAGCATTGTATTTAAATGCAGCTGCATTCTCCTACACCCTGAGTGGAGATTTTAGATTTGCTTTGCCAGATCTACAGTCAATCTGCACATCACCTGTGGTCTCGTGGCATGACATGTGATTCTGTAGCTTGTAGGTTCATTGATTGTGTCATTCCTTTGCCATTAATTGCTGCCTAACAACATATAGTCAGATGAGTTGTGTGAACCAGGAGCCTGTTTCTGCAGCCTTAATTCCCATTTGTATTTCCACAGAACAGGGTAAGTCTACTCGTGTCTGAGACCCACAGGGTAGGACTAGAAGGCTGTTAAATAGGCAGACATTGCAAAAATGTAGCATTGTTGTTTATGAAAACCAAAAGTTGTTATTTACCATCAAATCTTCAAACAGTTCCTTAGAAACAGTAGCGATATGGGGGGAAAATTTATTTTCCATGTATTAATTAGGAAAATACAGATACCTTTTAGACAAGATTGATTACTGTGAAGAAAAAAGAGGATTCTTTTACTTTGTCTGTTTGGTTTTTTAAAGAAACACAGTTAAAGCATAAAGCATCATTTTACATTGTGGTGCTTGTCCAAAAATTGCTGAAAACTCAAGAGGGATTAAGGGTAAGCTTTGTTTCACAACTAGATTACGAAGTCACATTACTTCAGTCTTTCCAGTTTGTGTTCGCTGTGCCCTGGCAAAGGCGCCCAAGCCAGTTCTGCAGTTGAATCCGAACTTTCCCACAGTCAGGGAAAAAGTGATTTGAATATCTCTTTTCGTCACTTTGGGGTGTTTAATTTAGTCTCTGTAATCAAAAGTAAAACCGAACGCCAGGAACAAATGGCAGCTTGTGTTTATGCAAGTGGGCAGTGTTACTGTGCCACCTCTGAGCAGCGTGGGAGGCATGCTCTGAACTACATCTCCCAGCAGCCCGTGCTTGCTGGCTGAAGGAAGCAGTCACGCTTGTTCCTCCTGGACTTTGGGCAGAGATTTGAAGCTTGCGAAGCGACAGGCTCCTGACTTTCCTGTTTCACGCAGCCTGTGTCTAGCCACAAAAAAGGGCAGCTCCTCTCCCCACCAGCAGAGCTGGGATGGCAGTGCAGGTGACGGTTCTGCCTTCCTCCAGGTGTCTGTTCGATGACCCCGTGCAGATCCGTGTGGCGGGTCTCCTGCCGCAGCAGGCAGTCACCCTCCGAGCCAGCCTGGTGGATGAGAGCGGGGAGCTTTTCCAAGCCCATGCTCACTACAGAGCTGGGAGCAGCGGAGAGCTCGACCTCAGCCGCTCCCCAGCGCTGGGGGGCAGCTATTTGGGAGTGGAGCCGATGGGGCTGCTGTGGTCTCTGAAGTCTAAAGCGCCCTATAAGCGGCTGGCAAAGAGGAACGTCCTGACCCCTTTCTGTGTGGACTTGGAAGTGTATGAGGGCCATGGGGACATGAGCCGCTTGCTGGGAAAATGCACCAATGAACGATGGTTTTTAGGAGAGGGGGTGAAGAGGATTTCGGTCAGAGAAGGTCGTCTGAAGGCAACCCTCTTCCTCCCTCCTGGTGAGTTTTAATTCTGTTCTGGTTTTCCAGGAGTGAGTTACACCACGTGTTGTGCCCCGTGGCCCGGGGATGCACTTGGCAACACAGAGCAAAGCCTCAGCTAGTGGTTGCCTCAGCCTTGCTCAGTCCAGTTACTTGGATCCTCATAGCAGAGCAAGGAGGAGCAGGCATTGCCCAGGCGGCCAAGTGCCGAGGCAGGGAGGTGCAGGGAGAGCGGCAGTGGTGGTAACACGAGGCATGGCCTGTTTGCTCTAGTGGAGGGGGGTCAGGACCTCTCCTGCAGTGAGAGGTTTGGGGAAAAGTGTTTATTTCTTAGCTCTTCTGTTTAGCTGACAGGACAAAGAGGCCCCTGGTCTTTGGCAGAGCTGTGAGGTGTGACGGCTCCAGCCGTGGAGTAAGGAATGACGAGGTGTGGTGGGACCATTGGACTTGGGTTGCAGCCAGCCTAGGCTGCTCCAACAGCTGCCACGGATCTTCCTGCAGGCTCTGGACTTGTCTCTCTGTGTCTCTCTCTGGCTAAGAAAAAGCCAAAGAAAGAAGTGGCCAGATGGTTGAGCACTGTGACTGCGTGGGATACTTAGGAAGATGGGAGACAAATGAGAAAAGCAAGGTCTTTAATTAAACAGGTGTCATATTCCACAGCTCTGTATGGAGGCTGTGCTGAGACGGGATCCTGTGTAAAGCTGCTGTGAGCCCCAAACTGTTTATGTTCCTTGAGCAGTACTTAAACATGAATGTTTTGTAATGAATAAAAAGTCCCCTGCAGCTGCTGCGACACCAAATCTTGTAAGGGAAGTCTGTGATAAGAATGGGCAGAGCAGCAGCAGGAAAGGAATGTCCTGTGGCTGCAGGAGCAAAACTGAGAAGCCCAGGGGTAGTTACCCAGGTCAGACTGAAGTCTGAATTGGCGTAGGTCAGAGCTGGCATTTGTGGGCGCATTTCATAACTCAAGTGTTCCCTCCCTGGAAAACCTGCTAGCACAGTTCCTTAAAGAAGCGCAGCTCATGCAGCAATACTGTTTGTTCATCAATCCCCAATGGCCTGAGAACATCCAGGCCAATTTCAGCTGAAATTCCTAGTGGGAGAAGGATGCCCAACAGATGAACTTCCTGTACTGGGTTACTAAGAGGGAGAAGAAATATCCAAATGGGTGTCCTCACAGTGATTGTGTGTGTGCCTGAGAATGAAAACCTCCATGGAAAGCTTCAAAGTATGATTTCCTTTTAATATCTACTGTCCTGATATGTGCTGGGGTGGGTAGGCGGGTACTACTGAACCTGTAGAAACTTTTCTCTTTGAGTGTGTGTGTGTATATATATACACACACACACACGCCTTTCATTGCAGGACCTGGTCCATTCCCTGGACTTATTGATTTGTATGGATCTGGAGGAGGTCTTGTTGAATACAGAGCAAGTCTTCTGGCTAGCAGAGGCTTCGTGACTCTGGCTCTTGCTTACATGGCCTTTGAAGATCTCCCTGCTATGCCAGAGGTTATTGAACTGAGCTATTTTGAAGAAGCTGTAAACTTTTTGCGGAAGCAGCAGCAGGTAAGAGACAAATTGTGATGGTCATCCTATTGGAAACTATTTTCCAATTTTCTCATGTGAAGTGCTATCTCACTGAATGCAACTAAGTTTCTGAGATGTTAGAAGGGGACAGCATTGTCTGAAAGACAGTATGATCTGAGAGATGGAAGAAAGCATGTGCCTCAACTCTAATTTTGCAAGTAGTTGGATAGCTGGTTTTGCACAGCATCTTATGACAGTCCATAGTTTGTTGTGCAAACCAGTGTTTGTGTAAGATTAAATCAAAGCAGTTTCTGCTTAATTTTTTCCCTACTTGTGCATCTTTCAAGATTTTAGAAGCAAAAAAAATCCATTGACCTTTTTCTACTATTTCTGAATTGTTAAAGGCTTTTGATTCTGAGTAAGTTTCAGTAATAAAAACTGGAGGCAGTAATAAAACACTAACAACAGAATCCCTTACGGTTGTAACTCTGGAAAGTGTGCCATGTCTTAAGAAACTAGGGCTGTATTCGAACAAGTATTCGAACAGTTTATAGCGATATATCGTCATACTTAAAAAGATCAAGAGAAATCAAGTAGCATTTAAACTTTTAATGAAATGCTACTTAATGCGGCATTCATTTCACAAAGTTATTTATATTTTTGAGCACGTGGACACCAGGAATGTAGCCAGAGTGAGAGCAGAATACAGCCTTGCTTGTTTGTCTTGTTCCTCATAGAGCTCTGAAACTTCCAGAGTACCTTACATGACACACATTACGAAATGAATTTGGTGTGAAGAGGCTTCACTATAAATAAGTTGATTTAAACAGTTGTTTGGCTTACTCTGCCTCAGGTGTAATGAACCTTATGTGTTCCAAGACAAAAGAGAGAAGATCGAGGGTGTTTGGAGACAGGAGCAGTAAAAGATACAACACTGAAAGCAAGTGTGGAGCCAGGATTTGGAGGGAGCAGAGGGGTCACCAGGAAGACAAATGTTACAGGAGGAGAAATGTTGAGCTGTAGAATTCATAGTTGCTCTTGTGGAGGCTCAGCAAAGGGATAGATATGAGAGTGATGTAACCTGAATAGAGAGGGAAGGATAAAATATGGGTGGTCTTAGTTGGGTGGGGAGTGAGGAAGCAGAACTGGAGATGTTATGTCAGCCCAGGAAACGAGGAGTAGTTGATAATGGTTGTTTCATAACTGTGTTTCAGGTGAAAGATACTGGGATTGGCGTTTTGGGCTTGTCTAAAGGAGCTGATCTAGCCCTTTCCATGGCCACATTTCTACCAGGCATCAAGGCAGCTGTCAGCATATCTGGAAGTGGTTTTAATTCTTTCATTCCCCTGCAGGGGGATGGCTTCATTGTTCCTCCCCACCCATATGATTTGGGGAGGATGAAGATCAGTGATGAGTCTGGCCTAGCAGATTTTTCAGATATCCTAGATGATCACAGGGACCCAGCAACTTGGGATTGTCGCATTCCAATGGAGAGGTCCTTGGCCAAGTTCCTCTTCCTGTCAGGGCTGGATGACACGAACTGGAAAAGTGACCTCTATTGCCAGGATGCTGTTCAGCGCCTTCAGCAATATGGACGGGAAGTGGAGTTTTGCTCCTATTCTGGAGCAGGACACCTCTTGGAGCCACCATACTTGCCTCTCTGCCAGGCTTCCATCCACAAAGTGCTTGGGGTGTTTGTGCATTGGGGAGGGCAATGGAAGGAGCATGCCAAAGCCCAGGAAGATGCATGGCACAGGATACAGGCCTTTTTCTGGCAACACTTGATGGACTCAGACATCCCTAAGAGCAAGCTGTAGTGGAAGCTGTCAAAGATGCTGACCAGGGTTGGTATTTCAGCTCTCACTGAATCTTGGAAACTCACTGAAAGTTTCCTGGCCTGCCTTCCTCTAAGGCCCACTGTTGCATAGTTGTTTATTTTCATTCCCCAAATAATTTTCTGGTTTTTAATTGAATTTTATTTGTCTTCTGGCCCCAGCTGCACTGTAGATTGTCACCATCTGATCTGCCTCTGTGCTGTAGTCATCTGAGAAAACCCAGCATCATGTCATGCAAATTGCATTTGTACTGAGCTATCTTTGAGCTCAATCTCCAACCCTCTCCTCCTACTCTCCTAGGAGGAGTTTTCTATTGAATTGTTTAGTCTTGAACCTTTACCTAACCTAGCTGTAAACAGCACTTAGGACAACACTTTAGTACATTCACCTTTCCTCTTGGTATATCATTTTCTCAGGTTTCTTAGTAAAAAGGTTGCAGCAGTTCTAGTCTCAACTAAGTGAAGAAGCACTCTTCTGACTTATTCTGAAGTGCAGTGATAACACTTTTTTCTGATACTTCAAAAACCAGAAGTGAATCTTACCCAGGTTACACTGATTGTATCTCCTGATAACTCCAGACAAGTTACTTAACAGGGTGATGTTTCCACTGCACTACTCAATAAATACAATGTGTGTGTGTATATATAGTTTACTTGAAATTATCTGAATGAAGACTTCGACTGTCTTTATTCCTGTAAATACATAGGCAGCAATCCTTGTGTGGTCACAAGCTGTTGCTTTGCCTGGCTGAAGAGTTTATATACGGAAGTTCTTACCTCTTGTTGGTGAGAGAAGTGGTGGAATTTGCAGTGGGGCTCTGCACAGTGGTCAAGATGGGGGTGATATAGAGGTTCTAAGTACCTGCTTTTGAATGTTGAAAGTCAGTTTATCCCTGTTCTGGGAAGGAGGAAAACCACTGCTGCTGCTGAGTTCCCAGGAGCCCTGTGGAGTGGGCTGTCCCAGTGGTCTTGCCACTATAGCAGACAGCTGTGGGCTCAGCGACAGCTAGGAAATGCCACTCTTCAGAGAGGATTGACCTTGCCTTCTGGGGAGAATGTGCATGATCTCACCCTTGACTGAGGTCCAAACCTGCCATGAACGGCTGTGATCTACCTTGAGCATTTGTGGGATAGTGGCAAACAGCAGCTTGCTGTTTCTTGGCATTTTTCCAGATATCAAATCACATCAACTGAGCAAGTTTTGCCTCCTGGAGCAGTCAAGGCTCCCATTCTGACCACAGAAGCAAGCAGGAGCTCAGGTCTCTGCCTTTCACTGAGGAAGCAAAATCTTGCCTTTGAGAGAGGAGTTGTACCTGGTTTCCAATTCCCGCTGAGACACGAGCCCTGCAGGAACCTGGATCCTGCTGAGGGCAGAACCATGCCCTCAGTTTTCTTGCTTCAGGGAGCAATGGCTACTCAAAATGAACATGTTGGGCCTCAAAGGGCTGTAGGCTCTGTCATGCAATACATCTGATGCAGAGTGTGCCCCATCAGTTACTTTCCCAACCCTTCCTCAAAATGGTAGGTGGGTACCACTTAGTTCAAGGTGTGAGCAGTTAGAGTGGGGAGGTCTCACTCCTGCTCCCCTGTAATGGTCATCCATCAAAATTTCTGCTATTACCTCGTCATCATATCTGTTTGTCCCCTATGTGTCTATGTCCTGCATGGACTGTGGTTGTTCCAGATGTTACTGAGTGGGCAGGACCTGGCAGAAGAGCAACATGTAGCAACAAGGGAGGTCAAACACATTTAAGCAGTTCAATCTGAATAAAAGACATTTTCTTTTCCTTTTTTTTTTTTTTTTTTGAGTCAAAAAACCTGGGTTGTCCATCCACATTTGCCTCAGTCTCAGGGCACAAGGCTGAGTTTCTCTGTGGTACGAGTGATTTTGTTCTTTTGTTTTTACTGAACTCAATGAGGCTTATGCAGTATACTGTGTTGTTCTCCAGCTTGTGGGATAACTCACATCTATTTTAATCCCTTCTGAGGGACAAACCTTCTCAGCCTTCAATGGGCAGTTTACAGATCTATACTTTGAATTACAAAGTTGGGAGCTTCTGAAAAAATACATTTTCTTTATCTATAGAAAACTACCATTAAAAGGAAAAATACTTTGCCTCAATAAATCAACAATGTGGTCAGTGATGCTTTCATACAGTCTGTTATGTTGTCACATAACAATCAGGTTCAAGGAAAACAGTGTTGAAACGAGATGATGAAGGGAGCTGACTGGTGACTCCATCAATGACAATAGCACATAGGATGTCTTTGTTTTGTTGCTCTGGAACAAAAGCTTTGCTACCCGGTGAAAAGCCCTTTATTTATCACTTGGATGGCAGCTGGCAAGAAAGACTGGAAAAGCTGATTTAGCTGAGCAGCTCTGTGCCACATACAAACAGTAAAATATGCCAGCCAACTCAGCTGCACTGGGAATTGTTTTTAAATCAGCTGGCCTTTTTAAATTAAACTCAAGTTTGAAACTTATCTTCAGGAAATAGAAACTGGAAACTGGAGGGAGCCTAATATAAAATAATTGGAAATGGCCTAACTTCGATGCTTGTGCCTGTTCTTTGACTACTTAACATTTCTTCTGCTGAAGAGATGATTTAGATAAATCATCTAAGATAGCATTTTTTTCCAAGTTAGTGACAAAAATTCTACTAATTGCAGCTGGTAAATTTAGGGTGCTTTATACAGTTTCTCCAGGCTTACAGAGTACAGACAACATTATTCAAGAACAATGTGAAAGTTATTATTTAAAGATAATTGGCCTTTAGCTGCAAAAGAGAGCCTATGCCAAGCAAAACTGATAAAATAAGAAAAATTACATGGGGAAAGCTGTTCATGTAATCTACTTGTAATTGAAAAGTGCTTCAGCTAAAATAGGGCATCAAAGGACCAGCCTGAACTGAAAGATCTCAGCTTGATGCTTACATCAGTCATCCCTTTGTTCAGCACTTTGCACTACATATCTATTATGAGAATGAGAAAGGGTTGTGACAAGTCTCTTAAGAAACTGAGAAGCAATCTCCCCACATGTAAGCTGCTACGAACAAATTTATTATAGAGGGACAGCACATCTTGCAGTGCTTTTTTGAGGCTGAATGATTTCCCTAGCTAATTTGGAATCAGGCAACAATAGATTGCTGATTTGCCAGTGCATTCTTAAAATTTTCCTTCTTTGCTCTGCTTCAACTTTTGCTCTGTCTACATAGAAAGGAGACTACCCCAAAAAGAAGAGAACTGGTGTGAGAAACCATGTCCTTGAGTGAAATGTCTCTAAACAGTACTTTAGCCTTACTGCTCAGACCCCATGAATCTTAAGATAATCTGGACGAATGTGATCTAAGTTATATGAAGCATATATAGCTTCTTGTTTTAAATTAGATGTCCCTGTTTGCTGTTTGCACACTGTGAGACCTTTGGACACAGCTTACCATTTTCATTGTGGGCTTTCTGTATGACAATGCAGATGATTTTCTTTACGTGGCTCCATCCTGCTGTCCTATCTACTCAGTAAACCTTCATGAAATGCTCCGGGGACTCCTAACAGTTTGGGAAAATTTGGGCACTGCATGGAACAATGTCCTCTGTACTTCTCAATGCTTCTTGAAAAAACTTATTGGGTTCTTTCCCCATACTTTGCCATATATGTTGTTAGACTCTGTATAGCTGAGGAAGAAAGAAGTTCTTGATGTTCTTCACTGGAGACCTAAAAGTACCAGGTCCAGTCAGGTATTTATTTGAACACAAGCTGAAGCTGATCCTGCAGCATTTTGCTACACGTACAGCATAACTCAGAGGAAACTGCAGAATGAAAGTAGTCAAAACACCTTTATTAGAGAAAAGTGAACCACAGGTACAGAAGACGTGAAACATGTCTGGAAAGCAGCTATACATTGAGCACTGTGCCTCTGCAGAAGTAGTGGGTACTTGAGGCTTCAGTGGAATTTTACTAGGGACTGTGGTGAACAAGGATATTTCAGTGCAAATGGGCTCCTGTAACACTAGTAGCTTCTTGGCCAGGAGAAGCAGTGTCTCTGGATGGCTTCTGAAAGCAAAGTTGTTTCATGGCCATAGGACAGAAGGAATGAAATGAAAGATGAGAATATAGCTTGTGTGGTGTAATTTAGAAGTGACCTTGCTCCGTTCCCTGTTTCTGTTTCCTGTGTGTATTTGGAAGTCTAAAGATGATTGGGGACTTTTTTTTTTTTTACATTCAAAACTTATTCAGTTGTCTAATACATTACCAGATCATTTGTTCTCAAGATGTGGGATAAGAACAATATTTAATGCTAAAATAAAAATAGTAAAAATTTTTGTTATATTAGTATTTTGCTAAGAAATGTATAATTCTACCATTTCAGAAAAAAATGCTATTCTGCACTTTGTAGTGCTCCATACATGTCATTCAGAAGTGGAATCTGAGCCAAATGTAGTAATAAGTGCAGAGAAAGTGATGCTTTGTTTGAAGTTTGGAAAGGAAGGAAAAATTAGAAGGAAAAATAATGCTTCCAATGAACTAACTCTCTTTGCAGCATTTCCTGCAAAATATCACCACCATTTGTTATTGTCCAGGACAAAAATTAGAAATGCTAAAACTTATTGTTTTTCAGAGTCTTAAAAAATTGTCTATGCAAAATTTACATTAAACCTAAAAATGCCTGAGCCCTGACTCTAGATGACATTCAGAGAAAAATACATTAGTTGCATTCTGTTAATTTAGGCTTGTATCTTTTCAGTGACTTAAGCCACTGAACATTTAACATCTCGTGTTTAGACTGTAAATTTATGTCTGTATTAAAGTCACTTCAGTGAAAGGTGTGGTTTCATGCTCCAGTTTACATGTTCTAAGAATACCTTGCAGCCCAAAGGGACAGTCAGGCTTTTTTCCTGCTTGCTGATCTAACTGAGAGCTAATCCTGTAGGACAAAACCCCAAAAAAAGAAGATTAAACTGTTCAGTAGGATCAGAGAAGGAAGTAGCAGGAACGTGCATGGTGTTATCAGGGGAAGCAGGGGTGAGCGGTATCCTGCCTTTCAGGGTCAGTGTGGACTCATGCCAAATCAAGATAACCGATTAACTCTAGCAGAGCTTTTAGTTATGTTTGTAATAACTAGTCCAGCTGATTCTAAATTGTAATCTGTATTTATATACAGTAAAGTGAACGCTTGGTGGTTCATTGTGTGCTGCCCTTGTTTACAATGGATCTTGTCCTGAAAGATTAAGGTGGAGAGAAATTAGTGAAATACAAGTATCAAATAGGAGACAAGCTGGACAGACAGTTCAAAGGAGATGTGATGTCCAGCATAGGAACAGAACATGATTAAGACGTGCATATTTCTGCCTTCAATTAGCAGAGAAAGTTCAAATGCACCGCCATCGTTCTAATATGCTATAAATTCTGTAAGACAGTTTTGAATCAAGAAGCCTGTGCCATCTGCAGGAGTCAGTCTGATGTTCTCAAACACTAAGCACTAACTCAAAGTGGTTTGATTTTTCTAACCTAGGTGTTGGCTGCGCAGTGCTTTGGCTCCATCCGTCTTCCTATCTTTGGATCATTCTGGATAAAAGACATGTCTTTTTGATGCAGAAAGACTATTTTGATACCTGACAACATCACGACTGTTGCAGTGGAAGGGAAAGAGGGCAGTGGCCTGTACTTTTGGGTAGAAATATCACATCCAGAAACAGACCAGCACTTACTGCTTCCCTGGTGTGTCTGCAAAGCACTCCCTGTAAAGCTGAGACTTCCTAGGCTCCATTTAGGTTGGCAATGTGCAGGGGCAACTGGGTGCACTTTCATGCCTCCTAGCAATCTTATTCTTTCTGCCATCCCTGTCCTCACCTGAGGGCATAATACCGGCTTTCTCTTTTTTTCTCTGTCTTTTTGCACAGTCTTGCTCCTGTTCCACTGGCCATGACACGAGTCATTCCAATTCCAGGTCACTCTGATGCTTTGCGTGATCTGCTGGTGAAGGGGGAGCGCTCTCAGCAATACAGAAGGCCAAAGCCAGAAGGCCATATGGTAACACTGGCAGTGAGGAACCATGATGCTTCAACTGGTGGAGACCAGATGATATTGTGTTGTTGAGAAGTGACCTCAAACTGGTCTTGTTTCTGGCAGACTACATTTAGGTTGGTCAGAAGGACAACTTTGCAGTGGTAGATTGGGTACAACGAAGCACCTCTGCCAGTCTAAGAGCTGTAAAACTACAGGGATGGTCTGGCACTGAGAATGGGACATGCTGCAGCATATTTATAGTGGCTAATGATTGTATTCAGCATGTTTTGTATGTAAAGAACACTGGAAAGGTGCACCACGTGTGGCACCTCAATAGCTAAAAGTGAGGTTAGGAGAGTGGTACGCCATTCAGATGGGTCATTCAGACTGGGCTAATAGTTCAATTGAAGTATTTTTTTGTTAGTTTAAGTGTCTAGTTTAGTGGTTTTTATCTAGTTTAGTTTTGTAGAATTATACCAAGGGAGTTTGGAAGTGAGTTTTGTTTCCATGCTGTTAATTTCAAGTTGAGTTTGCTGTTACTGAAAGGAATGCACATGACATTGCTTTGGTTGTGTTTGGTTAAAAGTAACATCTGCAACAATCAGCTAGTTTATCTGTGTGTAAAGGAGCTGGTAGGTCACAGAACAGCCAAGTCTGGGTACAGAGCCAAGTGTTGGCTAAATAGGCCAACTGCTATGACTGAGCAGGAACAAAACACTGGGAAAAGCCATTAGCGTCATGCTAGCAGAACACAGGTATCCGAAGGGTGGTCTTGTTCAAACCCAGCCTGTTCCACTTTCAATTTCTGGTGATAGGTCTTGCAAAATGGGAGACATCTGTGATTCAGAGGTTACTCCCTGTGTGACATCAGGGAAGTACACAGGTAACAGTGCAATACATACATATGATGTATGTATGTGATGCAGTTTGGCTTAGAGTGAGATGAAAAGGCAAATCTTTCAATCTGATGCAATTCTTTGTGAGAAGCTCCTATGCAGATTCGGTTGATGTTACATTGATAAATACATACACTGATTAAGTTGCATTTGTTCGTGAATTTTGGATGCTGAGACTAAAAATTCAAGCATTAAGCAGTGGCTTCTGAATGACTGTATGAGCTGGACTCAGTGTATTTGGCTTGCTGACCAGTCATCAGTTCCCTGCCAGGCACTGAGTGTGACATCAATATTGATCTACGGTACCGATCCTTTGTGCTGCTGACAGAATATTGCTAATATGAGATTTAAATCTGCAAATAGATAAAATATATTTGTCCTTTGCTTCAACCATGTCAGCCACGTTTCCCATTAGTTTTCAAAGCATCTTTGTTGATGATAATGGGCTCCACCCTGATTGATACCACACAGACAAGCCCACTCCAGAATGACCTGCCATTCTACGTATTCAAGGTACTGATTAGAAGCAATAGAAAAGCATTGGACAAATGTATGCAAGAGGAATCCATCAAGGTTAGCTAGATTCAAAGACACTACCTGTGCCTTTCAGAGTCCCAGAACCACAAATGGCAAGAGCCTGGAAGAGCATTCTGGAGAATTACCACAACAGACTTGTCTTACTCTTGCATTCTCCTGTGGACATCTGGCCATTGGCAGAGCCAGGATGCTGGGCTAGATGGTGTGCTGGGATGAAGCAGAGAAATCAGTTTTTTAACATGTTTACCATGAGTTTGGTTAGGCTTGTAATGGAGTCCTCTTTCAGATTTCCGGGAGTCATTTATGAAGTCCAGACAAGGTGCACTCCAGCCGCCTCCCTGTGTTCATGCTGTGGCACATGTCCCCTGCCTACTTGTTCCTAAATTCCACCCTTTACTGCAAAGCAATAGATTCAATAACTCAGCAACTGAGAAGGAGAAAATAGGGCTTGCTCGTGTGCAGTAAACATGAGCGGTTAGAAAATGCAGTAATCATGCAGTGATGGGAAAAGAAAGCAAACATGAGCAAAGCAGAGGAAAAAAATTTCCCTAAGACACCCCATCACCTCCTGTGGGTCAGGAGTTTTTCCTTACCTGATACAACACACCAAGACTGTTAACCTCTCTTTGAACATAACCTCAAAAAGCTCAGCAGCCTGTGGCTGTGTAAAAGGGGAAACCCTCATCTGTTTCTAATGTGAAAACATTCATATATTGTCCATCAATTACATCAGGGATTTAATCTATGTGTCTTTTTTCTTTCCAGGGTAACATGCATGATGTTGATATTCTTGGAGACAGGAATTTCTAGATGAGGTATGCACAAGAGGAATAATCTTCTTCAGTTTTGGACATCAAAATGGGTGAAGAGCTGCTGAACTGTACAGAGATCATGTAGCACGTAAAAGTCAGGAGTGAGCCATGGGTCTTTCCATGCAGACCCATAGTCCTGCAGCTCTTACAGCATTCCCCTTACTTGTGACAGAAGTAGCAATGCCTAAAGGAAGAAAATGGTTTTTTTTTGTATCTTTCTTACTTGACAGAGACCTGATTGTTACAAATAGGCACCAACTCTCAATAAACCCTCCCTTAAATCGCTGGCATGTGGCTCTGGGCTGCTGCCAAAGGACTGGAGAGAAAGCATGCTTTGGGGATGTTCCAGTGGAGCATGCACTGTCTGTTGGAAAGTGGGGCACAGCGATGTTATTTTCCAATGAAACGTATGTTTGGAAGGCCCTTGTTTGCTGTTAAGGGCGTTTTTTGTCTTGCAAGAGAAGTTTGTAAGTGGCAATTCATTAGGGGGGATTCTTCTCTCAGTTGGACTGTTGTTCTTAATAACTCCATGTCCTCCCATGGTCTCCTTTCTTATGATTTATGCAGATGCAATTAAAAAAATTCTTTTGTGGTGTATCTATCAAACTATATCTGGCTGCAACTTTACGGTGAATATTCCACATCCCTGTTCATAGTATGAGGTATTAACACTATAAAGCCATCTGAAGCCTTTTGTTATTCTAATAGCCTTTGTAACCTTCCTGACTATTTCATATAGGATGGATTATAATTCAAGAACACAATCATATGCTACCGTTCCCTGTAAAGTTCAGGATCAAGGTTAAAATCCTGCTTATGCCTCCATGCTTATAAACATATGACACAGGCTGTGCTGGAGTGTATATTGGTAATTAATTATTGTGACAGTGTTCAAGACTTGAAATAAGAAAGGTCAGGTACCCTAGAGTTTCCTGCTGAATATCTGATCATCATTTTATACAATAATTTGCATGCTAGAGACATGGTGGCTGGTAAACACTCACAGCTGTTCTGGTGAGGAGGGTGCTTAGAGAGCTATTTCGTTCAGCTTGTGGTTTGGTTACCTTGGATCTGCAGGAAGGCAAAACAGTCAGACTTGAAAGTTTGACTGATTAAGCCGCTGCCACCAACTGAGACACTATTGAAGAAAAAAATTATTTTCAAACTAAAAAAGTGAGACAGACAGAGCATGCTCTATTCTACTAGCAGGAAATGCACAGTGCAAGGACATCACGTAGTGGTCACAATTTGCAACATGGGAAAACTGGGAAACAACAGAGGAAAAAATACTTCACAGTGAGAATGGTTAAACACTAAGAGGTGCCCAAAGAGGTTGTTCACTGTCTATGACATTTTTGACTAAAAAAAAAAAAGAGCAACATGATCAAACCTTGGAAGTTAGTGCTGCTTTGATCACATGTCGGGATGAGATGAGCTTGAGGGTCCTTTCTAATTTTTTGAGGTTCTAAGAAATGGCATATTGATGTTCTCTTTAGTGCATTTGCTTGAAATAGAAAGGCTGGTCCATGAGGCAGTACACACGTTTGTTTATCCTTTTAAATGATATACACCACTCATGCATTATATCCACAGTCAGAAGAACAGGTACAGGAACCTATGACTTCCTTTAGCACATGTACAAATACCTCAGGAGGGAATGTCCTCCTCTCTTCTGGAATGTGTACATGTCTTGGGCATCATCTTTCATGGAAACTGAGGGATAAATTGAACCAGTCACTAAATGACATAGTTCCAGTCAGTTCTGTTGAGACAGGTGTTCAGGAAAGATTCCTCTCTTAGAAGAAGAAAGTACAAACTGGAACTGATTTTTTTTTTTTTTTTTGAGAAACAGATTCCAGTCTGAGAGGAACTGGTAGAGTTTTGAAAAGTTGCTACCCTTGAACCTAGCAGGCAAATAATTCCATGGAGCCCTTGGGGATCCTAAAGATATTTTTAGGATGGTTTTAATGAGTGAATACTGTGAGTACTATGGATACAAGTCAAAGTACAGCTAAGTGATGGAAGCAGTTTGTTGTTTAACAAAAAAGAACTGTAGCTCCTGTGGAGACACCAGCTCTTACTTTTATGTTGTGCTGTTTGTGGTTCCCCACTGAAGATTTACAAACCCGGGAGAAGCAGTTGGCAAGTGGCAATGGGTGAACCTCTATATGTCACCCACAACACACCTTCCATCTAAAGCTGTCAGTGGTGGTGTATGCACATTGCTACAGAGCAAAACCCAACCCTTGCTTTGAAGTGACGAGATTTCTAACAGCTGTATGAAACCCTGCCACAGTGCAGTTTTAGTCAGCTTGTCCTGGAACAGTGCAAAAAGGTGATGCTTGAGAAAACTGGATGTGAAAATGACTTCTGACATGCTTCATTCTGAGTACTTGCTTATTTCTGCCATTCCCGTCAGACTAGATGTAACAGCCCAAGTCTCCCTATAAACGAGTCCCATTGCCTTAAAAAAAATGGAAGGAGAAATGGCAAAAGAGTATCCTTCAGCACAATCTGTGCATTTGATTTGTTGGGAGCATGTCAGGAGCATCCCCATAGAAGAGGGAAGGTAGTTATTTCAAACATGCCTGGATTTGATCAGGGATAAGGTTTTTTCCTTTTAAAATAAAACTCACCATGAAAGTAATTTTGTTAAAATGTGACCATAAAAAATTTGAATATGATTGCCATGGTAATATTCCTGTCACAGCTCCTTTAAGACTTCTTACCCTTCTCAATCTCAGTTACTTCAGAGATTTGTTCATAGTTCTTGTAATCAGTGAAAGGTCAATGCCTTCAGCCTGAAGTCACTGATTTATTGCATCTTACACTCTTGCAAATGATTTCCAATACTTCTTATCTTCAACATTTTATCATCATCCTTCAGCTCTCTGGAAGAAAATATTGCGCAGCCTAGACATGGTGGCTTTTTAGAAGTGATCCATTACAAGCCCTATTGCCTGCTACTGTCTCACAAGTGGGTTTTTTACTAGTTTCTACTTTATGATGGGAAAATATGTAGAAATATTTCACTCCAGTCCAGTACATGCAGTGGAATTTCAGTACGTGCAATACCCAAAATCAAAATCATAACCCAGCTTGGCAAAATAATAAATCAACTAGAACAGAGGTATGAATTGCACATTTTTAAAGAAAAGAAAGAAAAGAAAAGAAGTGCATTCAAGAGGTATCGATTCTTAAATTTCTGCTCTTCATAAAAATAAGTATGTGAGTGTGTGTGGAGGGGTATAGGTGCATATAAATGTGTGTTGGAAAGGAGGGGTGGAATGAAGAATGGAAAGAAAAGGAAAAACAGAAGATTTAAAAAGATCTGTTTTGTAATTATTTGTATGTTTTTTGTAGAATGTAGAGTCCCCAGCAGAAGTCTCCTTCTGCTAGAAGACATACATATGCGAGTGAAAGCAAGGTGGCCCAGGGCCTGGCCAGATGGTTGGTTTCACTGTGCAGTGCCAGAGGTGAGCGTGCGGTAACCGCCGCCTGCTCTGGGATTAGTAGAATAAGCATGGTTACGAGATGCCAGTTGCTCAGCCACAAGGTGAATCCATTTTTCTCTTTAAGGCCATGAATGACAGTATCACTGGCTACTACAGGACACAATACGTACTTAGAAACAAGTAACTGGAATCTGTATTTTGTATACTTTCATAACTAAGTGGTTTTGCAATCAGTTATTATTAGTACAGTTATTGTCTTGGGATGCTGACAACTAATGCTTTCATGAAGAGGTAATAACTGCTTTCCATCACTGAAGCCGTAATGACAGGTTATAGAAAATTTCTCAAGATCTCTCACGTTGAGGTCGATGAAGAAATCAAGGAACAAATTCTACTTACTTCATTTTGTGTTGATTCCGCTCAGATTTTTCAGTCACTAATCAGACGTGAAAATAGCATGGTCCTTTGTTCTCTAACTGCTAGAGAGTCCTGAGGTAAGAAAGGTATTTAAAACAAAAATCCTCCAAGATTAGCACTTAGTTGCATAACTCTGTTTTATCCTCTTAAAGAAAGGTGGTAAAAGTCTCCTTGAAATAGCCATTAAACTAAAAGTTGGGGCTCTCCATGAGGATTAGGAGGCTGAGACTCATGCCTCAGCTGTGCTTGATTAGGTTCTCCCACTTCCCAGCCTACTCTTTTGATCAACAGGTTGTTGATTATTGGTACATGGGTGGTTATGGTGGGTTCAGAAAAAAGTCTTGATTTTTATTCCACATTAGACCAACAAGTTTTGAAATCTTGGTAAAAATCCAAGCCCATTCATCTCCTTACATGACCTCTTCATCTTCTGGGGTCTGACAGAAATCTTTGATAGTGGAAGGTGCTAGTGCCTAGTAGTTCCTAAGCAGAGGGAGTTCAGTGATACTCAGGCCAGAGCTGTCTTCTCTCTCCGCTTCATTTTCTGCTTGTCCGTTTGCTTTCTGGGTATTTTCATCATTTGTGTCTGCTTGATTAGCCACATAACAGACACCACGCACAGGATGATAATGGGCTGAGGCAGGTAATAGCACTCTACCTTTCAATTCACGAATTCAAGAAAAATAGCTTGAAATTTTAAGAACATGGATTCATCATTTGCTCCCTGTCCTTTGCATGTGCAAGTTCTCCCTTCCTCTGGGTTGGAAGGAGAGTAGAATTTTTAAAAGAGCAATTTATTATCCTTCTTCATTCCTTTCAGTTCTCTACATAAGGTTATTTGGCTTTCCAGTGCTTCTGCTTTGCTTTCCTTCTCCCTGCAGAAGAGCATAATTTTGCATTATCAATGAACATCAGTCCAGACCTCAAAGGAATGCAATTTCCTGGGCTCAGGAAGGAATCCAGAGGTTAGTCTCATAAATCCTATGTATGCTCTGCGGCTGTTCCAGCTCTTAGCCAAGTTTGGCAACAGGATCATTTCATCTAGCACTCACATAGTAAAATACATTTCTTTTATGACCTCCTAGCCAGCTGTTCAGGCTAAATCATTGTACATACAGTCATGACTTGACTAATGCCTGTGCATGTCTCAGCTGCTTTCCTGTTATTCTGTCTGTAGAATGGTGCAAAATTCTCCTTATGAGGTTGTGTTCCTGGAAGACAGAGCCTCCTGCTGCACATAAAAAATAGGGAGTGATTCTTCTGTGGGTCACCACATCCGCAGATCACAGTGTCAAGGAAGTTCTAGCTGGAAGGTGGCTTAGTCTAAGAAACATAGTTCTTCTGGGAGCAGATGAGTATCTGTGGCCTGTCAGGATGGTTCCTCCTTGCTGTGGTCTCCAGTTCTCCTGTGCAACGTCCCATGTGGAGACAATCAGGAATGCTTTTATCTCTGTGAGATTTTTCTTCATGTGTTTTACGTTTTTGTTAAAGAAGTGTAAAAACTGAAGGAACGTTTAAGCACGTTTTCAATCTTTTCAATGCATCTGAAAGTGATACTATCAGGTCACATGCCTCCAAACAGACTTTTCAGCAGAAAAAGAGAAAAAAGAAAATAAAAGGTCTGGTTTCTCAAGAGCCATTCATCATCTAAAAAATGTTTCACTGAAACAAGAGATGCTTTGATGAGCTCAGATCTCGTGACATTGTTTGCTTGGCTGGCAATTCTGCAGCACCCTCAGCTCTAACTTCCTGCAGGCATAGCAGAAACAGCAGGCACAGCACGTACCTACCTCCACTTTCAGGGAAGGGCCACAGACCAAACCACCATGCTCTTCTGCTGTGGCCCCCAGGGCAGCTAGAGGCCTGAGCTTCTGCTGTTTATCGCTGCTTTGTCCTTGGTCCTTTGTTTTATTCTCCTCCTACTTTAGCCTGTTTCACTCTGCTAGGTTTTCTCAATTCTGCTTTTCTTTCTTTCCCCGTGTCTCTCACAAGAAGAATGCCAGCTTTATTTTGAGCTCTCATTGTTGACAAAGTTTGTAAAATGAGTTCTCTATCTCTTATTATAATACAGAAGATTAGATTATTGTGATGAAGTAGGTTGAAAGGAAAGGTATTATGAGGTCTCAGGCTTTAGTCCAATTATCAGGCTCTCAAACCACTTCAGTTAACACTTGAAGAGTATGGACTTAGGTCTTTGTGAGCTTGGATTGCTGCTGCAACCTGAATACGTTTCGGAGGCAGACTGTATCAGAGAAGGAAGAGCCTGGTGTGTTACTGTAACAGAGAGGAGATTAGATATTAGAAAGATTTAAAGATGTTATTTGCTTCATGGCAGAGGGGCTCACTCAGTGCTTATGGTACCTCTCAAAACTCAGTGCTTATGATACCTTGTGAAATGAGGAAGAAACGGCAGGCCCAGTGCAAACTCTTGTTGCAGAGGTAGATTTTACCTAAAAATAAAATATCTGTAAGTCTGGAGCGGGGCTTTAAGAATATGGGTATGCCAACACTGCCATGGCAAGGATTCCTGCAGGGAAATAGGACCCTTTCTTACCTTTATCATTAACATGTGACTGTATTTTCATATGTGGATTAAGTTTGCCCGAGAGAGAGGATGTGTCCTTGCCAGCTGTGGATGTCCAA
Source organism: Aramus guarauna (assembly GCA_013400195.1). Classification (NCBI taxonomy): domain Eukaryota; kingdom Metazoa; phylum Chordata; class Aves; order Gruiformes; family Aramidae; genus Aramus; species Aramus guarauna. The sequence continues at coordinate 1,198,115 of VXBL01002525.1, read as the reverse complement.
TGTATCCTGACTTACTACCATCCCACTAAAAACACCAGTAATCCCTGAACATGAGTCTGGATTCATAAAGGTTTTCTGACAACAGAATACCTTCCGCTCTCATAAGTGGGTTTTCAGCCCCTCTCTGAGGAAAGGAAGGGTCTCTGTAGTAGTATCTGTCTGCTCTAAAGACTTCTTGTTTCATCTCACCAGGTGGAGTCCTGAACACTGTCTCCAGGATTTTTGACTAATGAGACCGGATGTCACACATCCTGAAAGGCTTCCAATTGAAATCAATGGGATTTTACATATCCACAAATATTAGATTGGTTCCAGAGTGATCAGCAGCTTACAGAAATGAATGCTGAGTGAGTATAGAGATTCATTTTTCCTCTTTCCATATTCTAGAATCATGATTTACTGCATAGTTACGAAGTCAGTAATAAAGTAGTGGGGGCTTATGGACTGGGGCTAGAGCATTGCTCTGTGCAGAGATTAAGTGTAACAAATGTTTGCCATTGAAACTCCATTCTGGTTGTAGTCTGAAGACTGCTCTGGAGTTTCACTGGTACATTGTCTTTAGCTGACCTTTTGCACAAGAACACATTTCATCCAAACCCAGCAGAAAGATTATATACTTTCTTGGCTGTGGAAGAAGTTGGCTGTAAGAGACAGTAATGAAAGATAAGGGGACAGGCAAAGATCAGTAGAAGCATATTTATACTTATATATATAGGAGTATATCAGCTCCGGGTATGTGCAGCTGAAAGGAATATTTGTTCCCTTGATAGTCATCAAGATCTGCTGTTAGCTTCTTGAAATAATGTCTGGTTGATGCTGCGTATTTCATTATATCAGTTGGTGCTTGCTGGAAAGGAAGGGAAAAGAATGAACTCCATTCTCCCACTTGGATACAGCATATTAAAGACAAGCTTTGATATGAGATGATTTAATTATTCTACCGCTTGCTCAAATAGTGTATTATGTTTTTACAAAGGAGGTGTAGCAGTTAGTTGTGAGAACTGGAATTTGCTTCCAGCTCTGAGGAGGGGATCAGAAATTGGATCTCCAGAGTAAAAAGCGCTTACAGTTGCAGAAAGGATAGCACACGTCCTTTCTGAGCCTTTTCAGCAGACTCAGCTACCCCAGCTGGATCTCACATAGTAGGTTTAGACTTTTGCAATTGCCCCTTACCCTTACATTCTCCTGGATCTCAGGCACATCAACTGTGCCAGCTATGGCATCTCTCCTGCACCCGGCTGTGCCACGTCAGATGAGTCGCTGCTAACTTGCAGCACAGTGTCAAGGACTCTCCTCCTGATGTGCCTATACAAATATCTCCCCTGAAAAATTACTTTGCTGTCAGGAATGTTGGAAAGAAAGAAAATTCAGACATCTTCCTTGTCCTCTGAAGGAACAAATATTGATGTTAAGGAAGGTCTATGCCTATCATCACAGACTCACCAAGGGACTGTAACCACATGACTTCACACTCTTCTTTTTTTTCTTGACTTAACTTTGCAAATGGATTAGCTGTAAATCTGCCCGAAGCTTTGCACTGCCACAGCAGTAATAGTTATTATTATGATTGTTGAAATATACTGCTAAGTCTCACAGAGATGATTCAGCTGGCTGTGTATTTCCCTGAATATTTTAGTATTATAAGAAAGTATAAAGTCCCCACTGTCACAAGATTTGAGGTTCCATTTATAGAATCAATGCAATTAGCCTCCTCAAAAACAGGGAACAGGCAAACATAACCTTCAATTGCTAGCTGGGAGCCCTCATTCTTCTGTGCCATATCCTGAAGAAAATACAGTGTGTCCTGGAAACTCTCATCAGTGTCTAAATGCAGGATGCTTTGGTTTGCTTTGGCATACAAGGATTAGAGAGAAAATACTTCAATGATTTGGGTGTATAATGGTGGTTGGGGCTTTGGTAGTGAAGAAGGATTGATGATTTATGTCCAGTCGGACATGTTGAGGGAACCTTTTAGCTATGCATGCCTTCTGTGGGCTCTCCCAAACATGTATTTGAGCTCAGAGCAGCTGCCTTGTTAGGTCAGAGCTCTCAAGCCTGCTTGTACCTGGTACGTCCCTGTTCCTTCCTTGCACGTGTATTTCAGACTGTTGGCATTTCAAGGTTTGATTCTATGTCTTCTGAAGTGCCTGGGGAGTGAACACTGATGGAAGCACATATAATGTAAGGAAGGAACGGGGGTTGGGGGGCTGGCGTGTGTGTGTCCTAGCAGAGGGCGTCCCAGGTTGCTTTTCAGTGTGATTGTAGCCATCCCAAGCTTTTTCCAAGTATTCCAAAATGATAGGCAAGCAGTCACTGCAACCGAAGTCTGTATTGTTTCAAGGGGACAGCATAATCAGTTTGACATGCAGCTGTTTTATTTAATTTGACCAGATGGAACAACCTCGCTTAGATTCAGAATATAGCCAATCATAACTCATTTTTTTTTCAAGCAAGAAAAATTGTACCATAAATATACAAGCTTTACACTTGGGAAGATGGAGAGGAAAATTTTATCATCAATGTGCAAAACTGTATAATCATTTATAACCACTCTCTTTCCCAGCTGTAAAGAGTATGTCTTTTTTCAGTGTATAATGTCATATTCAAATGCTGGCTAAGTGTGTGTTTTGCTTTCCTGTATGAATGTTCCCCTTGGACAGGGGGACATTCTGTAGCCTTTATTACAAAACCCTAACTCCATTAAGCTATGGGTTTCACCCCCTCTGCAGGGCTGCCTCCAGTCCCTACCCGGGCTGGTCCCTGAACAGCACTGCCATTAGCAATGCCAATGACACTGAAGGATGCAGCCTGTGAGTCACAGGTAAGAAAGCTCAGAGAGAAAACGTGGGTCTGAATATAAAAGAGGGCTCAGCTGCTCAAAGCACGGTCATTGCGCCTGTATCCCAGGGAGACATGTACAATGTCCTCCCAGTCTAGGGGAAAAATTGATGTCACTGTAGCAAAGTAAAATTTACAGGTCACAAGATGGCAGCATAATCTCACTAGTCAGGGTGACAAAATTTGCGGGATCAGATCATTAATCTTCCTCAGCTCAAACTCCTATTTTGATCAATCAGAAAGGCCTGTATCTAGCTAGTGCTGGTGCTTCCCAAACTCTAAACTCCAGTGTGTGTAGGTGAAACTATTATGTATGTAGATGAAAATCCTGTTACATCACTTCTCAAACTAACCTATTTAAGTTCAGATGCACTGTGATAGTGTTGAAATAAATTGCTTACCTGGTGTTCAATACTGAACAAAAAATGACACCAGCACATTTTCTAACTAATCAATGAAAACCCCAACATTTATGGAACATTGACTTTGCAAAGCCTATGCAACTGAGAGTCATGTTTGTTATATTTTCCCTTCCTTTCTGCTCTTGAGAGCAAGATATTCTGAACCCTGCCTCAAAATACACATTTCTTACTGAATATTAATTTTTTTTTATAGTAATACTGAGTATATAGTAGTACTGAATATATTCTCTGTGAAGAGCTTGTTTAATGCATTATTCTCTTTCTGTTTGAGGGATATATAAGCAATCCATATTCAGTTTTCATCTGCCTATTTGCCTGGCTGCCTCTGTGTCTGTCATTCAAGGAAATCTTCCCATTCTTACCGTTCTTCATAAGCTGTACCTTTCAAATGTGCAGTACTTGATTTGGAAAAAAAGAACTGTGCTAGGGAGAGGTGATTCATCCCAGCAGCCACCGTATTATATAATGCAGAGTGATAACAACTACTGGCAACATTTCTGGCAGCAATATTCCCACTCATGAATTTAAATACTTTCCTCAAGAATGTCTGTAAAAATAAATGGAGGTATCTGCATATACGTGGAAGGAAAACAAGCCATGAGAGCAAGGCAAAAATCTACCCATTTTCAAAATCAGTTGCACATTCCAGGTGAACTTTTTTTTGAGAATAACATAGAATCATAGTTCTACCAGTTGCTTACTTCTACCAAGTGAATATGACGTTTTGGCACATGTGCAAACTGTGCTATGCTGAACTTAGAGCAGTGTTTTCAGAGGACACTTTTGGAAATGGCAGACTGTTGAACATGTGCTGAAATCCCAAATGGTCATTGGCTTTAGTTTTGTATACCTGCTCAGATGACAATTGTTCTATCCAAGTTTACTGTTACCAGTCAATATAGTTGCATCTGAGCATCCCTAAGCTAAATTTAATAAAGCAAAAGAAAAATGAGAAAATTGTACGCTGCCCTTTGTATTAGCGTGCTGTTTCCGGGCTAACCAATTGGCCACATGGTGTCACTGTGTCTTAAGGGCAGCAAAACCTCTAGCCATAAAGCCTTTAGCAATTCCAAGTTTTCTAAGTATCCCGGCCATGTGATATTATCTAAGGAGAAGCTTCAGTAAAAATGGCAAGGTCACAGAAGTTTCGCTGTAGGAGTGTTTTAGGAAGACATTTTATACAAAGCATCTGTTTCCCGGCTTCTTGTACCTTCTTGGAATACATCAGAAATGTTTTTAGCTCAGAAGTGCTTGTTCTCCAGATGTCTGCATTTGGGAGCGTGCTTATGTGGAAGGCTTTATCTTAAACAGTTGTGAGTCAGACAATTTAAAAATTCAGTGGTGCTGGACTCATCCTACACTTCAGTCATAGACCTTCTTCTCTTCTGCTTCTGTCTTTGTATATCCGAATGCGCAACATCCTTTGGCTCTACTGAGCAGAGGAAACTTGGCCTCACAGGGCTCAGAGCAATAGAAACTGCAGCTCCTGGGACCCACAAAATGCCATTTAATCCCTGCTAGTCCTGAAGAATGCTTTGCACAACACACCTGCTCAAGAGAGCTGTGCCAAAAGCTGATGTATTGGGTGTTTAAGGAGTTTCATAATGTACAGCTATAGCAACACTGAGAGAAACAGTTGTGTACAGATACAGTAGGAGCCTTAGCCAAGAAGATGATATTTGGCTTGAGGCAAATTGAGACACTGCAAAACCTCATGGAGTAGTAAGTGTTGGGGTGCACTGTTTCTTCTGGGAAATGGTAAGGGAGCCTAGAGTAGCAGGCCTTATGCTAACATCCTGATAGTCTGTGTAGGTTAGATTAAGATTTTATAGAAAGGATAAATGTCTGGCAATGACTTACCAACCACGTAGAGTGCAAGGTGCTTTGTTTTAATTGCTAGGACGTTAGGTAGTTACAATGCTTTTCCTGTCAGCTGCTCTGCTTTGTATGAAGCTTACTCTTTGCATAGCTGCTGAGAATGATAGAGCTGCTTTAGGATGCACATTTCTTACTGAGAGTTTTGCTACTGATTTTGTTTGGGCCCGGAGTTCACTTGTAATATACCTGTTTTGATGGCCACATCTTCAATTTAAGTGCATGGTCAAGTCATATTTAGAGTTATTAGGTCTACAAAGCATGGCGCTCTGAAAATTCTGGTGCCTCAGTATGAATTTTGGTGCAGTGGTTTATCATCTGAGGAAATGGCTGTGCTAGTCTGGCCTTGAATGTCACATGAGACTACATGCTAAATAAAACCTGGACTGTCAGATCTCACAGGCTAGAGTAGAGCAGGGATGCCCTGGAGTATGTGACTCCCTTGCAGAGACAGCAGCAGTATCCAGGGTGGGTTTGGAAGACCAGAACACATTTGTGAGTAGCAAACAAGTATTCTCTTGTTACTTGCAACATAAAAACAGCTTAGGAGTATGTTCAATGGTGTTTATTTAGGAGTACTTACTTGAATATTATTTTGGCCTATGATTCCTCCCCTTTTGCTCTCACCGTTGCTTTTGTAATTACCTCAACTGGAAGAATTCTCCATTGGCCTCTGTGCTAGTGGTGGCCCTTAGTATGGGAGCTTCGTCCGAGGGTAAAACATGATATGGTTCATCCTGGGGGAAGAAGAGCCTGAAGCAGAAAGTAGTGTTGAACAGTAATGCAGAAAAGCAGATGGGATCTACAGTAGGAGAAGGTGGTACAGGCAAAATTGGGAGTAAATCAGCCACCTTGCCAAAACAATTTGTCCTTGTTCCGCAAATCTTGGAAATTGCTGACCTCATTATCTAGATGCAAAATGTCTCTTGGTAGTGTGCAAAGGAGTTCTATCATAACTATAATTATCCTAATGGCACTGCTGCCTTGATGGTATATAAACTATAAACAGGAAAGGCTGAAACCCACTGACACAGATGAGATGCAAATGAAGAGCTGGTACATCTAGTATAGCAATACAAATAAGAAATGGAAATTGGCTGAGGAAATCCCTCAAGATTTTTCTCCAGGAACTGCCTTCAGAGTGTTTGCTCAGGGAAGAAAGGTGTGAAGAAGGGGAAGGGTGTGTTTCCTCCCCTTGTGGTTTTATGAACCCCAGGTCCTGGAACCAAGGCTCCTTCTGAGAAAACTTTTATATATTGTCCTGTGCAATTATTTTCTGGGAAGCTCGGTTACTCCATATTTGTTGGAAGAGGTACACTATATATCAGTGCCAGGGGAGTTTAGTTTCTAACACTATTAGACTACAGAGCGAGTCTCCTTGAAGTAATGGGAACAGCTCGTCTCTTCATTGTGAACCTTTTTTATAAAGCACGTAGACCATCACTGCCTATGGATATTAGTCAATATCCATACTAACATAACTACAGGGTCCTAATGTGTTTGAGATGTAAAGAAAAGCTTGATGCATGGAAGAAAAAGAGATTTTTTTAAAGCTAAGGCCAGCTATGGTTATTTAGTGTGACCTACACACTGCATGCATTTTTTTTCTCAGTAATTCTTGAATCAAGTTCCTAATGTCTGATTGAGCTACACATAAAAGACAATCATCCAGTCTTGATTTAAATTTAGCTATCATGTGGGAGGGAAATGTGGTGTGGAGGCTGAGAAAAGTCAGGGGTCACAATGTGAAAGGAAGGTGTAGGTGGGAAAATACATAGTTTAACTATAACACAGGTTTCAAGGATTAGAAATAGAATTTATTGTCATTTATGCTAGTGTGGCACTGCAAAATGTCAACAGAGAAGTGAGCCCCATTTTGCTAATAGTGATAAAGTTCCCAGGTAAGCTGTAGACCTTGCTCAGGAAAAAAACTGCAATCTAAATAGATTACATGAACACCAATGCAAACACCAACACAAATGAGAAAATAGAAGTAAAAGGACAGGAGTTAAACAATAATTAAGCCTATGAATAAAATGTGATATATTTGGTTTTCGTGGGGAGCAGAGAGGGGAGGACACGGCTGATGTTTTGTTCATATTCCTTTGTCTGTTGTTTGGTTGTGCTCCAATTGAGGTGGCACTTTAACTGTGAATTATCCTATTAATATCAGTTAGGCTATTCCTGAGAGGAACATGTGCAAGTGTCTGAGAGGATCAAAGCTTTCGGCTTTTTAAATGCATGTGATAACTACTAAATGGATAACAGAAAAGCTAGTATTGTTTAACCACAAAACCTACGAATGAATTTCCAGTAGCTGCAGATCACGAAGATGTCTCTGAATCTTTTCAGCACATTTTTTCCAACAGCAAACAGACAACTTTGAACTTTCAGAATTTTCCTGTGGGTTGGGTTTTGACTGGCTCCTCAGTAATCTGGAGTGCTGAGGGACAAGAGGCATAGTGTAAGAGATGAGGATTTTACTCATGCTCGGCACTACAGAGGTAGCAGTAAGACCCTCCCAAGATGCTCTGTTGTCAGTATGTTTTGTGTTAGACACTGTCCTGACACAGACAGACTGCGTAATGGTGATGACTACATGTGTCAGAAGGAAGGAAGTGAAGCTCTAATGTTCAGAACCAGAACTAGAATTAAGAAATCAAATAGGTGTTCCTGTCTCTGGAGGCTGAAATGGATTGGTATGGGTTCATCTGTACCGTTCTTTCAAAATGTTAGGTATAAAAGGAATTGTTAGTAGACAGCTATTAAGATCTGTTCTCATCTAGGAAACCATCAAATAGCTTTACAGTATCTTTCTTTCTTGGTTTTGCAATGGATGCCTTAATATATTCTGTTGAAGTTATTAATATAGACTTCCTAATATATGAGTATATTGAATGAAAATTAAGCTGCCCTGCTCACTACTTCTTACAGACTGTCCCTGGTGCTGAGTGAAACTATTAATTAACTTTCTGACTCCCAGGTTGTTCCACACAGAGTTGAAGGATGTTTTGATGGGGACTAGTGAACAGCATTTAGCTGCATCTATAATAATGTAATACAACCATTCATTTAATTTGATTCAGAGCCACATAAGGCTAGACAATGTCCTATATGGAACAAGAAGCGTCTTCAAGTATGAATTCAGAAGGTGAGACACATTTCTGACCCATGCTATGGCTGCTGGATGTTTTGATGCTTTCTGGACCATGTGTGAAATGTCATCTCCCGTGATACAGACACTTAGTGGGGAATACACTAAATTTCTCTGTACATTGACAGTGTCAGTATACAGTGGTTGGGTTCATAAATGGAAGGTATCTCAAAGGGGTGTTTTCAAATGATAATTATTTGGAGGAAGGCTCTGTGATATTCTGTAACAATAGAATCATGATAATTTTTCTTTACATTTCTAGTTTGTCCTTCCTGAGTTGCTCCAGTTTCCCTGATCTCAGGTGAACTGCCTGTTGCTACTTTCGTTTCACACTACTAATTGTTCGCTAACTTGCCTAAGACGTGCAGAGAATTTATGACAGAGCCAAGGAGTATTCAAATGGAGGAGGGGGTACATTGCCATTTTAATTCTCATTTCCTCTCTCCTCTTTTTCCTGCAAGCAAGAGCATGCAGTTGTTGCACAAGGCATTCCATGCTCCACATATCTGTCCATGTTGTCAGCTGTTGTGTATCAAGTCTGAGGAGGAGGAAGAAATATGAGGTGTGTTTACAGCAGTCAGGTACTTCCCATTCACAGTTTTAGCATACATGAGGAAGTGATGTCTGATGAATAGACCTGATCATAAGTTTTCTGATGCAACACTTCTCCTTTTGAAAATGTTGATTGGATTCTGTATTGCTGGGTTGGCTGGTTCTCCAGCTTCATGGAAACCTGCTTGGAAAGTTGTCATGCTGTTGTAAACCTTGTGGACCCACCTGGCCTGTTCCACTGGCTACCCACCATTCTGTGATGCCATGACACTGCTGGCTGCTCCCAGTTACTCGGGGCTACCCTCTGGGCTGGTCAGCAGTTGAATGAGTTGCCCATTAGATGTCCTTCAGCTGTTGGCCAATTCCTTTGCTTCCAACTTCCTAGATCTCTTAGCTTTGAAGCTCCTCACCTGCCCAGGAGACTGCCTAGCCTCCCCTGTGGTAGCAAAACAGCTATGTAGACAGGGTCCTGGCATGTGAACTGAGGCATCAGCCCAGAAATGTTTCAAAATCTTCCTTATGTATGTGAGTGAAACCTTTTTGGCAAGGGTGAGGGGAGGTGTGCCAACGTGATTTCCTCTGTGGGATGAACGTTCCAGTTCCAAGCACTGGTGCGGGCAAGTCACGGGACATTTTACCTTTTTGTGGTTCACAGCTTGCTTGCTAGTACTTGGCTGACAAATGCATTCAGTATGTGTGTGAGTATACAGTAGGGAAGACCAACAATTAGTGGATTTGAATCATACAAGACAAGGGTCTCTGCCACTTTGCAACATATCTATTACATGGGGAGAGACTGCAGAGTACAAATTGCACATGTTGCAGAGAAGGCACCATTACTGGTTTGTGCTCCGCTGCATTGGCAGGCTGTGGGTGAGGCTTGATTCTTGGAGGTATTTATGGGAGAGGTCACCATCTGAAATCTAGTCTTCCATCAGATCTCTACCCCTGGAAGGTAGAGTCTCTGAGTGAGTGCATCTCCTCCAGCCCAGACTCTCCCTGGCTAGGCCTAGGAGACCTAATTTTGGACCTTTGGCATATAGATCTGGATCCTCTGGCAAAGGAGACAGTGTAGATAACATTTTAATGCTCCACTCTGAACAGACTCAATGCCTCTTATGACCTACACAAAAATTTTCTGGCTTCTTGGCCATATCATGTCTCATGTGCCACATAAACCATGAATATTGGAGGCCTAAGGTTAAAACCACCCTAGTTCATTGAGATGCTGAAGGCTATAAATTTCTGTTAGCTTTGGTGTGAGTTTCTATTCTGGGTTCTCAGGTTTCAAGAAGCATTGTGCAAAAATTGTAGGAGCTTCAGAAGTCCCTAGGTATTACATGAATTAAGAGGTTAAAAAAGATTTGTGCCTGTGAAAAATCAGTTTTCTTCTAGAATGAAAGCATTTAAAATTACAGTCAAGTATTATGTTTAATGTGCTGCTGAAACAGAAGAATTAAACCAGACCTAATATGCATGGAGACATTCAGAGATAGGATCAGGCTCTGTGGGTGACTCTGCCTTGGCACAGGTTAGAGTAGCTTTCCTGAGACCGGCTGAGACGCTCAGTGTGTTTCAAGTGCCAGGCTCTCTGCTCACGCTTGTCTGCCTTCTACAGTGGGTTCAGGCGAGCAGGTGACAGAAAGCTGCTTTCATACTGCTGGAATAAAGCTGAGAGTGCTCTCAGCAAAGTGAATTCCCAGTTGCACTATTAGGAAAACTTTCTGACTTCTTTTTGTCTCAAGTATGGTACAAATGGGCTAAAAGAATAGACACAAACAAGAAAATTTTCTCGGCAGAATTTTTTTTTCTGTAAGTATCAATGCAGAAGGACCTTTTGTACCCTTGTGACTCTGTAGAGCCCCTGAAGTTGTCTCTGCTGTCACAAGTCATAATCTACCAGGAGTGAATCACGGGGTTCTTAATTGCTCTAAACAAGCTTGCAAGGCTCATAACTCATAATAGCTGTAATGGCTAACTCAAACTCTGGTTATTCTGTTTTAAATTGTTCCCATAGCGTGGTTGATGTCTAGAGATTTTGTATATAAAAAAAAACCAAAAAAACCAGTGTTGACCATTAGTGAATGAATGGAAAAATTCAACCTTGCAGTAACCTTAGAAGAACCCAATAAAGAAGTAGTGAAAAGCCCCATGACTTTCTGGTACTGGGATCAATAAATTGTAATGAGCCACTCACAGGGATGTGCACTGAATTGTTTCATGTCTTTTCCACCTCTGATACTCATTTCCCTATGAGTTTTGATGCTTTAAGCAGCTTTTAAGGACAATGCTATTTACTGGTGGTCAGATTCCCACTACCAAGCTCAAGGTGAGTTTGTGTGTTCTGGTAAGCTGAGGTGACGACTACATGCCACTAAAGAAGTAATTGCAGTCCTGGAAAATCCTCAGAAAAAGGAAGAGAGTCATTTTCTATTGCTTCAGCTCCTGAAATGACCTTAGCGTTTGGCCAGAAGAGTGCCAGAGCCAATACTGTGGGGTAGGGGCAGAACTCTCTAAGTTTGGGACTGGGGTGGGAGCAAGACCTCCTCTTTTAGTGACAACTAGCTCTGACATGAGTTTTGCTGCAATATGGAGCTTCACCCTCAGATATTTTTAAGACCAAGGATTCTGTGCCAGCATTCACTTCTTTGTGATCAGTATACCTGCTGCAAATGCGTATTTTGCAGGTATTTCCAAAGCTACTGGTGATGTACTTGGATGTATTCAGTTCACCCTGAACTGGCTGTTTCTTTGCCCTGTCTTTATGCTCAGATGAGTGGTTTTCTTACATTTACACTTCACTAAAGTCTTCCAGATTACTGAAGCTAGGACATAGGTTGGCTGATGTTAGCTTAACTTAAAAAGCCTACCCATTAACTATACTAACCTACAGAATAACCCAGTGAGGATACCTGCTACTACTGTCCTTAGCCTTGTTAATTTTGGAGGGCTACTTAGAGGATAAGTTACTGCCAGGAATGAATGAATCGAATCTTAATGACTTGCATATTATTTGAAATAAATCCTTGTATATCTTTTATCCCTTTCTGAGCCAACATCTGTGCTTAGGTAAAGGTAGAACCTTGAATAAAATCACATACAGGGCTGAAAGAGGATTTGACACAGCAACAGGGTTAGAAAGGAAATGCTGCTCTGTGTGTCATACAATCACAGTAACCTTTGTTTTTTAATTACTCTCGCCCAGTATAATAACATTCAGTAGCAAACATTTCCTTACTAGGTCTTGCCCCAAAGAACTTACAATCATAGAGAGTGAAAAACAATAGGAGAAAACAAGAGTTACTCTCTTGATTCTAAAAAACGTGACTACTAAAACAAGTACAAGAGGTTGGTGGCAGCTAAGAAAGAAACCCTTCTCTTGATAATTTGAAGCTAAATACCATAACCATAACTCAAGTCTTCCTGTCAGCCAAGTGGTGAAGTGTAATACTTACCTAACTCTTCTGAGGTCTTTACTCAAGCAATTTCATACTGACATCAGTGTCAGACTATTTGAATAAGATCTGAAGATAAAGGTCTTGGAAACTGGCTTGAGTGGAATGACAATGAAATACCTTACTCAATTATTTCAATTAGATGCTCTGCAATCACTTGGTTTAAAATAAAAGAACAATTTCTGAACATAAATACAGTGGGTTTCAATGTGTGGCTTTACATTGACGTGTCTTGGAAAGATGGCACTCCAGTCCTCAGATACCCCAGGTAAGTAATAAGCAGCTTCCTCCCATCTTGAAGCTGCAAAGATCACTATCTTGCCATATTTGCAACCACACCTGCAAAGTATCTAAGGAAATTAGTAGCTCTCTTACTCTGGCCAGGAAAAAGAGCCAGTGATACTGGCTTTACTGTATGATATCTTTATTTAAGACTGCAGTGGTTCAGGAGATAGGTAAGAGGATATAGCACCTTTTACTTTTCTGAAACAGGTTTAGATCTTGATAGCCAGAAGGACGGTTCATTTACAAATGCTGCTATCACCTGACTGCTGCTCAGATAGACAACATGGTATTTTGTTCTAATTAACATCAGGTGTGCTGAAAATGGTTGGAAAGCATTCAGAGATTTAAAATAATTTTAAATTAACCTGTTTTGCTCAAAAAGAATGGGGTGAGGGGAAACAGCGAAAAATTAGAAAGCTCTTATTTCAAAATTAAATGTTTCAGTTTTGAAAGGTCCCCAAATCTGACCTTTCTAGCTTTCTAGCTTCTAGTTTCACATGGCAGCGTTGAACTGAAAAATGGAGATATATTTTAATAATTTTTTTTGTTTGGATTATTTTTTACAGTGGTTAAGTAACCCAAATATGAAAAAAAATAGTTTGGGGATGAGCTAGGGAAAAATTTACTTCTTTCCCAATTTCTGAGAACATTTTGAAAATTTTTCCTTTGAATTTGACTAGGGACAATTATTTTCGCAGATTACTATAATTTTTCTAACCTAGCCACTGAGCTGAACAAGGTATGAACTGATTTATGAGGCAAAGAGAAAGTGACTGTCATGTCCCATTGTCGCTGTCTGGCACAACAAGAAGTCTCCGCAAAGCTGCAGAGTCTTCCACATCCATCTCCTCAGTGGTGTGGCTCCATCTAACCCTAGGAAGAGCCATCACTTACCTCTACTTCACAACTTTTGTGAGATGAATAAACAAAGTGTTTATTCATGATCTCGAAATCAGAGGAGGTTTGTGTTTATAGTAATTGCCATCTTTGCTTGTGAAGCTGTTAGGATCAAGCATGGAAGGGCTATGAAGACAGCGCTTCACTGAGGGCAGTTCTTTGTACACCAAAGCTGAGATATATTTGTAAGAAATTTTTCTGTGCTGTTGTCATTGCTGGGGTAAATAATGAACTCCACTAAATGAATAGCTTCTTGCAAGGGGCTGTTAGTGAGCAGCCCACTGGGTAAGTTGCATGAAGCCGAGCACTGTATTAATTAATTTTTATTTCTTGCATACTGGGAGCAGCATGGGCTTGCATTCCTTCCATTCTGATTCTGCTTCACGTAGTCTCTTGTGTGTATTATCTGAATGCCAACAGGTAGCGTATGAAGCAATTTAGCCTCAGTGTAATTTGATACGTCTTTTTATCTCTCCCCCCCCTCCCCCCAGCTTATTTCCAAGTACTTTCTTAACATTAATTCAGAACAGAAATGAGATTCAGTCATAAATGGAATGAGACCAGCTTAATTAATCTATAAAATCTTTCTAGGATCCTTCTTCCCTTTGTCTCCTGAACAGCCTTTTACAAACTGAAAGTGCAGATACAGTGTTATATTTTCTGAATCTAACTGCACTAGTATAAGCCTGGCATGACTACGTCCTCCCTCTAAAAAGGGGAGGGGGAGGACTTTCTTTACCCCCTTGAAGATATTGCCTACTGTTTAGCTAGTTCACTAATGCATTGTGCTCTGCCCTCTTTGCTTTAGATTTAAACTTTTGGTTTTGTCCTGCCTTCTTTATGCAGTTGACTGTCTTACTTTCCCCATGCTGTACATTTTTCTTGTCTGTAGTAAGTCCTGACATCACGTAGCCCATCTCCCTCATGTCCAGGAGGAAATGGATGTGGTACTTGTCAGCGTGCTTGTTGACAAGCAACACAAAATGTTTTATGTATTTTGGCCATGCTGATTTACTGGAAACATTAACTTCTTGGAGGGGCTATTGGAAAAATTAGTTCCATAGCTCTCCAAAATAACTTTTGCACCTTGATTTGAAGACATTCTGGGAGCTTTTTTTCTTCTTTCCTGTTCCATTAAGACCTGGGTCTCCCTGCTGCAGCTGGTCTGTTTTTAATGTGTTGCTCCGTTTCCAGGCAGACATACCCCTCTTTGAGTGGAGTTCATTTTTCTCTGGCTGTTTTTCCATTTGCCTTCTCTTCAGGAGGTAAATTTGTCAGCCTACTATTTTGGTCTCTCAGTTCACTACAGCAGCAGCAACTGTGATCAAAGCTGCAACAGCAATATAAAGGAGGAAAACTAAAACTCCACTCTGAATAAGATCTTTTTTCCCCTTTTCTCTGATTTTTTTTCTTATATCTGGAAATGGGATGCTACAGACTGCTGTGTCCAAGGAGGCATGGAGAAGAATGCTTGCACTGCAGTCTTGGCTGCTCCTGTAAAAATGCCCAAGTGAGGCTGTCAAAACAATGTCACTGCGGGAGCGCAAGACCTGCATGTTTAGTTGTTCTGAACTCCAGATTGCTTTCTGATGAGTTTGGTTTATTTTTCTGGGAGTTTTGTAACAGCCCTTTGATTTGCTGCACATACACGACAGACCTTTATTTGAGATATCTTTCTTTTTAGTATTTCAAAGATGGCAACCTAACCAAGCACTTAAGTTCTCATGCTGCTGCTTGGGTAAGCCTGCATCTAGTCGTCACCGTTAGCGTGGTGGCTGCATTGCCAGCCACAACACAGTCTTTGTGAAATGGCAATTTGAGCTGTTGGTTGTCACTTGCATAAGCCCAGGAACATCTGACTAGAACTGATCTTCAATTGGTGACATTTTTTTTTGTGTGTGTGGAAAATGCTTTTAAAGTGGTTTAAAGGTGATCCACAGTGTGCATTTGAGTTTCAGGAAAAATCTAAAGCCACAGATTTCAGGTAAATCTATTTTCCTAAACAATTGTTGTGGTTACATTTCTTTGTTTTTTTTCTTCTCTGGCCAAAAGTCAAATTCATAACTACCATTCGATGAAGATTAACTCTTGACACTCTCAGTTTCCATCAGTGTAAGGTGTCCACTGGTTGTGTGGTGAAGGTTGGTGAGGATGGAAAGTTGGGGGATGTCATGTTGTCATGTTCTTATAAGAAGTGTGTAGAGGGGAAGAGCCCAGAAGGTATGCAGCTTTCTCTTTCCCTACCAATATTTATCTCAATTTCACCAGCATCTCTGCATTGGCCAGGTAATCATCCAGTATGTACTTCAAAATAAGGAGACTTGATTTACTGGTTGGCAGGAAGAATCCCAGTAATATCTTAAATCAAGCCCCTGTTGTAGGAAGAGTTGAAGAGCGTTGAGATTTGGGTTGGTCTCCCCCCAGAAATTTTAATAGATGCGATTCGGTTATCCCCTCCCTTGATTTTTTTTCTGGATTATTTTGTGGAAGAACTTAAAAGCTACTGAAAATTCAGCTACTGACTAGATAGATGGACGAGATGGCAAGTGAAGGAAGACTTTCTGAACACGGCACAATCCACCCAAAAACCTGGCAGGACAATATTTGGGCTATTAGAAATTGTGAGAGGCACTAAAGTGACAGGCAAAGATGCAGTAACTGCATCTTTCCTCTCACCCCTGACATTGCAGATCTTTCCCTCTCAGATGTAGGCAGACTCTTCTCCTCACAGAGGAGGCAGAGGGTGGAGCTCAGCGCCCGTATAAATTATATGTGTCCTTCAGGTTATTTCAGCAGCAACAACAAGCTGTGAGCGTGTTTGTCAGCTGACAGGTCTGTTACCCAAATTGGGTTTTCTGTTGCTGTCGCCATCTTGTGTGTCATGGGGAGCCCACCAGCCAAGGTAAGAGAATTGCAGCTCCGCGCTTTGCTGTGGCCCAGCACCTTGCCATTGGGGACCCCCTGCTCCAGTTCTCGCGAGCAAGGTCCCTCCTCTTTGCATCTGCTGAGTTGCAGAGACAAACTGCTGCAGGTGCGATGCGGCAGGGTCATCCTGAACTTTGCAAATTTACTGTTTTCCCCTTTTACCTCACAGTCACTTATCTGTAAGCGAGCTTCAGCGAAAACACGGGGAAAATGTGGCCCTTTTCTTATATCGTGACGTGCTGGAGTGAACACTAGGAAGGAAGAGAGGGCTGGCCTTGATGAGTTTACCTCACTGTAAAATGAAAGTGCTTTAACCCTACTGCATGCTTTTCTCAGGATAACACATGTTCGTTGCTTGCCCCAACTAAAAAAAAAAAAATACCCAACAGCTTTTTCTAGCAACAAAGCATAATTTATATTACTTTAGCTGCAGGGGAGAGTTCTAATGAGCTATTTGGCTGATTTCGCTATCTTCAATGTAATGTTTACAGCATCTGCAATTCTAGTGGAAGTATTTCATGTCCAGACTCGAGTTTTCTAATAGTTAAGTTTCATTCAGAGATTTTAACTGATAGTTTTTAGTATAAATCAACAGAATTCTTCACTGAGAGTTATTTTGTCCTATATATCTTTAAAAAGTAATGGACGCGGTGTCTGAAATGCAAGATGTGAATTATTTACAAGCTAACCGTGCTTTATGTATCAAACCCTATGTCAAATTTTGCAGCTAATAAAAGAACCATGGACATTCATGGATTTTAAATTCAGTGAGAAACAATGTTACGTTTTACGGCTTATAGAAAATCATTAATCATTAAGAATAAAGAATATTTACTATACTTGTGCCATGGTAAAATTTACAGGTGAAGTTAAAGATTCAGGAAAATATAAGTAGCTTGAGTAGGTAGTTCAGATGGTAGATTAAAAATTTTCAAACATTGGGTGCCTAGGACAAAGAATATAGATTGTAAATTTAATATACTTTCTGGATAAAATTTGTATCTGATCTATCTACCTGTTAGATCCAGAGCTATCTATTTATCTTAGATATAAATATTATCTATCAATTTTAAATATCAATGTTGTATTTAATAAGATAATTCTGAATCTGATAGATGAGTAGATAGCTTAGGTATAATTTTATCTAGAAAGTCTCAAATACAGCAAAAGTTCTTGCATTTTATCCTAATGCTGCAACTGCTATTCCACGAGTATAGACATACTCCTGCTTAACAGGCAACACAGGCAAAAGATCAGAGTACAAGCATGGCTTCAGGTCAGAAAGCTTCTGTTCCCAAGGAAGGAGATTCATTCAATATCACAGGTAGCTTTGCCATTCTGTCAGGCAAACACATTTTTCAGTATATGTAAATTGGTAAATAGAGACGGAAATGAGAGTAGAGTGGTTTTCTGTTTTGTGTTGTTTTTTTTTTCTTTTATATTAAAAAAAAAAAAAAGTTGTTTAGAAAAGTGTGGAGTGTGGATACTTTGAATTATCTAGGAAGACCTACTAAAAATCTCCCAGTTAATTTTTTGCTGTATAAGAAGGCTACCAAATTGGCAAAGAAGTGATGGACAATATTAATTTACAACTTGCTGGGAATGCTTTTGGTATTCATAACAGGGTCTTTTCTTCTGCTCAGACAAGAATAATCACACTTTAGCAGTCTTATTGTGTGAACTACCGAATAATTTCTATGTGGTAAAATACTTAGAAATTCTGTCAATACAGAGTCCTGCGGGACTCATTTATACATGTGAAGAGGTGACTGATAGAATAAGAATATCCCAAATCCACAATGACTCTTGAAACAATCCATCAGTGATAACACAAAATTACAGTAAATGTTTGTAAGGCAAATTAGATTTACTCACTAACTGTTCAACTTCTAATGATAAAATTTTGGATGATTGTGATTCCCAAGGAAAAAGAGGCTTGCATGGTCATGCTCTCTCCTTCTATCCCCTCTCCTGGTTTTGCATATTTCTTCAGTCTGTCAGTCACTTTTCCCACCAGAAATTTACACTCCTCTAATTTTAATGAAAATAGGTGGCTGGTTGGAAGGGCAAATTGCTAGCAGTATTCTCTCTGATGGAGGGGCTAATCGACTCAGCCCATATTAGATGTTAAAGAATCCACATGGGAGAGAGTGCTTTGGAACCAGGCTTATCATGAAGCTTTAGTTTATAAGTTTATAGCTTTAACCTTAATTTGATAAATTGCCAAGTTTAGTTGAACCAAATCTTCAGTATCTAAGATAAAATAAATAGTAAGAATATGCCCAATGATTACATTTGGTGTGAGATCTTGTACATAAGATATTGTGCTGCTTCTTGTACACCACTGGAGAAAGAAAAAGTAATCTGTGAAAGGAAGTAATTATTCATGTCTGACAGATATTGATAAAGCAGAGTGATAAATCCTACAGCTGTTTACAGAATGTCAAAAGACAGAGTATTAAAACCTCATATAAAACTTCATATAACTTGGTGTTATCCCATGGTAATAACTCTGCTCAGAGAACTGCTAAAGTTTGGTGCAGGGGGAATGAAATGCTGAGATTCCAATCAGCCTTCCAACATGTACAAAAGGACTTTTTGGAAGAGAAAAGGGAAGAGAAAAGAGAAGAGAAGGGGGTGATGGTAGGAGGTTCCCAGATTGCCAGGCTTTGTAGGAACTATCCCTAGAAGAATAACTTTCTAGTGAAGGTAGCCATGAGATCTTGTTCTCGGAACAGCATGGAGGAGCAATAAAGAGTGAAATCAAAAATATGAGCTGCTGGTAGGTTTTTCTTCTTTCACTGCCATTCAAAGACCATCTCAGTCGGCTTCTCATTATTAAAGAGCTTTGTGAATATTTCATTCTCTCAAAGTTGTCTTTTTGGGATGAACCTTGAAGTGACTAACCGCCTGTAAACAGGAGAATTATGTGTCCTCCTGAAGCTGACTGGCATATGACTATTCTCTGGAACCAGACAGTAGGTCAGCAAATGTGTATTATTACAATCACTGAGATGTTTGCAACATATGTGAATTTTCAATTTGTTAAGGTTTGACACAGTTGTGGAAATTCTGCCATGCTAGTTTCATCTCATGTTTATTGACTTTTCTGTATTAGAGTTGTGAAATGGCTCCCCCAAAACTTGCTTTGAGAGTACAGAAATGTAGCTTAGTGCTAAATGCTATCAAGTGAAAAGAAGTTGTGTTGTTGTCTTTGTTTTCCTTTCAAATTTTTAGCCTATTCTTTGGGACTCTGGACATGCTATTATTTATTGGTCTTGACTTTTATTGTCTAGGATGCAAATATACACAGGTAGCTGAATCCTGCACCCTGTCATTGGCCTCAATGTGGCACTACTAATTTTCCACCAAAAATAGAATTATGTGCTTCTGCGAAAGCTACCTTTGACTCTGGATATTTACAGAGGGGTTTTGTTGCTCTCTGTGTGCCAATGCAGGAGGTGATGGTTCTCCCAAGGAAGTGAGCTAAAATGAGCAAGGCCAGTACAGCTGCAAGAATGTCAAGAGCTGTCTGGATACGGTGTCTCTGCTTATCAATTTGCAGTAATCATGAAATTACACGTTGCTTTTCATGTTATGAAATAGCAAATGGTATCTCTAACCATAATTATTTTTTCTAGAAGAGCGTTCTGGAGTGCCACCACTTTTGGGCAAGGATGTTCCTTTAAACCACCCAGATCAGACCCTAATAGTCTGCTCTGGGCCATTGTAGAAGAAAATAATCTCTGCCTTGTTCTGATGAAAAAACCAAAGAATTAACCCAATTCTGAATGGTTATCACAGGCTGGAGTAACTGCAGTCTTGGGAGCGGGATGACTTCTGGCTTTCCCTGGGCATTTGCACAGCCCACACACAGGGTTAATTATGGCCACATTTACCCGTCTGAACCTATTTACCTTTTACCCTGCAACAACACAAGGACTAAGCTGCACCAAATCAGAAGTAATGAACAGTCATCTTTGATGATGTTTCCATTGGCAGGCAGATGTTGACATGTTTAAGGGGAGTGATTGCTGTTGAAAGGGGAAGAGAGGAGGAGTGAGGCTCTCTGGCTCTAGTGGGAGAGAAT
Source organism: Aramus guarauna (assembly GCA_013400195.1). Lineage (NCBI taxonomy): Eukaryota > Metazoa > Chordata > Aves > Gruiformes > Aramidae > Aramus > Aramus guarauna. The sequence continues at coordinate 1,177,622 of VXBL01002525.1, read as the reverse complement.
GAAAACATGACCCCTATCACAAATAAGAGTACTCTGATGATGAACTGCAGATGCACTTTTTTTCTAAGCAATTAGGAAATTTTCATCACAAAAAGTTCAAAGCAAATTGTATACCAACATCCATTTCTCCAGTGAAGGCAGACTCTCAGAATGGTTTGGGCTTCTGTTGAGCAAGGGGGAAGTTGATTACAAAATAACACAGAATTAACATATTAATTAAAAACAGTCAGCTCTGTAATTGGCTGCATAATCCAACATTTCATGTTAATGAAACCCACTAGGAATGCTGACTGAGTGTTCCAGTTGGTACTTCTATGTTAAGTAACTATTTGCACAGGAAAATTAAAGTAAAATTCTTTCAGTTGGTATCTGGAATAATATGGAAGTGGCCCAACTGAAACTTGTAATGTCCATAATGTATTAAACTCAGAAGGTTTTAAATAGGTCAGTTTGAAATTGGAGGAAAACAAGGCCATCTCTCGGCTTTTTGGCTAAGATCAAGTGTAGTGTAATAACAGAAACTGTCCTTGTCACACAAGAACAAATGTGTCTTGCATTTTTATACAAAAAGTGTTTCAATCAACTATTAAGAGGCCAAGAGGCAATCTGTGATTTTGTAGGTTTAACAACAGGGTTTCTCAGCTCAGGGTGACTCAAATATTAATCTGAATTTAAAAAGGATGTAACTTTAAAAGTGACATCATAAAATTTAATATTAAGTCTGTATTTGAAGGTGCTAATTCACAGTTCAAATGGAAGCCATTTGATGTAATGTAATTTACCTCTAAAGAAGACTGAATGAAATTGAATGAAGGCTATTCTCATCTCTAATAAACATGTCCAATAGTTCCCACCCCATTTAAAAGAATTTCAGATTAACTGTAGTGAGAGACTCCTATAGAGAAGTTCCTCCTTTCCCAGCTCTTTGTATCTCCAGAGTTAATCATTTCAGTGTCAGAAAAACTAGTCATGGTACTAACTTTCAAAATAAAATTGTCAAATTATTTGTTACAGTGTAATAGGATGCTCTTGTTTAGACAAATAGATATGGTATTTCAGTGTGGTGTTTCGTCTTAGTGTGGTGTACTTCCACTGGAGAGTGGTCTCCTCACTTCAATAAGACAAACAGAAGGACAGGTTGTCCCCTTGTACTGTTCAAAATATGTAGTGTTTGTGTATTCTGAGCTGATAAAACTAATTGCATTTGTTTTTTCTGCAGATGAAGTTTTGCCCCATCCACATGCTTTCTGTAAGAATCATACAAGCTAAGAACATCAAGTCGAGAGACCTGTGTGAGTTGTGGTTTGATTGTGGTTTTAGTCACCTCCAGAGTTTACGCAGTGAGCAATGTTCCTAAGTTCTAAAGGTATACAAGCAATGTACATAAAGCACAGCAATAGAAGTACTAATACCAGGGCTATAATTAAATCAAATGCCTGAGGTATCATTAGATTCGAGGACATATCTGGTTGCATTTCAGGGAACTGATAAAAACCGAGACTCCCAGATGAATTTCCTAGGCCAACAAAGGAAGGTAGACCTTATGAGGACACTGCAACCTGTAAATCTGCTGGGAGTTGTTTGGTTTTGATGTTCATAATTGGTATAAATCATATAATGGACTGGAATTTTGCCGCACAGGCCACGTATTTAGGGACCTTTTATTGAAATGTATCAATTATACAAAATCATCAAAGGTAAATTAGAGAATTTCAAGCCTTCTAAAATACAGTATCATTCAGCATATTTACTGTCCTCAGATGACCAGTCATGGTAAATTGTATTGATAGTTTCTGGTTAAAGAGGGCCTCTGCAGATCCAGCCCTAAGCACATGCTGAACATGCAGACAAAATAGACATTTCTGTGTACTTCTGTATTCAAGTTTCTTTAACTCATTATCTCACCCTCACAGCATCCTATGGCTCCCTCTTAAGGTGTACTATGGACCAGCCATTCAGCTGCCATTTTTGCAGATGTCTCCCTTGGGTTCCTCAGTGAGGACAGAGACCTTGAGCTGCCTTTTCTCACACTCTAGAAACCTCTGGCCTGTGTATTCCTCTAGTGAAGAACGACATGTTCAGCCAAAAAAGTATCACTTTGCAGTGAGTTAGTTGAATTACAGCTGAGACCACTTGCATCACACCATGCAGGACTGAGCACAACCTTGGCCAAGCCCGGATGCCAGGGAGACAAGAGGGAGTGAATCCCCTGTTAGTTGAGTAACTGCCTGTCGAAGGGCTTCCTGTACTCCTGTGGCAAATGGCACGTAGCAACACCCAGAGGTGGACAATAGAAAGGTGGTAGTGTGATGAGGCCTGTATTTCTGAGTTTCAATGATCTCTTCTATCTACTCTATTGAAGGGACAGTTCCACTTTCCTGCCAAAACCTTGCGGGGCAATGTTATTCACTGCTTGATACCAGTCTGAAGTATTTAGGCATCTCGGGCTGCAGTAGACATCTTCAGTCAAGTCCAGACTCCAGCTCTGAAAGACATCACCTTGGAGATTTCCTTTCACACCGTTGTCAAGCTTCACAAAGTAAATGCACTTTCCCACCCTGGCTCTTCCCAAAGGACGGCTGCTCAAGGCACTGACTGCACTAACCCTAAGGAGTAGATGTAGGCTGGACGTGAGATGAAGATTTCCGACTTCTTCATGCCCTCGTGTTCTTGGGCCCACACTGGCCTTTAGCTGCACCAGATCTTCTTCTCTAGTACCTAACCCTTCTAGGCAGCCATTATGTCCCTTCCGCATGTTTGTGTTGCTAGACTGAGCAAGTTAGTCTCCTCTGATCTTCTCTGTAGTATGTGGTCTCCTTTCCTGTAATCATCCTAACAGCCCTTTTTGGAACTGACTCTAGTTTCAGTTAAACTTTTTTAACATATTTGGCTGAAATTGTAGGGAATATACCCGATGAATGGTCGGTGGGATCTTTTATACCTTTCTCTTCACATGGGAAACACGGTTCTTAGTGTACTTTGTGTGTGCATGTGTACATTTGCAATTTGTAGTTACCAGGAACTAGATAGTATACCAAGATGATTTTCCTTGGTTGCTTCCAACTAATAGGCTCTTTACTTAATTTTTAAAAAGTGCTGTTATTTATTGGTCCTCAGAATCACAGCCTTGCCCTACTTTTCATCTACAATATTGGCATCAAGTTTTTGATTTTTTTCTGCTGCAGTGTCTGCATCAGACTGCTATGTGCGCTTGTGGCTGCCATCTGCTTCAAATGGAAAGCTTCAGACCAAAACCATCAAGAATTCTGACAACCCTGTCTGGAATGAGACTTTCTACTTTAGGATCCAGAGGGAAATTGAGGTAATAAAAAAAGAGAAATTTCATCATTTTGCATAGCTGGGAATCCTCAGTTGACACCCTGTTGATTAACTGTGCTAAATAACCTAAGAAAATGCTTGGGTAACAGCATTTGCAACTGACAAGTTAGCACAAAGCAGCAGAGATATGGAGTAGTGTTCTACTCAGCCAGTTATAGACATCAGTGATGTAAATGGCTACATCTGAGCTAGTCCAGATTCCCTTTTTTGTCATCTGAGAGAAATAAGTACTGCTGTAGCATGCTTCATCTGGGCTATTTTGGATGGTTAATTTAGAGCTTTCCCTCCACTGCTTGTAAGGGAAGGATAGAGGAGTTACTATGGTATAGACAGTAAATGTAATCCTGTCCTAAGCTGTGTAGTTAAGAGAACTTTGGGGATGAAGAAACTGAGTAAGTGTGTTCTTTAGGTGGGTTATCAGTGTGGTGCAAAGCACTGACATCTTCTCTGTCTCAGGACAGTGGGAGCACTCTGTTATGGGTATTTGTCTTCTGTTTCATAATAAGTTTCCCAAGGCTGGGTTTAATGATGGTGTTCCACATTAGCAAAGGAAAGCACACATTTCTTTATTCTTACCACTGTGCTAGTCAAGCAGCTGCAAAAGTCTATAAACATTTTTTTGTTTCTGTGTAATAGCAGCTCAGTAAGAGTTCTTATTTATTCTCTTCCACTACCAGAACATTTTAGAACTGGCAGTGTGCGATGAAGATCCACTCACCAAAGATGACATGCAGTTCACAGTTCTTTTTAATGTTGCTAGAATCAGACCCGGGGAGACACTCCGTGAGACATTTGCTTTGAAATCAGAGGTAAGGACTGAAAATACAGGGAGAGATCGGCAAGACCTCATTGTCCACATTGGCTTCCATGTCAAGTGGTCTGCATAAACAGATATCCTTTTATATCATTATCAATATCTCATCAAAACAGATATCATTATGCTGGATTTTTGTGATTTCATGAGTCTCTTTTCACAGATTCAGAAACTGAAGCCGCTTCTCTCTCATGCCCACCATCTCTGTGGCGGCAAAATATGTTAATAGGGAGCATCTGTAACTAGTAGTTTTTATCTTTTATAATCCAAATAAATAACTTCCTTAACTTTTGACTTTATTCCACTTTTGCCACGCTTAGAGGATATTTCTTCTTAAATAGCAACTTATTAAAAACATGAAGACCACTTATGTCTCCATGACACTTGAATTAAATGACTCTTTCAGGCTTCTCCTATTGGTCTTCATGCTGGGTTTCCTTCTCGGTGATTCAGATTTCTCTAGCCCATAGTAAAGGGACACCTGTTCTGCTAACATCTTTGGGATTCTGTTACGGACCCCATGAGACTTGTCCAGAGAACAAAGCTGGAGTAGGTCTGTGACAGCTCCCGGGCTTGTCTGAGCTGTGGCTGAGGAATTGCTACACGCTCATTGCAGGAAGGAGACAGTCCATACCCAAAAGAACAGCTACTTCCCAAATGCTGAAAGCTGTTAACGTGGATCTTCCTAGTGACTCTGCAGGCTGGTTCTGTGCACTTCTCAGCCAGTGGGTGAGACTCTGGGAAATATACTGATTCAATAACCACCTCAGTCCGGAGTACTTCATCCCTGCTGGATTCAGTGTGAATGTGATTTAAATGGTTTGTACATGGAAATGACACTGGTGTTAGTCACATTTGTTCCTGGGCTTCAATGCCTTTCCACCCTGCAGAAAGCCATTACATTTTGCAGAAAGCCATTACATTTCTGTTTCAGTCAAGCTTTCCCTCTCTGATTGTATCTCTGGAAATATGTATAATTCTACACATCCCACAATGGGAGAATATTAGTCTTATGTGCCTTTCCCAATCCTGTGGTTTCCATTGCAATCTTAGCATTGGAAAGAGGCAATACATAGCTTTTTTGGTAACATTAGCAGAAGAGATGTCAGCTGTGGAAGTAAAGGGCTTTTCAGATGTGCCTATACTGCCAAATTCTTGCAGCCATCAATAATACATATTTATTTTACCCTTTGCTTTTTAGAAAGAGAGGTGCACTAAGAAATGGGAAAGTTTGGAAGTGGAATTCTGGATGGAAAGAATGTGAGTAAAATTCCAACCCTGAAAGGTATAGACCTGCCAGGGAGTAATAATATCTCAGAGAGGAACTTCTTCCATCTCTTCCTCCCAGCAGTGAGCTGAGATTACTGTTTCAAACATTTTTTATCTTACCTTCCCCAGATAATTCTGCCTTTTAGTGTATTTTATACAAATCTTACCTTCTATTTGACAGGTATGTCCCGATTGTGGAAATGTGGTAACATTGGCACAATGTGATAACTTGCACACAAGATGCATGTAAAACTTAACAGAGGTGCTCTTCAAGTTGCTGCTATTAATTGAACAATGCCTAGATCACTGTGGTGTTTCTAAAAGATCAGAAAAATTGTATTATTATCACGATGTATACACAGAGTTACGTAGACAATATTAGAAAAGTCACCCATTAGGTGATAGCTTAGTTAAACTGAAAAAACACAATCAACAAATACTAAAATTAGACCATCCCACTCAAAGTAGTAATCAACACTGTCTGGAGGAAAACAAATCCCATAAGATAAACTTTATGTCTCTTTTAAATCCTATCACAAGTTTGACTGAAAAAAGAAAAACCAAACCCTAAACGATATTTGCTGGCATATTTGAGCTTAGCATTAAAAAGAAAAACCAAACCCTAAACGATATTTGCTGGCATATTTGAGCTTAGCATTACCAAAAAAAAAAAAAAAAGAAAAAAAGGAATACAGTCTAGTCAAAACTGACTAATTGCACTATTAGAAGAAGGAGCTGTAAATAGGCCTTCTTCTTAAACATGCAATCACAGCCAGATATGTAAAAAGGACAGAATGAGATGCAGTGCTTGGAAACTGGACTTACTAGATTCAGACTAGAAATAAGAGGAACATTTTTCACCATTCACGTTATAAAGCATGGGGGCGATTCTCCATCCTTGCAGCTCAAACCTAGTTATTTACATTTAAATACATTCTACAGCTGAAATAATAGAAGTTTTAAGGCTGGAAGTGGTGCTTGGTACAATAACCTGGACTTCGCAGAAAGGCAAAGATTACAGACTGCAGAACTTTAATGGTCCTTTCAGATATATGAAAGCACTTATGAATGTACGTAACATAGTGCCATTGAAGTATTGGCCTTAATGAGAGATGCTGTTAGTAGACTCTGTTGGTTACTCATGGTACTAAATAACTACATCCATTCAGTGACAGACCTAGGTCTTACAAGGTAAAATGTCTGGGACAAAGACTTTCTATTACTTACCTCTGTGTTTTCCAGTCATACATATAGCACGATGGGAGCTAATTCTTATTTGCTGTTCACTGGTGATCAGTTGTAAATTATAATCTGGAACAGTCAGAAAGGTCTTTCCTAGTAAGTATTTGCAGAATACATTAATAGTAGTCTTTGCTTTCCCCAAGTCATATGGTCATTTGTTAACAGCAGGACATGATTCCACATAGACCAACATGTCTTTGTTCTGCTGTATCTTAACATATAGTTTTAAGCATTGGTATTTTTATGGGCTCTCCTGCCTTTCTTCTTGTTTGTCTACTACATTTTGGTTCATATGCTTAGCAGGTGATCATGTGTTGTGCCTTTAAGAAAACAAATTATGATACTAACATAACTATATTCAATTTTAAGCAGGAAAGGTCATAAAACTACTATTTTTAAAAAATACTAGATACTCACACAGCTTTTTTTTATTCTGTCTTTTCAGCCCTGGCCCTCCAGAGCACCTGATTACCAATGATGTCCTAGTGGTAAGGTTCACATACAAATTTAGCTTGGGGTCACTTTTCCTTAATTTTGATTCTCTCCTCTCCTGCCCCGCCCCCAACCATCTGACATTTTATATAGAGAAAAGACGCTACCATGACAGATCAGAATCTGCATTATAAAGTGAAAGATGTGGGATGATTCCCATTCATTATGGCTTAACTGTGCCCTCTTCATACAAAAATAGAAGCTGTGTTTTTTGAAGTCCTCCAGTAGTACAGATGTCAATATTTTGCCCAGCTGTGGTTTGTTAGTGTTGCCCCATATTTGTTGATGTTCAAAGTAAAAATTACTTGCGTGGCAGGAAAAATAAAGGTTATAGAAGGGATGAGTCTGTAGAAGGCAATAGTAAGTATTCAATGTCCTTATGACTGGAAGGTTATCTAATGTAACAGCTTTTTGGGAAATGAGGTTTTTAATAAAGAGTTATTTTAGTCATTGAAACATGGAGTCCTCTTTTGGTATTAGTCAGCATATGGTACATTACCTGTCTCCTTGGGCTGGCCCAGCAGCTAAGGAGTACAAAGTACTTCATGCCAACCACTCCAGGCCTGCGCATGATTTCCAGATGCTAGCCTTTAATACCCCTGAGGCAGAATAACACATATTCTGTTCTTTCCCCCTCATTTTCTGTGTGAGGCATAAGAGCTGTAATGATTGGCATGTGTTGTTCCCGAATTGGCGTGTAAAACTGTCCTGGCATGAGTTATTAAAGGTGAACTGGAATGACTCAGGTAGAGGGTAGGATGGAATAAATCCATGATCTCTCTACATCAGGACCAGCAAGAAGATGCCTTGTATACTAATCATTGCCACAATACACAGAAACTCATCATCACGTGTTTTTCCCCACCCTTCCTAAATAATTATCAGATATATGTGTAGCTGTGTTTGGGCAACAGTGTGTTTTGCAGAGATTCCTGATTCTGGGATAACTTGAATGGGTATAACAACCTATGGCAATGTACCTCTGTATGGACAAGCTAGTTCTGAAGCAGTGTAACTGGGCTGCTGTCTTGGGGTAATGAGCTCTGAATTTGCTCTTGTGCAGCTGGATTGCTTCCAGCACTGAGACCAGTTTACTTGGCTCTATATTACGGCTAGTGGTTGTCTGCATGATGTTTCATTATTTATTGAAGATGTGGCATTTGCCATCTTCATGCTTTTCACTCTTGTCTTTTACAGTCCCGTGAGGTTTGCTGCTTGGAAGTGCAAGTGGACATTAATGAAAGCAGGAAATATTTGAAAGGTATGCCAATTTCTCTGTGAAGAGAAGACATGATGAAATCAACTCTATCATAGTCATTCAGACCCAGATGGAGGCACTTTAGGATACAGAGGCGACTAGGATGTTCCAAAGACAATAAAACCTAGTGCAGTGAAAGTCGCTGAACTGCCTCCAGTTGTAACGCTGATCTCTGTGTCTTTTCCTTGACTCTATTAAGTTTGGACACAGTAAACTTTGCTGGTGGAAGTATGAGAGAGTGCTGACTCTGGGACCACTCCAAACTACGGGGTAAAGGCAAGAGTACCAGTCTCCTGTAGGATGAGTTACCAGAGAGAATGACTCCAGCAGACAGTTTGCCAACTTTGTTAGCTATTTTACCCAAACAGCGTTATTATTCTCTAAACAAATCTGTTTTCACTAGAGGGTAAAAATCTCGTGCTTACGGTGCCTGCATCTCATGAGAGAACACAGAAAACTACAGAGGACACAGATACGTTCTACTTCCATTGCGTGAAGGCTTGGGAGCCAGTTCTAAAAGTCAGGCTGCAGGTAACGGGCACGATACAATACCACTCTTCATACTGCTTACTTATTTCCAGTGGCACCAAAACAGTAAAGAATTTGATTGTTTCTATTCTGTGAATAAAAAAAACCCAAACATGTTTTTTGTTCTCTGTAGAAAGTTTCTGATAAGGAAGATGACAATAACAATTTAAGTGACACCTTAACAGTACCACTGAAATTTCTCCCTGTTGGACATAAAGTGAAAGTAACCCTCCCTGTAAGACATGTAAGTACTTCACCGTTTATATGATCTTTTGGAGACAAGAGTAGAGTAACCCTCCATATTTAACACCATAACATTTTAAAAAAATATAATCAATTAGTAAGTCTGAGTGAGAATTTTGTGCAAACAAGTTTTCTGTGAAAAAGATTAGATTTCCCAGAGAAATATCAATTTTCTATCAATAAAATCAATAATTGGGTGTTTATCCTGGCCAGTTTTAGATGCATTTCAGACCAACCTCTGCTGTCCTTACACAGTTAAAGGACAATAATCAATACCAGTTGCAAGGCTTTGGGATGCCCCACTGCTCTTTATCAAGCTCGAGTGGTTAGTTCAATCTATATACATAAATTTTAGATGGATAAAGTTAGATGAGTTGAATCTTACCATCAGAGAACAATTCTGTCACATTCTTCTACGTGTATGGTCATGATGGTAACTGGTGGAGAGATACAACTCTTAAGTTGCTTTAAAAACAGTGGTAAGCAGTTGCTGTGTGGCCAGATGAATCTGCTAACAATAGCCAGACATCCTTTCCCAGACCTTGCAGCAAATGAGAGGCAAAAATAGGAGGAGAAGAACTTCTCAGCACCTTTTCCCATAAAGAGAAGGCAGAATGAAAATCTGGATTTCAAAACTTCCGGTTTTCACAGTCATTCACATTCCTGCTCTCATTTCTTCGTTTACAGAATGTGCCACTGCAGTTGTACCTCCAACTAAACGATTGGTAAGAGGACTGTTTTTTTCTCTAAAGGTTTTATTGCTCTTTGACCTATGAATTCTAGAACAGAGTATCCTTTATTTAGATACAAGGAATGCACAAGACTAGGGGCACAATATAACAACACTTAAGTAAGTCACCATTAAAGAGTCACCATAATAGATCAAAGTTAAATATCCTTGGGGCAAAGGAGTCATGCCAACATGAAAAAAAAAAATAAAAAAAAAATTATGAGAGTTTCAAACAGTGGGGAACTTAGTCATTGAGTGTTCTTTGCATCAAAGAACCAAAGTCTGAGATTGGAAGCTGCTTCAAAAGGGACACAGAAGCGGGAAGAAGACAGAGGGAAAATGGAATTTGAAATAAGCAAAACATCCAGAGTCCATACATTACTCAAACCACGCAGATATCCTTAAGAAAAAAAGATCTGTGGCTCTGGTGATATCAATAGAAAGAAGCACAAGCTAGGGAAAGTGAAATGTTACACTGTAAAATAATGAGACAGACAACATATAAACCAAAATTATTTGAATATCTTTTTCATTGTACTGTTTCTGTATAAGTCTGTGGTACAAATCCCCATCAAAGAACTTGTTAGATTCAAGTCACCCTTTGCTCAGAAATTATATGAAGCAGAAATAGAAAGGATTCAGCTTACAAAGCTACTGAAAGTCACAAAGCAGCCTTTCTTTTTTCATATTTGCTGTCCTTAGCTGGCTGTAAATCTTACACTGCAACAGAAATTAAAAAGATGTGTAGAAGCAAAGCAGCTGATTTCTTTGAAACTGGAAGCTGCACTTCTGTCTCTAAACGTGAACAGAGAATCATGATTTTTTATCATATTTAGTAGACCACAGTTGCTGATAATAGATCCATATACATTTTAAACACCAATCCTGTGCCTCTGGATTTGTTTGTTTCAGCACAGATAAACTAGATGTGCGCTTAGGGTATGATCTGTGCCACGAAGAGCAAGAATTCTTGCAAAAAAGGAAGAGAGTGGTTGCCAGTGCCCTGAAAAGGGTTCTTCATCTGGAAAGAGATCTACATGGACACGAGGTCTGTGAGTTGGAATCCAAGCATGGGGTGTGGGTCTATTGAATTAGGATTGGCAGAAATCCCCACAAAATTTCTAGTAGTTTTTCTGTGTTGATGACCAACCCATTGATTTGAATGGCAGTAGAACAGAAGTTCTCAGTGTGACATACCCGATACTCATCTAAAATTTCAGCTCAGCTATTCATGCCTCCAGTCTTTTCAATGGGTCAAATTCCTGACGATATAATATACCACTCTTCAAAGTTATTGTTTCCAACAGTGTGATGCAGCGAGTCAGCAACGTATGAGGCACTGGTACATTGTGTTAGACCAGACTAGACAGACAACCAAAAACAAGTAGGAAAACAGGAGTATTTGAAGTTCACCTCACATAGATATTTATGAAATCATTGTAATGTCCCAGTGTAATGTTTTTTCATTTTCAGAACACTTTTCACAAAAAGTCAAAATTCTTTAGGGTGGAGAAAGATCATTTTATAACAAACTCTAGCTGAAGTGTGTTTTGTTGCCAAGATTCAGCATGAATTTTTAAATGAACATTTATTTTCTTGCTGGAATCATATTTGTTGAATGGATGCTGCCCAAAGAATAATTTTGTTTGGTTAATATACTTTTTCTGAACTCTGCACAGGACTTCCTTGAATCCATTCTTAATAACATTTATCACAATTTTTGTTACTTATAATAAAATCATATCAGTATCTGTTATTAATCATTGCAATTCCAATTAGAAAGAACAAGGGGAGGAAGGAAGTTTAAAATCACTGCATATTCAAACTCATCCAAGTTTGGGGTTAAGGGAACCCACTGAATATCTGGAGGTTAATTTAAAGAAGGTACTGGTAAAAACTGGCTGAATGATGATTTAATTTCATTGTCCTCCAATGAAGTCTACTGAGGAAATTATAAGAGCTGTAATTTAACTTTTCCAAGTAGGCAAGTGAGTAACTCTTTGAAGATAATACTTATGTTTTGAACAGGTCCCAGTGATAGCTGTTATGGCAACAGGAGGAGGCCTCAGAGCGATGTCAGCTATGTTTGGCCACCTCTTAGCTCTTCAGAAGCTAAATCTTTTGGACTGTGTTACCTATGTCACTGGGGCTTCTGGCTCGACATGGTGCGTATAGAAAATGAGATTTGTATTTGGAATTATTGTGACAGTACATTTCCACACAGTGAGAGAGATGCGTCTCTTTCAAAGTCTTACACTGTTAATAAGTGAATGTAATTCCCTGGTAAAAGCTATTACTGTTGGCTCTTGATCATAGCTTCAGTTTAGGCTTGCTGATTCTCTTCTTTGGTGCAAATGGCTGGGGAAATATAGTAATTTTCCAAAATCATCCAAATAAATAGATGATTTTCTCACATTTCTGTTCTTTAGGACCCTAGCAGACCTGTACGAGAACGCTGACTGGTCACAAAAGACTCTGGAAGGGCCACTTAAGGCAGTAAAAGAACAAGTGACAAAATGCAAGCTCAACCTCATGTCTATAGATCATCTGAAGTATTATCACAAAGAACTTGCTGAAAGGGCAAAAGCAGGACATGTCTCATCTTTTACAACTCTGTGGTCACTTGTTCAGGAAATGTTCTTACATGAACGGGTATGTATATGGTCCTGCCACACATTTGGGAAACATCCACTCATTTTTTTAGACCTTTCCACTTTGAGGGCATGACATAATGTGTGGAACAAATCCCAAGTGACTGAGGAATCCCAGTGTGATTTGTAAATAATGATGGAGTATCCTGTAGCCAGGATTTTCCAGGGTAGCTAAATGGTTTGAAGGTGCCTCTGTACTAGGGTGCCCAACAGCTAGCAACTTCAGCAGGCAAACTTTCAGAAAGAACTGAGCAATACCCCTTGAAAAATCAGGTCTTTCAAAGCCTGTTTCTCATTGAACACTTAAGAGCTAGAGTAATCTGTCCTCATGTGAACATTAGTCTCAGCCTTAGTAAAGATCTGTGGGATGCAGGTAATCAAGGCACTTACATATTAATGAAGAAGTTGCTAGGTATCAGGCAACCAGGAAGGAAAGTGCAGGAACATGAAAGAAGAGGTCTCTTATGAAAATGTGACTCACAGATTGTAAAACATCTGTCATCTATCCCTATTCAGGTAGATTGTGGCAGTGGTTTTGCCTTATGCTTTTCCAGAGGTTTACTGTGACTTTTTTATCTCTTTGATTAGCCAAGAAAGTACAAACTCACAGACCAGCGCAAGGCATTGGAGCATGGACAAAACCCATTGCCTTTCTATGCAGTCCTCAATGTGAAAGAGGAAAAGTTCAGTACTTTCAAATTTAGAGGTAAGTATTCCTGGAGTTTCTTCTGACTCTGAGTAGAATCACAGAATTTTAGCATCATAGAATCATAGAATGGTTTGGGTTGGAAGGGACCTTAAAGATCATCTAGTTCCAACCCCCCTGCCATGGGCAGAGACACCATCCACTAGAACAGGTTGCCAAAGCCCCATCCAACCTGGCCTTGAACACTTCCAGGGAGGGGGCATCCACAGCTTCTCTGAGCAACCTGTTCCAGTGCCTCACAGTAAAGAATTTCTTCCTAATACCTAATATAAATCTCCCCTCCTTCAGCTTAAGGCCATCACCCCTTGTCCTGTCACTCCATGCCCTTGTAACCAGTCCCTCTCCAGATTTCCTGTAGGCCCCTTTAGGTGCTGGAAGGCTGGTGTAACATCTCCCCAGAGCTTTCTCTTCTCCAGGCTGAACAACCCCAACTCTGTCAGCCTGTCTTCAGAGGAGAGGTGCTCCAGCCCTCTGATCATCATTGTGGCCCTCCTCTGGACTCGCTCTGACAGATCCATGTCTTTCTTGTACTGGGGACCCCAGAGCTGGACGCAGTACTCCAGGTGGGGTACAGGGGCAGAATCACCTCCTTCGGCCTGCTGGCCACGCTGTTTTTGATGTAGCCCAGGACATGGTTGGCTTTCTGGACTGCAAGTGTGCATTGCTGGCTCATGTTGAACTTTTCATCAACCAACACCCCTAAGTCCTTCTCCTCAGGGCTGCTCTTAAGAGTAAGGACTAAAGAGAATTTGGAGGGAGTGTGCATGTGTGTGGAGAATAAAAGGGGAATACATCTGTCACCTGCCCTGACTCAGTATTCATCTTTTCAACAAAAAGTTTGGTTTTTTTGTGAACTGCTGGGTGTTGACTAGCAAGAGCAGATCTGCTGGATAACATTCTCAGGCATTTCCGAAGTTTTGGGCTGAAGTTCTAGTTTTGCCACAAACATTGTGAGTGAGTGTGGACAAATCATGTGATCTTTTTCTGCCTCAGTTCCACACCTATAAAATGGCTTTGATGGTTCCTTAGTTTGTAGAGGTGCTGTGAAATGTCACTTCCCTAAATACTGCACTGATGAGGGTATGAAAATGGAGTGGAGTATGATTGCTGTGATGGGTGCGATATGATGCCCTTTAAATAGGCACAGGCTACATTCAACAAAAGGTCTTAAAATGAGCAGAAACTGGAAAAAAAAAACAGTTAGTACTTACATTTGATTATGTTTATAGCTACTGTTCTACTGCAATATGTGTATAGGGCAGCTTGAGACAGGAAACTGCATGGCCATGCCCACACTGTGATCCTTTTTCAGGCTGCTTTGCTATATCATGGAGACCGACAGGTTTGAGTTAGTAGAGGTTTCATGCCAGTCATCCCTTGCAGGTTGGATCACACTTGCATGTTGTACATTTGATGCTTTTGATTTAGAGAGGCAGGTGGGATTCCAGAATTTTTATATAGAAATATAAATCTAGACTATTTCTGAGGTGAAAAAACTTGTTCCTTTTCTATGCAAATTACATCTCAATTTGTATGAAACTAGACAGTGTAGTTTGCAGTACAAAGCTACTCATAGTACAGAGCTGCTGAGACAAACAAGATCCATGGAGCTTGTGGATAGCTTTATCCTCATGGAAAGCTTTTGTTTTCTTATTTTCATTACAGTAAATATGCCATGTGTCAATTCTTTTGCAGAGTGGGCGGAGTTCTCTCCTTATGAGGTGGCCATACCAAAATATGGAGCCTCCATTCCTTCAGAATATTTTGACAGTGAATTCTTCATGGGAAGGCGAGTGAAGAAGCTGCCAGAATCTCGGATCTGCTATCTGGAAGGTGACCTAGCAGTGCAATATAGTTAATCACAACATGGTAGAAAGCATGCCTAGCTAGCCACTGGTCTGTGTACAACCCCTCGGTGTTGATTCAATGGGCTTTTTACCCCTTTTGTACATGTCTGCTCCTTGTAAAGCTTCTTTCCTCCTGGCTTCCCTTTTAACCTAGGCAGATTTTGGAGAGTTGCAGCATTGTTCCTCTTCCCATTTTCTGAACCAAACAAGAAGGTGGAGAAGGCAAGTTGAGGAAATAATAAGCCTGTCTTTATCAACTTCATCTTCAGTCATCAACTATATTTCTAGGCAATGCATTGCTGGGCTAGAAGTGGAAGGAGCTGAAAATAAAATATAACTCATCTAGAACAACCCACAAAGGCGAGAACTATCTGAGCTTTGTGGGCTGAGAATGGTGTCACTAATCTTCCCTGTCCATAAGGATGAAGGAAGCCCTTTTAACCTCCAACAACTGCTTTGACTTGCTGGTCTGCCTTTAAAGACAAAGAAAAGGGGCAAAGCAGCTAGTCAGAAGAATCCATCTGCCCCAGGCAGATTTTAAATCCTTATCAGAATTTCAGCTTTTGATACCAAAAACAAGGGTCCAGTGGAGACAAAAATCCTATTTCTCTTACTGTGAAGTCAGCTACAGATTGAATTTGTTCCTCATGTGAGTACCTGGCATGGGGCTTATGACAAAGGATAGTTCTTTCTTTTCCAAGAGCAGACTCACATATGGAGCCAATTCTATTTTCATCTTGGACCAGTTGAAGGCCATAGAAACAAAACATGCCTGAAAGAAAAAAAAAAAAAAGTGTCTTAGATCAATTTAAAGAATAAATCAGTTTAAGGAAGGATCTTAGGCTTATATAGCTTCACCATGCTTCCAAAGCCTGTTTTCTTTCACAACTACACAGTAAACACTCAAAAACATAGTTTGGGTAACTGATACCTCTTCTTTTGTTATTCTGTACTCTTAGCGTGAATGGTCTATGTGTAGTTGTCTCTTGAGAAAGAGCACTGAAGTGCTGACACCATTATGTTTGAACTCTGTAAGACCTACTGCTTAACCTGTGTCATGACAGGGTCAGTTCACGTGAGCCAATAATATGTAGCATGTATACTTGTAATAGTCTGTGGTTACATGTGATGGTGCAGGATTTTTCCTATGTGGTTTGACTTACAGGCCTTTGGACAAACATCTTTACTAGGAATTTGCTGGATGGCTTGTACTGGTCCTCAAATTCAAATGAATTCTGGGAACGGTGGGCCAAAGATATGGTAGATATAGGTAAGAGTTTCAAAATCAGTATTTGTTTTTGACCAGACAGTGCTTCCTGTTCAGGAGAAGATTAAAAAAGATACACTTTTACTACTGCTTGTGAATAATCTCTCACATGTTCTCCCTAAATTGCTGCATGTTGTGTTGCCTCACTGTGGATCTTCCAGCATGATTTTCACCTGTATCAGAATGAACACTATGTGATTTCTTTTCTTTTCTTTTCTTTTCTTTTCTTTTCTTTTCTTTTCTTTTCTTTTCTTTTCTTTTCTTTTCTTTTCTTTTCTTTTCTTTTCTTTTCTTTTCTTTTCTTTTCTTTTCTGTTCTTTTCTTTTCTTCTCTTCTCTTCTCTTCTCTTCTCTTCTCTTCTCTTCTCTTCTCTTCTCTTCTCTTCTCTTCTCAACCCAGAGGCACACTTTGTGCTAGCTACAAATGTTTTTCATTTAAAATTTGCTCATGGCCTGTTAAATGACTCCTCCCATGACTCCAAATGAGAAGGGTAGCTTTTACTTGTAGGCAAAAGTACAAAGCCAGTGTGTCATTTGAAAGAGTAAAAGGCAAAAGCTGTGCTTGCTTTAAACAAAACCAAGTACCTCTTTGTTTAAATGGGATTGGTCATGTCCATGTATTTTCAAGCAGACTGAAGGTGACAGGGAGGGGAGGGACCCACAGGAAGACAGCAAGGGCAGGTAGCCAGTAAAGGTGCCCGGCAGAATAGATTGCTGACGTTTTTTCTCACAGTTCCTTCTCTATTTCAGAAAAACATTCCCCTGAGGATGATGTCACTACCATCGAGCCTCCATCTTGTTTGTCAGGGAAGTTGTATGAAATGTTTCAGGACATTATGACCAAGCGTCCACTTCTGGGAAAGTCTCATAACTTCCTGAGAGGCTTAGAATTTCATAAGGACTATATCCATCAAAAAAAATTTATTGAATGGAAAGGTAACTGCAACAAAGAGTTAACTGCAGTGTGCAGGTAACATCTCAGATTTTTTTTTTTTAGACTTTGGAAATCTCATACTTAGAGATATTTTCTCAGGGTTTGGAAATCTTCTGAGATGGAACTATGTTCGTGGTGTCTGTTTCTTTAGGGTAACAGCTTAAAATGAACTAGTCCATGGGCCACTCTTCCACTTCCTGAAGATATCTGTAATTTGGGTCAAAGCGTGCTCTTCTACAGGAAGTTTGTCACTCTGCATAGGTACAGTAGTCTAAAGATTCAGAAAGGGTAGAATCTTTTGAGGTCAAGAAACAAAGGTAACAGCGGAAGCATAAAATAGAAGGTTATTATGTGGATCAGACGAAGGAAAGGACTGGCTGCAAACATGTGGTGGTCCATATGTGTGGCATTTCTGCCTGATGATTTATCCACCCAAAAACCTCTTTTTAACACCTCAGAAACAGAAATACCAAGATCCAACAACAGAAGGTTAAAACCACATAGGTTTAGATGGTATATATTAAACAAACAGAATGCGTAGGCTTGATGTATAAATTGAACAGCAATTTAGTATGGCCTGTGCTCTGCAGGCAGTCAAAGTAAACAGTCATAATAATTTTACCTCAAAATCTATGAAACTGTGAATCTGTGCAATGGTAGCAAGGTGATGAAGCTGAGGTTTTGTGCATCACAAACCTTCCTGAAATCCCAGCATCTTCATTTATTCCATGAGCAGGTAGCAGAGTGGGAGGACCCCACATTATTAAGATTAATCTGACTTCAGCAAGAAAACACGTGTGCTCTGCTGCCTCTGAGTCCTTCTCTTTGGCAACTTGTGTTTTCTCTCCTGTTTCATGCAAGTTACAACACTTTTTGTCTCTGGCTGCCGTTGCTACATGAAGTTTGCTGACAATGGCAAGAGACAGTGGAGTTTTTTTGTGGATTAAGGCAGAGCCCACAGTGAGCTAAGTGCTTTCAAAATGTTCAGTAAGCAAAATGTCCATGTCATAAAAGTCTGCTCTAAGAAAACAAGTGAGAGAAGGAGAAAACAAGTAGCATAAGAAGGGTGGGTGAGAGGAGCAAGTGAATAACTTAAGAAGGCGGATGAAGGATAAAATTGTCAGTCAGTAAATGTTAAAAAAAAATAAATCCTTTTTCTGACTAGCAGTTTTGTAAACACAAATGGGTAGAAACAGATTTTAAGAAGGATTTGGCGGAAGACAGCATAGGGACACTAAAGATTACCTCAGGGTAGATATTCTACAGATAAAGTAAAATAAGTGGAAAGCATGAAGTCTTGAGTGGGAAAAGGGAGACTGGAAGTCTGAAGTGGGAAAAAAATAGCAGATTTTGTATCCTCTTTGGTCTGCCTGCATGAGACCAAGCTAAACCTGGGTCTGGAGCCATCTCTAGAATAGGAGCAAGAGGAGATGCTAGCTCTGTGAGCAGAAATGATAGTCTCGTAGTAGGTGAAGTCTCCAGAATATGGCTGTGTTTTACAGGCTTCCCTGCAGCTCGAGTTATCTGACACATTAAAACAAGATTTCAAATACCATGTGAAAAGCCTAATTTTCATGGTGAGAAATTTGAGAACTCATAGCCTGGAATTAGTGTAAAACATTTACAGTAGAGTTCATGCTTTTGAGGGAATTCCTGAGGCAGAACTTCTTTAAAGTCCCTTTTTGAGTGTTGGATGGAAGAAGAAACTCTCCCAAGGAAATGCCGACTTCTAGTTCACGTATTGCAGCATGAAGAAATGATGCACAGTTCCATCTCCATGATAAGAGAATGAGGGTAACAGAATTTCAACTAAAAATATTCACCAGGCCAAATAAAACTAACACATACACTGTTTCTTCTGTGAGGGACTGCAAGTGAATGTCTCTCATTACAGCAGAATCTGTGAATTCCCAACAGCCATGAATGCTAAAATAAGCAAATAATTTTGTAAAGCCCTGACAGTGAGGGAATGGAAAAAAACATGAGTTATTACTTCAAGCTGCTGTCAAACATTCCAGGCTATGGAACAAGCTGGAGTTATTCTGCACAGTTTAAATCAACGCTACAGAATGAGGCCAAGGAGGCAGAGAGATTGAAAGAAGTGAAATGCTGGAATTTACCTGCAGTATTTCTGTGATCAACAGTTTCTTGAAGTACCTAAGCACAAACGATTCAAGGCTCGAGGAGTCTGCTCTGGCCTTTGCTACCTCATTGTGTGAACTTGAGGAACTCTCTTAAACGCTATGTTGATATTTGAAACCGTGGCAAAAGCTTTCTTCTTCCACGGGTCTAGAAATGGTACCAGGGGAACAATAGTCTACAAGGGAGCCTGGTGGGATTGGTAGCAGAGAAAGAAGAGTCTAGCTGCCAGAAACTAGCTTTAGATCTCAACTTGCCAGTTGGTATAATCCACTTTTGGCTGCTTCAGGAGTTAATGTGAGTTTTAATTAATTCAAGTAATATTTTAAGCTGTTGGTAGGGGATGCTGTGTGCATGACATGGGGTTTTTTTTGCAGCACGACCAAGATATTTTATATGAGAGATCACTGAAAGCAGGTTTTTCACCTTAGGAGGAGTCTAATCCTAAAAATGCAAAAGCAAAAAAAGAGCAACACTGAAGTGCAGTGATGTGCTGCATTTGTTAGATTTGTTGCTACGCTGTGAAATTGTTTCTGTTGTTTGCATTTTTCCCAGTTCTTAGGGGAAAAAAAAATTGGCCAAAATCTGTATTCTGTGAAAAATCAGTCCCCAGAGCAGCTGTGAGGCCAGTGGAGTCTGTGTCTCACCTGTCCTCTGCCTGACTGCCTCACAGCCTGCCTTTGTGAGTGTGCCAGGGAAGTGTGGTAACGGGCCAGTGTGCTCAGATGTGCAGTTTGGAGGGCGTGCTCCTGAGGCCATGTTTGTGGGCTCGCATTATGAAGGGTGGTGAGCCTGGTCTTGAGGGCAACCAAGGGGCTGCCCTTAACATGTAGCACAGACAGAATTACTGACTCCTCCTTTCCTACCAATACACCACTAATGATATTCAAAATGTTTTTCAGACACTGTGCTGGACTCTTTCCCTAACAACCTGACACCGCTGCAGAAATATCTTTGCCTGATAGATGTTGGCTATTTCATCAACACCAGTGGTGCAGCACTTTTCAAGCCAGAGAGGAATGTTGATGTCATTATCTCACTGGATTATGGTTTGGGGAATGTGTTCAAGGTGAGATTAACATGCTCTGCTCCTTGCATCCCTCGTAAAACTCTTCTTGTGAAGCTGTGAGGTTTAATAGCCAAATTCATATCTGATGCTCAAATCACACAATGACCAGTTGCTCCAAAAATGACTAATTGGTAAAGATGTGGAAGTGATCCTCATGTTAGAAAGGTTAGCTTGTGAGGTGAGCAGTGGAGTTTGTTGGTGTTCTGAAGGAAAGGACTGAGGCTTGATCAGTGTATTGTAGGTACTACGCTTACATAGTTTTAAACACGTCTTTCAGGGCTTCTGCAGGTCCATCTGTGTGGTCAGGAAAATTATTCCCCCTTCCCTTTATTTGTTTTTTTGTGTGGTGAGGAGGGATGGAGATTGATCAACAAGACAGAATATGCAAATGCTTGTGTTATTAAAGCTCCCAAGTAAGCAGCTGTCCAAGTCTTGACCATATAATCAGGAGCAAACCAGTCACCATATCAAAAACAGAACTATAGAAACTGTTAGGCTCTTTTCGCTGTAGTGGAATGCAGCATACTCTTCCCAGGATCCTCAGAGAATTGCAGTAACAGTTGGTTGCTGGAGACATGACCTTGATCTCTTCTGCTCTGTCCTCATGAAAAAATATAAGTGTGGCTTTTGGTCATTCCCTCTAGCTGTAAAAAACATTGTAGAGTGGTAAGAAGCATCTTTTGACTTGTGGTGAGTGGTGGCAGAAAGTAGAGTTATTCTGTGGCTGTTTTGGAGTACGAATTGATTGCATAGTGATTATAGGGACTGATTTAAGTTGCCACAGTATTTCTATGATACCTCAGAAAACGTGATTCTTGTCTTAGTGCCTTAAAGCAATGACATTTTGTGTCCACAGCAATTAGAGATGACATACAAATATTGCAAGATACAAAAAATTCCATTCCCCAAAGTGGAGCTAAGTAAAGAAGAAGAGAAGAACCCAAAGGAATGTTACGTCTTTTCAGATGCAGAGGACCCCAGAGCACCCATAGTAATCCATTTTCCTCTGGTGAATGACACCTTTAAGGAATTCAAGGAGCCTGGTAAGTTCAGTCAACGAAACTATACTTTTTAGTTGAGTTTGGGCCATTTGTCTTTCCACAGCAGAGCTTATTTGTCCTTTGTAGCAATAACTTTAAGTGAGAGCACAGCTTTTGTGTGAGTGAGACCATTCTGTCTCCTACCCATCATAGTCATACATGTATATTTGCCTCTTCCATTGGGCTATGAATGCAGATGCGGGTTTAAGAAACTGCATTCAGCTCAGATCACATGAGTTTCCACCATGGTAGAGAAGAAGGAGGTGTTAACTCTTTTCCTGTTAACCTACTTATGTTAACTTTCTCACCAAATCTGGGATTATGTTCCCCACATGCACAGTGCAACTATGTCTCTCATCCAGTAAGCCATGATGTGGCAAAGGTAGCTGAAGCAGATCCATGTCTCTACTGATTAGCCTCCACATACTGTGGGTAGCAAACCATGGCAGACTCAGTGATGTTGGGCAAGACACAGAACGGAACAAAGCTTTCAGCCACAACTCACGCTGCAAGGCATACTGTAGAAGGAAGGACTTGCAATGGTAAGGTGTTGGGGAAAAGAAGCTTCTTTGATCTGGAAAAAGCCAAGGACACCTGACAACTGCTTCTTCTCTCACCTTCCCCCTGTCATTTTAAGACCTATCAGTAAGCAAGCGGGCTGGGCAGTGGTTGCTTCTGCCATGCTCTCATGCCTTTGTGCCAACCACCATCTAGATGGGGAGACTTAGCAAGTCTCTCCAGCAATAATAATGATATTTGTGGCCCAAGAGTCAGAGCAGAAGGAACAGGCACATGGCTGCCAACAGCTGGGTCAAGTAATTCTGTTGTGAGCATGTTCAGAAAAATAAATAGTAGGAGGTGGAGGGGATGGCATAAAGGTAAGAAGCATAAAAGTTACTGATGGTCCTACCTTGGCCTAGCCATTATATGGTGTTGGTACAAGCATTGTGTGAGAAGGAGGTTACTTCCTTTACTAAAAGGCAATGAACAGAAAGAGCTGCCGGGACAGCTGTGCTAGTCTGTGGTGTGCACAAGGGAAAGCCTGTATTACGCACAGAGAACGGCCTTGTCCTGTACCTGCAAGAGAGCTTCACACACAAGTTTGGCAGCCCTAGGCACCTAATTAACAGACAGCAGGACCCTAAGTTTCCGAGGTAACACAGCTCATATCCTTCCTCCCTTTCTCCAGGGAAATCGAAAACAGACATGGCTTTGCTGTAGGGACATGAACAGTTGGGTTGTTCTGCATGGAGGCCCAGCAGGCCCTGGGCAGTGGGGTCTGCCCTCAGGTTTCTGTCTGTGAATGCAGGTGTGAAGCAGCAAAGGCCACGTTAGCAGAAGAGTGCCTCGGTATTGACTAGGTCTTCCCAACAGCTTGTGGGATACTCCGCAACAATCAGCTAGGCAGTGCCTTGTTGGTGCCTCTGCTGTCTGACTTCCTCAGCCGCAGTCCTTCCTCTCTGCTGGAGCTCTTACAGCAAGGAACCCTGAAGTATTTCACACATCACTTTTCGAGTTATCAGGTCACGGGGAACTTCTGCTCTCCCTCGCTACTGCTCAACACAGTGGGCAGAGCATTACTTTACCGAAAATTATGTTGTGGCTCTGGGACCACAGCAAAATGCATGTCTGTGAGGGAACATTTGGGGAAGGATATGAACAGTAACAAAACAGGTTAAGTGAAGCTCCTCTTTTGCTATGATATTCGCCAATGGTCAGAGAATATGTGCAGTAACAGCTACACCAACAAAATCACATTTACAAACTCTACGGATGAAGATAGGAGGTACCTAGTAGAGGGAACTAGGCTTGCTAGGTGGAAACTGGAGATGGTCCAAATGGCAATGTGCAGTGAGATACGGCCATTGAGCAGTGGCTAGCAGGTAAAACGGGTGTTTTAGAGTCTCTCTGATTGAAAGATGGATGAGATTATGCAGAGCAAAGCAGCTGCTGCAGCTTCTCAGTGCTCCAGGCCCAAATTTGTGAGCCGTGACTCTCACCTGCATGTCTCTGAGCAGCCGGTGATTCATCAATCAAGCTGACAGCCAGCAACTGATGTGGGTGGTTGAGGGAGAAGGGTTCTTGGCAACCTGCTTGCGTGGATTTCAAGTTTAACAGTTGAGCTTTTAATTTCTAGATGGCTGAGAGACACCTTGTGGAATGTAGGTATTTATTTTTCCTGCTTTTAACTATTTAAATTCAGGAAAAGAGAGAATCAGCTTATGAAGTGCTCATTTACAACACAAATATAGATTGTGCTTTTGCATACCCGAGAGATACGCAGCTGTACCTGGACGTGGATAGCACAGATAGTATACCTCTCTGGATATTGGGAGGCTCAATGGAGCAAAACTTGGGCATTTTTAAACCAGCCACTTCTACTGACGGCCTGGGCCCAGCACCCTGAGATCACACTGTCCAGAAACCACTAGGTTAGACTAAACCCTGATATGTCTCAAGTGAAGTTCCTGGGTCATTTTCCATGCAGTGCTGGTAGATGTCATAGGGAATATCTCAGCCATCTGTTTGTAGCCCCACTGACAGTCATCTCACAATATATTTGTGATTTGGGCGTATTTGGTTCAGTCTGCAAGGAGATAGGTAAGAAAAATAGAGAAAAAGTGTAATTCTAAACATTTTGTAGAGGCATAAATATGAGGCTGCTGAAGTCTCTTGTGGAGGTAGTTAGGGTATCCTTTTAAGCAAAAAGATTGACCTAACAAGGAGGATGGATGTTGGCAACTCCAAGGGGTTGGGTTAACCCAAGGCTGAGAAGTGGAGCTGAAGGATGGGAGGGTGGTGTGAGGTGCCCAGTTCCCTCCACACCTCTGTACTCTGCAAGATGCAATTCTGCCTGGTTAGCATCGCAGGGCCTCCTTGTATGTACTAGGTTGTCCACTCGCTCTAGCTGGCAGATACGCTCTTGCAAATGCTAATTGAGGTCTGATCATGGATTTTGGAAGGTGTTCCAGGCATGTGGCTTGTCTGGGAATCAGCAGTACAGGGTTTGGGAAAGGATGTGGACCAAGGAGCTTGCTGCCCAGGAATGACTGCCTGCAGGGACAGGACAAGGGGGAAGGTAATGATTCCTGCCAGCTCTGCGATGGGATTTCCAGGTCTGAGCTTTAGCAGGAGGGGGACAGAGAAGCAGCTGGGAAAGCTGACCAGGAATGGCTCTTTCAAGGCAAGGGGGATATGTGTGCAGCCTTTCCTGGAGGCTGTTTTTAACAGCTGGTTCTGGCAAGTAGATCAGTCCCCTCCAACACCATATGTTTTATGCTCCAGATTCAGCTCACTGTGGTGGCTTTTGTCTTTCTCTGCAGGGGTAAAGCGCTGTCTCTCAGAGATGGAAGAAGGCAAAGTAAATCTGGAGAACAACTGCTCACCCTATTACCTCATTAGGCTAATCTACTCCTCTGAAAATTTTGACAAACTCGTGAACCTGAGCAAATACAACATCCTCAATAACAAAGACCTGCTCCTCCAGGCAATCCGGAGTGCCGTAGAACGGAGGAGAAGCAGCAGGACTGGGAATCTCCCCAGCCACTCCGGAGCTCGATACACCTAGGCTGGGTTTTTGCACTATTCCCCACTGAAGGCTATGACAGTCACTTTACAACACATCACAGTCACATTGTAGCATGTCACGATCACATTACAACACATCACAGTGTTCATTATTTGCAGGAAACTCAGGAAACCTGTACATTTCTTATCTTGCCTTGTTCAAGTTCCTAGCTTTCAAAAGGGTTTATTCAATCTCCTTCCCCCAAGTTTTCAGACCACGAGAGCCTCTCACTGTGGTCTTACTCATTAAGAAATGAGGGTCCTGGTTAGCAGAGACCTTCCAGGATCTCCCCGATGTTATAGAATATGGTGGTGGTGATAGTGATAGTTCTTCGTATGCGCTTGTCCTCTCAATCCTGAGCCCATTGTCGGTGTCTTTTCAATGCTTTGTTACAAACCAAGTCCTGGCCATTTGCATTCAGTAATGTCCAGATTTTCAGACAGGCTGAGCAACTAGAATTTGCACTGAATTGGTGGGCTCAGCTTTGAAGTCAGGCCAAAGAGTCATATATATCTGTGAACAACGGCCAAACTGCAACATGGACAATGGCATTCTGTCTGGCCGATTCCCCGTGCTGATTTAGAAATTACTCCGTTTTTCCATTCCCCTGCAAGATTTTGGCATAGAAACACTGCTCCAGACTGCCATGAAGGGGGCAGTTACATTTCAAGGAGAGAGGACATTAGCTTCAGAGAGTGAGTATGGTTCTTTTGAGCATTGGCTGGAGGAAAAATGCTGCATAAGGCATGAGTGATTATATTGATTTATACGGGTAGCGCCTTTATGCATTAAAATGTCAAGGGCCTGAAACAAGCTTTTGATACCAGAAACTTGAGGAGAATAATTACCATAGACTCAAGTACATTTAATTTAATAATCATGACCAAGGCATAAGCTGGTGCTCCTTATGTATGCAAACTGAATGTAGGATAACATAACTCATTAACGGAGTGCATAGCCATTGTATTTTCACACCCAGAAGATATTTTTTCTTTTCCCTTTACACATCATAGGCAAGGTATTTTTAATAGGTGCTACACTAAAATAGAGCACAAATGAAAAAAAGGAAATTCTTTATCACACCTCCTTGCTAGAGGAAAATATTTGGAAAACTGACGCCTGGTTTTCATTTGCTTTGGAGTGCAGTGAAAGACATTGCCTTGAACTAGGAGCTTGGAACATCTTTATAGCCCTCCCCTATATTAAAAAGATGGTAGGAAAGGATGGTGAGCAATATAAAACAGAGCTCCACAGAAGTTAAAGTTTCCAGACTTCATAGCACCGAAGGATTTGGACTTGATTCTGACTTATTTAATTCAAACACAGCACATTCATCCAGTCCCCTAAGGAAAATCTTATACATTTCTTCTGTGTTGGAAATTTACTTGATATCCAGACTTAGTTTTACTTGAAGTCCAAAATATGACAAAGAGAACCAGGGATCTGCCTTTTTGGTATACCCAGACAGATTCAAGCTCAGAGGGAGAGCATTTACAAGAGGCTTCATTGCCTGAACCCTGCATCTGCTAAATGCTGCTTCTGCTGCAAGCAACAGCAAGGAATAAGCCTCAGCAATATTCCTTATACAATGCTTGTTTACTGAGCTAAGGAAGCCCATGCAACACTTGAGGAGTCTTAACAGCTGGAATGCAACTGTACAACTGAATTCAAACCATGAGAAGATAACTAATTGGATACCATCTGCAAGAACAAATAAAAAGCCATTTTGAGTTGAAAGGTGAGATGGCAGCAGGGGGTTATCTTGGAAGAGAGAGTCCTACCAGCAGGATCTGTGACCTTTGCGTAGGAGAGCCCGTCATGGCACAGTATGCCATGGTGCAGGTATAAGCACATACAAGCACACGTGGCTGTGTGCACACACGTGTACAAGGTGCGCACTGTTTTCCTGCTCCTCTGGCTGGTCCTATAAAGAAACCCTTTCCTGTAACCCGCTTGCCCAGAACAGGAACTGATTCCAGCGTGACTACGAAGAGGCTGCGTGCTCCCACGTCCCATGGCCGGGTTCACCCTGATTCACCTGGGCTCCAGCACTTGGCCCCACAGGCAGTCGGTGTCCGACCCCCTGCTCGCCCCGGCCGGGCAGCAGGAGCCGAAAGGATAGACAAGGAGTGAGTGACGCTGCCCATCTCTGTGTCCTCACTGCATTGGTGTCAAATTATTGCGTACGTCTTCCAGCATTATGCTGTTACACAGGAGGTGCGAAGGGCTGAGCTGGAGGAGAGGGCGGGGGGCTGAACAGGTTGTGGGGAGTCCCAATAATAGCAGCAGACATCGCAGCTTGTCTGCTGCAGAGGTTAAAGGACTCAGTTCGGTAAGGGACACTGGTGTTCTCCACCACAGACTGGCATTTCTTTTGACGCTAAACCAGTATCTAACTGAAGCTGGAAGACTTGGCAGCCCTGCTGAGACACAGCAGATTCGTCAGGAATGAGACAACCAGTGATGTTATGTAATTGCCTTTCATTTATATCTCATCAAAATCATAAATATGGTTTACCTCATCTACCTATTTTTTTACACTTTGTGGCTGCAAAAAGATGTCCCTGTTTTGTTCATGGGCTACAGTGAGCGATCCATAACCCTCGCTAACCTTGGCAGCACATGCCCAGCGGCGAGGCAGCTCAGCCATGCTGAGAAAATTGCATCCTTCTCTCTCTAAATGCTCCACAGATCGATAACTGGGACATGTTTGGTGCATTCAAAGCGCCTCTAATGCAAACAGAAATGCCCGTGAAAATGTGGAAGAGCCAAAAAACCCCACAGGGTTTTCAGGTAACCCACAGTCAGTGGAGAATAACTTTTCTGAGGGACTGTTAAATCCTCTTATAGAGTGCAGGTGGTGGCTGTGGGTAGGGAAAGAGTTGGGAAGTTGGTGTGACTCTCCCTTTGCCAGGGGAACTGTCACCAAGGTTGTGCCAACCCTTAAAGTCAGGCCGGAGACTGCTGTTTAATCTTGCAGCCAGGAGGCACAGACAAGCCTGTGCTCCTTGGTCTCCTTGAGGCCCCATGTGGTACCCCTTAAATACTAATGTTTTCTAAAAATATATTTTTGCATTTCAGAGCTTGAAATTATGTGAGGGCTGTATCATTGCCCATCAGAGTGGATTTTTTGTTTGTTTGTTTTGATTTTTGTAGCGTGACATTGAGGGAGCATGTTGCTAGCCTGACGGTGTGGCAGGAGGACCTGGAGGGCATTTGCGAGGGCAAAGGCTGCAGGAGGACTCCGCAGGATGGAGGGACCCATACCTGGCACAGTCTTACCCATGCAGCTTGTTGGGAAGCGGTGGCTGGCACATGCTGTTCCCCCCAAAGCATCAGGGTATGCTAATTCGCCCAGCCTGAAACCCAGAAAACGACAGAGCATAGCTGCAGGGACGTGACCTGCCCTCAGGTCTGCTCCTTGGTCCTGGTTCCCTTTAGGGTGTACGTGGAGCCTAAGGGAATGGACCACTGACACGTCGTGCGTTTGTTCCCCAAAGGTTGTATGTTTGTTCTTTGTGCCCAGCCTTGCCTGGCCTCCTGCCACACGCTGCCACACGGCTGTGGGAGCGGAGCGCGTGAAAACCAAGGCAGGCGCTGCGAGGAGAAAGCTGTCTCTTTGCGTCTCACCGTGAAAAGGTGCGTGTGAAAAGGCACGTGGCGTGCTTATAAACTGAGCCGTGCTGTCCTGGCATTATGTTTGCTTAACCACTGAAGATGAACGCGTGCATGCAAAAACCTCATCCGAAATGCACCCCAGATCGCTGCTCTCAGATGAACATGTTGCTGGAAAACCGCCACAAATACAGAGCTTGCTGTCTGCTGCCAAACACAAAAGAAACAAAAGTTTGTTCTTATAACTGTTAGCTACTCTTTATAGAAATTTCTTGCTTGTGTCTTTTAACTATTTAATAATCTATTAATTAAAAATAAAATATTGCAAAGGAGCACCAGACCCATGAAAGTCTTTATGTGCCTAAACACAAGACTACATTTTTCCCATTTGTATTAGCACTACTTATGCTAGATGCCTGCTGAGCACTTTGTATGGCATTTACTGGTTTTAAGATTGGGGGGGAAAAAAAAAATCAGAAAGATGTTCTGGTTTACAAAGGCATTGAAAGCCTGGAAAAAAAGCAGACCAAACTCTACCTCCTGTGGTAAAACCCTCTCCAGCGGAACGGCGCGAGGTGGGGTGGGAAGGCAGCTGTGCTGAGCCGCAGCCAAGGCACAGCTGTGTTTTGCCTCCTGGTGATTTGATGTAAATGCCTTTCACCGAACTTTACTGTTAGCAATTAAGCGGTGAGTTTAAAATATCTAAGTTAAAAAAAAAAAGAAGAAAGTTTTGCTGTGGCTTTTTTTTTTGTTTTTGTAAAAACAGTTAAAAATTATCAACAATAAAGGAAAATGCACCAGTTTTCCATGACTTTCATTTGCTGTATTTTTTGTGACAGGCAGTGGCTCCAGCAGAGGTACAGCAGATGAGAAACCTGGACTAGCACAAAA